>BPLQ01010061.1:0-215981 GCA_021605075.1 Caerostris darwini
TATCTCATGATTATGAAAAATTGTAGCAATATTTTGAGTGAGAATTGTAAATATCTTAAAAAAAAGAATTAAGTATTAATTCAAATTGAATTGATTAGGGTACAGTCAAATTGCTGTGCTCAAGGAAATTTATATTCTTCTACGAAAACAAAATTTATTACAAACAGTTAGAGCTAATTGTCCACTGAGCAGACTAATAGCGTAGGTTTAGAACTAGGCTGTCAGTTAAAACAGACTAATAGCGCAGGTACAAAGCTTTGACCAAAAACTGAGCAGACTGATATCGTAGGTATAGAGCTAGGTTGACAATTAGGACAGACCAATAGCGTAGGTAGCAATAGCAATAAGTATTTAACTGGACTCGACTCCTGGTTTTCTTAGTTCCTTTCATTACACACAGTTAGTCCTAGACTGCCAACTGAGCAGACTAATAGAGTAGGTACAGAGCTAATCTGCCAACTGAACATACTTATAGCGTAAGTACAGAGTTAGACTACTAACTGAGCAGACTAACAGCGTAGGTATACAACTAGAAAGCCAAATGAGCAGACTAATATCGTATGTATAGAGATAGACTGCCAACTGAGCAGAAAATAGTGTAGGTATAGAACCAGACTGCCAACTGAGCAGAAAATAGCGTAGGTATAGAGCTAGACTGCCAACTGAGCAGAAAATAGCGTAGGTATAGAGCTAGACTACCAACTGAGCAGAATAATATTGTAAGTAAATAGTTAGTCTGCCAACTAATAGCGTAGGTATAGAGGTATGCCATCTCAGTAGACTAAAAGCGTAGGTATTGAGCTAAGCTGCCAACTAACACAGATCAATAGCGTAAGTCTTTATCTGGACTTAACTTATGATTTCCTTCAATGAATGCGACAGAGAATGATATTAAAAATAATACTCTCTTCTCAAATTCAGCACTTACCATTTATCCATTCCTCACCTCCTTCTATAGGGCTCTATAGTCATTGATTTTTTGTTATTTTTTTAACTTATTGATATTGCTTATTATTCTTTATTACTTATGGGTGAAAAATTTTTTATCAGAACTTGTCTATTGAGATGCTTTAAAAATGTTTAAGTCCAAAGCAAAAACACAATATTCATTGAATTCAGTGTGTGAAATAGCCAAACGTATTCCGTCTGTTAAATATATCGCTAAAAATAGTTTATCCTTAAAATGAAAGCAAACATATTAGACATATACCTAAGGAAGTACAATTAATTAATCACAAAATTAAACATTTCGTTACTGTAACATACCTGACCACAGAATACATTAGAAGGGAAGGATTATAATAGATTAATTAATTCATAGTTAACATGAAAGAACCTGAGCTGTTTGCTTTCCATCTGCGCCATATAATGACAATGACTAATCTGGAAGCTCGAAAATTCCTTTGTTTTTAACATTCCAAAAGCAGTAATTAATTAATAGACGTAATGAAATTTTGTATTTAGCTAATACCTGACGTATTCAAAAAGAATTTTCTTAAAGGAACTTTTATGCTTAAAAAAAATGGCGTTATAAATCACTCAGACAACAAAAGTGAAAACGTTCCATTTTCTCTTTCCCGCTTAAAAAAAAAATGGCGACGGTAGATTTTGCAAATTATTGTTTGCAAAGCTTTTTATCGCATTTTTTTTAATTCCTGGGCCCTCTTACTAATTATTAGGCATGTTATCGGGGATTACAGGAAAGGTTTTTCTTTGTTCTTCATTAATAAATCACGTTGTTTCATTAAGAGGAAACGCGACGGGAGGTAGCTGAAATTTATGGGATCAGGTGTTGCCAGAATAAGGCCCGCTACTTTCCCGCCTCAATAAATTAAGTTTTATCTTCAGGGGAAGTGAAGTGAAGCTATCCGCTTTTTGTTTCATGTTTCGGACATTCTTGCGTGCGGTGGCAAATTGTGGTGCATTTTGTAAGAGATTAAAAAATAATGGTGAGTCTAGAAAAAAAGAACAAAAAAATTCGCGCTGTTTTTATGGAGGCAAATGAGAAAACGGTAAGCAGAAAATTGATGAATCCAAAAGAAGATGGAAGTGTTTTTTTTACTTTTTTCTTTATTTTTCTACTTAATAGCGTGAAGTTGCTAATTCGTTTCATGGGCTATTACGCTTTAACAATGAATTCGAAAGAAAAATGTAGCATATTGTGTAAAAATTAATTTGCTCGTGTTTTGCAGGTTTTTTTTTTAATTTCTCAGTTTGCAATAAGATAAAATTACTATAATTTAATTAAAGCATTTTTAAAAACAATAGAGTATTTTTATAAATTATAACTTAAGACCCAGAAAAGTTTATAGTATGTTGATTCTTTTTTACTAACAAATTTACAAAATTCTGTTGAGATTCTTTTTAAAATACCAATCTGCAAAAATCATGCATCGACGACTTCAAATTATGAAGACGGCTTTCACATAATATATGTTTCAATTTGTAAACGTTATATAAAATAATTAAATGTATACGTTATATTTTTATAACTGACATATAACTTAATTGACAGCGCTCATTTGCAAATCTCCCCCAATTGTCACTTTAGAAAATGTTCTTTTTAAATTGCGATGACCGAACGTGGATGCAGCGTAAGTATCCCTTCGTGTCTCATCCTGGCTAATACTAAATCCACTACATATCTTTCATTTATTCGGTTAATTATTGTTACTTATTGGTGTTTTGCCTTAAGGAGAACAACCTGCCACTCAAATCTGATAGCAGATATTCGGTGTCCCGTATAAGAAACTCAGGAACTTAGCGATTGTCTGTGCGATCTTCACATGTAAAACAACCAGATTGAATACGAACTATAACATGAGGTGTTCCAACAAGATGGGGGATAGACCAAGAGCTGAGAAATGACTACAACAATGAGAAGTGAGGGAAGCTGACCCATCCCCCTTCCCACACCTTCCTTGGAGGAATGCCTTACAAGGAGGTTTTTGGTGGGCGAAGGCCGTTTGCTTTTAGGCAGATTTCGAGACAAGATATGTTTTTCTTTTTACGGGATATTTTTGTCAGCCATACACCTAAACTGATGATGGTTGACTGATCATTGTTAAGGTCCTATTAGAACGGTACCTATGGTTTAATGTGGATTCAGAACCACTACAAGCATCCATATCACCGCCTGGACTCATACCCGACACAAGTGGTACCAAACGCCAGAGTGCTTGTCACTAGGCCATCAGGCCCCAACCCTACTCCGTAAAAAGAAAAACATCTCATGTTTCGGAAACTGCCTGCAGCCAGACGGTCTTGGCCCACCATGGTACTATTGCACTACCGACGATTCAAATTTTATACTATTATTTATTTATTATTACTTATGTGTGAAATTTTTTTTTATCAATCTGTGTCTATTCAGATGTATTAGAAGTGTTAAGTCCAAAATTAAGTCCCGGACATTCATTGAATTCTGTGTGGGAAATATGCAAGAGCACTTTGACTGATAAATATTTCTCCAAGAATAATTTTTATCCTTAAGTATAAAGCAAACATATTAGGTATATAACTAAGAAATTATAGTTAATTAATCACAAAACGAAATATTTTGTTACTCCAACATACCTGATCACATAATACATTAGAATGGAAGGAATATAATAGATTAATTAATCCACAGCTTACGTGAAACAACCTGAGCTACTTGCTTTCCATCTGCGCCATATAATGTCAATGACTAATCTGGAAGGACAAAAATTCCTTTGTTTTACCGTTCCAAAAAGCGTAATTAATTAATAGACGTAATGTAATTTTTGTATTTAGCTAATACCTGATGTATTCAAAGCGAATTTTATTAAAAACGACTTTTATGTTTAAAAAAAATGGCGTTATAAATCACTAAGACAACAAAAGTGAAAACGTTCCATTTTCTTTTCCCTGCTTGAAAAAAAAATAGCGACGGTAGATTTTGCAAATTATTGCTTGCAAAGCTTTTTTCCGCATTTTAATTTTTGTTTTAATTCCGGGCCCTCTTCTTACTAATTATTAGGCTTGTTATCGGGGATTACAGGAAAGGTTTGTCTTTGTTCTTCATTAATAAATCACGTTGTTTCATTAAGAGTAAACGCGACGGGAGGTTGCTGAAATTTATGGGATCAGGTGCTGCCAGAATAAGGCTCCCTACTTTCCCGCCACAATAAATTAAGTTTTTTCTTCAGTGGAAGTGAAGTGAAGCGATCTGCTTTTTGTTTCATGTTTTGGACATTCTTGCGTTCGGTGGCAAATTGTGGTGCGTTTTGGAAGAGATTAAAAAATAATGGTGTGTCTAGAAAAAAAAACAAAAAAAATCCCGCCGTTCTTATGGAGGCAAATGTGAAAACGGTAAGCAGAAAATTGATGAATCCAAAAGAAGATAGAAGTTTTTCTTTAACTTTTTCTTTATTTTTTAACTTAATAGCGCGAAGTTGCTAATTCGTTTCATGGGCTATTGCGCTTTAACAATGAGTTCGAAAAAAAAATTTATGGCATATTGTGTAAAATTTAAATTGCTCGTGTTTTGCAAGTTTCTTTTTAATTTCTCAGTTTGCAATTAAATAAAATTATTATAATTTATCAAAAATATCTTGAAAAATAATGTAAATTTTTATAATGGATAACTTAACGACCCAGAAACTTGTATAGGTTGTTGATTCCTTTTTACTAAAAAAGTTAGAAAATCCTCCTGAGATTCTTTTTAAAATAAAACTGCATGAAAAAAATTGCATCGACAACATGTGTGGAGACATTTTTATCAATCTTTGTCTATTCATATGTTTTAGAAATGTTTAGTTCAAAATTAAATCCAAAACTAATACAGGATATTCCTTAAATTCCCAGTGTGAAATATAAAAACGTTTTTCATCTGATAAATATATCCGCCCTATATATTTTATTCTTAAGATGAGAGCAAACATATCAGCTGCATATCTAAAGAGGTACAGTTAATTAATCACAAAGAGAAACATTTTGTTACTCTAACATAATGCATTAGACAACATAATGCATTAGAATGGAAAGATTATAATAGATTAATAAATCCACAGCTTACGTGAAAGAACCTGTTCTGTTTGCTTTCCATCTACGCCATATAATGGCAATGACTAATCTGGAAACTCGAAAATTCCTTTGTTTTACCTTTCCAAAAAACCTAATTAATTAATAGACGTAAGGAAATTTCGCATTTAACTAATACCTGAGGTATTCAAAACGAATTTTCTTAAAGACGACTTTTATGTTTTAAAAAAAAAATGGCGTTATAAATCACTAAGACAACAAAAGTGAAAACGTTCCATTTTCTCCTTCCCGCTGAAAAAAAAAATAGCGACGGTAGATTTTGCAAACTATTGTTTGCCAAGCTTTTTCTCGCATTTTTTTTTTTTTTTATTCCGGGTCCTCTTCTTACTAATTATTAGGCATGTTATCGGGGATTACAGGAGAGGTTTTTCTTTGTTCTTCATTAATAAATCACGTTGTTTCATTAAGAGGAAACGCGACGGGAGGTTGCTGAAATTTATGGGAACAGGTGTTGCCAGAATAACGCTCTGAAGACATCCGCTACTTTCCAGCCTCAATAAATTAAAGTTTTATCTTCAGAGGAAGTGAAGTGGAGCGATCCGCTTTTTGTTTCATGTTTCGGACATTCCTGCAAAATGCGGTGCGTTTTGAAAGAGATTAAAAAATAATGGTGTGTTTAGAAAAAAGAATAAAAAAATTCCCGCCGTTTTTATCGAGGCAAATGAGAGAACAGAAAGCAGAAAATTGATGAATCCAAAAGAAGATGGAAGTTTTTTTTTACTTATTTCTTTATTTTTTTGCTTAATAGCGCAAAGTTGCTAGTTCGTTTCATGGGCTATTACGCTTTAACAATGTGTTTACAAAAAAATAATGGCATATTGTGTAAAAATTAAATTACTTGTGTGTTGCAAGTTTCTTTTTAATTTCTCAGTTTACAATAAGATAAAATTACTATAATTTAAGTAAAGAATTTTGAAAAATAATAGAAATTTTTATAAGGATGACTTAACGACCCAGAAAGTCTATAGCGTGTTGATTCTTTTCTACTAAAAAAAATTCAAAAATTCTCTTGAGATCCTTTTTAAAATGCAGACCTTCAAAAAATGCATTGACGACTTCAACCTTAAATGTGGCTTACACAAAATGTTTGCTCCGATCTGTAAACATTATATAAAAGAATTAAATGTAAAATATAAACCTTCAAAAAATGCATTGACGACTTCAAATCTTGCATGGGGTTTTTATAAAATGAATGTTACGAACTGTAAAGGTTATATAAAAACATTAAATGTAAAATACAAACCTCCAAAACTGACACAGATATTCCTTGAATTCCCTGTGTGAAATATCCAAGCGTATTTCGTCTGATAAATATATCTCTCCTATATATTTCATTCTTTTGATTAAAATAAACATATTAGGTATATATCTAAAGAAGTACAGTTAATTATTCACAAAACGAAACATTTTGTTACTCAAACAGACCTGACCACTTAATGCATTGGAATGGATGGATTATAATAGATTAATTAATCCACAGCTTACGGGAAAGAACTTGAGCTGTTTGCTTTCCATCTATGCCATATAATGACAATGACTAATCTGGATGGTCGAAAATTCCTTTGTTTTACCGTTCCAAAAACTGTAATTAATTAATAGACATACTGAATTTTTGTATTAAGCTAATACCTGAGGTATTCAAAACGAATTTTCTTAAAGACGAGTTTTATGTTTAAAAAAAATGGCATTATAAATCACTCAGACAACAAAAGTGAAAACGTTCCATTTTCTTCTTCCCGCTTAAAAAAAAATGGGACGGTAGATTATGTAAATTATTGTTTGCAAAGCTTTTTCCCGCATTTTTATTTTTTTTAATTCCAAGCGCCCTCTTACTAATTATTAGGCATGTTATCGGGGATTACAGGAGAGGTTTTTCTTTGTTCTTCATTAATAAATCACGTTGTTTCATTCAGAGGAAACGCGACCGGAGGTTGCTGAAATTTATGCGATCAGGTGTTGCCAGAAGAAAGCCTGCTACTTTCCCGCCTCAATAAATTAAGTTTTATCTTCAGAGGAAGTGAAGTGAAGCTATCCGCGAGATGCTTTTTGTTTCATTTTTTGGGCAATCTTGCCTTCAGTGGCAAATTGTGGTCCATTTCGGAAGAGATTAAAAAATAATGGGGTGCCTAGAAAAAAGAACAAAAAAATTCCCGCCGTTTTTATGGAGGCAAATGAGAAAACGGTAAGCAGAAAATTGATGAATCCAAAAAGAAGATGAAAGTTTTTTTTACTTTTTTCTTTATTTTTTACTTAATAGAGCAAAGTTGCTAATTCGTTTCATGAGCTATTACGCTTTAACAATGAGTTCACAAACAAAAATGTAGCCGATTGTGTAAAAATACAATTGATTGTGTTTTGCAAGTTTCTTTTTAAGTTCTCAGTTTACAAAAAGATAAAATTACTATAATTTAACAAAAATATTTTTTAAAAAAATAAAGTTTTTTTTATCGGATAATTTAACGACCCAGATACGTTTGAAGCATGTTGATTTTTTTTACTTGAAAATTTCCAAAATTCTCATGGGATTCTTTTTAAAATATAAATTTTCAAAAATTGCATCGACCACTACAAATCTTGAAATGGGCTTTCAAAAAATTCATGTCTGTAAACGTTATATAACAGAATTAAATGTAAAATACAAACCTCCTAACTTAAGACAGGATATTCCTTGGATTCCCAGTGTGAAATATAAAAACGTATTTCGTCTGATAAATATATCTCTATTATATATTTTTTTCTTTTGATTAAACCAAACATATCAGGTGCATATAAAGAGGTTCAGTTAATTAATCTCAAAAAGAAACATTTTGTTACTCTAACATAATGCATTAGACAACGTAATGCATTATTATGGAAGGATTATAATAGATTAATTAATCCACAGCTTACGTGAGAGAACCTGAACTGTTTGCTTTCCATCTACGCCATATAATGGCAATGATTAATCTGGAAGCTCGAAAATTCCTTTGTTTTTACGTTAAAAAAACCGTAATTAACTAATAGACGGAATGAAATTTTGTATTTAGCTAATACCTGATGTATTCAAAACGAATTTCCTTAACGACGACTTTTATATTTAAAAAAAATGGCGCTATAAATCAGTGAGACAACAAAAGTGAAAACGTTCCATTTTATCCTTCCCGATTTAAAAAAATGGCAATGGTAGATTTTGCAAATTATTGTTTGCAAGTCTTTTTCCCGCATTTTTATTTTTTTTTAATTCCGGGGCACTCTTACTAATTATTAGGCATGTTATCGGGGATTACAGGAGAGGTTTTTCTTTGTTCTTCATTAATAAATCACGTTGTTTCATTAAGAGGAAACGCGACGGGAGGTTGCTGAAATTTATGGGATCAGGTGTTGCCAGAGTAAGGCTCTGAAGAAGTCCGCTACTTTCCCGCCTCAATAAATTAAGTTTTAGCTTCAGATCAAGTGAAGTGAAGCGATCCACTTTTTGTTTCATGTTTCGGACATTCCTGCGTTCGGTGGAAAATTGTGGTGCGTTTTGCAAGAGATTAAAAAAAATGGTGTGTCTAGAAAATAGAACAAAAAATTCCCGCCGTTTTTATGGAGGCAAATGAGAAAACGGTAAGTAGAAAATTGATGAATCCAAAAGAAGATGGAAGTTTTTTTTACTTTTTCTTTATTTTTTACTTAATAGCGCAAACTTGCTAATTCGTCTCACGGGCTATTACGCTTTAATAATGAGTTCGAAAAAAAATTTACCATATCGTGTAAAAATTAAATTGCTCGTGTTTTACAGGGTTCTTTTTTAATTTCTCACTTTGCAATTAGATAAAATTACTGTAATTTAACTAAAACATTTTGAAAAATAATAGAGATTTTATAACGGATAATTTTACGACCTAGATACGCTTAAAGCATGTTGAGATTTTTTTTACTTAAAAATTTGCAAAATTCTTATGGGAGTGTTTTTAAAATATAAACTTTCAAACAATGCATCTGGCACTTCAATCCTTGATAGCGGCTTTCACAAAATAAATTTTTCGATCTGTTATATAAAAGATGTAAATGTAAAATACAAACAGAACATTCCTTGAATTCCCAGTGTGAAATATAAAAACGTATTTCGTCTGATAAATATATCTCTCCTATATATTTTAAGATTAAAACAAACATATCAGGTGTATATCTAAAGAGGTACAGTTAATTAATTAATAACAAAAAGAAACATTTTGTTATTCTAACATAATCATTAGACAACAGAATACATTAGTATGGAAGGATTAGAATAGATTCATTAATCCACAGCTTACGTCAAAGAACCTGAGCTGTTTGTATTACGTCGACGCCATATAGTGGCAATGACTAATCTAAAAACTCGAAAATTCCTTTGTTTTAACGTTCCGAAAACCGTAATTAATTAACAGACGTAATGAAATTTTGTATTTAGCTAATACCTGAGGTATTCAAAACGAATTTCCTTATAGAAGACTTTTATATTTAAAAAAAAAAATGGCGCTATAAATCACTAAGACAAGAAAAGTGAAAACGTTCCCTTTTCTTCTTCCCGCTTGAAAAAAAATGGCGACGGTAGATTTTGCAAATTATTGTTTGCAAGTCTTTTTCCCGCATTTTTTTTTTTTTTTAATTCCGGGGCACTCTTACTAATTATTAGGCATGTTATCGGGGATTACAGGAGAGGTTTTTCTTTGTTCTTCATTAATAAATCACGTTGTTTCATTAAGAGGAAACGCGACGGGAGGTTGCTGAAATTTATGGGATCAGGTGTTGCCAGAATAAGGCTCTGAAGAGGCCCGCTACTTTCCCGCCTCAATAAATTAAGTTTTATCTTCAGAGGAAGTGAAGTGAAGCGATCCGCGAGATGCTTTTTGTTTCATGTTTCGGACATTCTTGCGTTCGGTGGCAAATTGTGGTGCGTTTTGCAAGAGATTAAAAATAATGGTGTGTCTAAAAAAAAGAACAAAAAAACTACCGCCGTTTTTATGGAGGCAAATGAGAAAACGGTAAGCAGAAAATTGATGAATCCAAAAGAAGACGGAAGTTTATCTTTACTTTTTTCTTTATTTTTTACTTAATCGCGCAAATTTGCTAATTCGCTTCATGGGCTATTACGCTTTAACAATGAGTCCGGAAAAAAAATGTAGCATATTGTGTAAAAATTAAATTGCTCGTGTTTTGCAGGTTTCTTTTTAATTTCTAAGTTTGCAATAAGATAAAATTACTATAATTTAGCAAAATTATTTTTTAAAATAATAAAGTTTTTTTATTGGATAATTTCGCCAGCCAGAAAAGTTTACAGCATGTTGATTCTTTTTTACTAAAACATTTTTTTAATTATCTGGAGATTCTTTTTAAAATGCATGTGTGAAAACATTTTTCTCAATCTTTGTCTCTTCATATATTTTAACAATATTAATTCCGAAGTTAAGTCCAGAACATTCATTGAATTCAGTGAAGTATACAAGCGTACTTTGTTTGATAAATGTAACTCTCCTATTTATTTTATCCTTAAGACTAAAGTAAACATATTAGGTATATACCTAAGAAAATACAGTCAATTAATTAAAAAACGAAACATTTCATTACTCTAACATACCTGACCACATAATGCATTGGAATGGACGGATTATAATCGATTAATTAATCAATAGCTTACGCGAAAGAACCTGATATGTTTGCTTTCCATCGGCCATATGATGATAATGACTAATCTGGAAGCACGAAAATTCCTTTGTTTCAAAATGTTCCAAAAAGAGCAATTAATAGACATAATGAAATTCTATATTTATTTTAGAAAAAAAAAATAATCTCAAACATAAATATTACATAAACAAGACATAATAGAACTTAAACATGCATAATACATTTAAGTGGCCTGATACCCAATTAGCTGGCACTCTGATCTATGGTACCAGAGGTTACAGTTCGAATCCTGGCGGTCGAATGGATGTTTGTGAGTGGTTCGGAATCACTTTAAACTGTAGGTTCCGGTCTAATTAGAATAAAGTGTGCAGAAAATGCCCGTACATTGACAAAACAAATTAGTACGCTTAAACAGGTACAAACTCTAAAACAGGTAAACAGTATACAAACTCTTTCGCTCTGTGCCACAGGTTTCGGATTCCAGTCCCGGCGGTGCCATGGATGTTTTTAGTATTTCAGAATCGACTTTAAACAGCAGGTCTTGGTCTGATACAAATGTTCGACATAGGGCTAACAATCCTACACATTAAAAAGAAAACCATCTAATATCTCGAACTCTGCCAGTAGGCCAACGATCTTCGTCTAACACAGGGTAATTGCACCATTGAAGAAGAAGAAAACAGATACTACAGGTGATTAAAAAATTTTTAAATTCAATGATTTAGTATGATTTTTTTACTTATGTGTGGAAACATTTCATCAATCTGTGTCAACTCAGATGCTTTAAAATTGTTTAAGTCCAAGACTAAGACAGAATAATCATTGCATTCACTGTTAGAAATGCACAGACGTACTTCGTCTGATAAATATATTGTCAGAAGCAATTTTATCCTCAAGATAAAAGCAAACGTATTAGGTGTATACCTAAGGAACTACAGTTAATTAATAACAAAATGAATAAAATACCTGGACACATCATGCATTAGAATGGAAGTATCATATCAAATTAGTTAATCCGTAGCTTACGTGTAAGAACCTGTGCTGTTTGCTTTCCATCTATGCCATATTATGACAATGACTAATCTCGAAAATTCCTTTGTTTTACCGTTAAAAAAAGTGTAATTAATTAATAGACGTAATGAAATTTTGTATTTTGCTAATACCTGATGTGTTTAAAACGAATTTTCTTAAAGACGACTTTTATGTTGTAAAAAAAATGGCGTTATAAATCACTAAGACAACAAAAGTGAAAACGTTCCATTTTCTTCCTCCCGCTTAAAAAAAAATGGCGGCGGTAGATTTTGCAAATTATTGTCTGCAAAGCTTTTTCCCGCATTTTAATTTTTTTTAATTCCAAGCGCCCTCTTACTAATTATTAGGCATGTTATCGGGGATTACAGGAGAGGTTTTTCTTTGTTCTTCATTAATAAATCACGTTGTTTCATTAAGAAGAAACGCGACGGGAGGTTGCTAAAATTTATGGGATCAGGTGATGCCAGAATAAGGCTCTGAATAAGAGCCCCGCTACTTTCCCGCCTCAATAAATTAAGTTTTATCTTCAGAGGAAGTGAACTGAAGCGATCCGCTTTTTGTTTCATGTTTCGGACATTCTTGCCTTTGGTGGCAAATTGTGGTGCGTTTTGCAGGAGATTAAAAAATAATGTTGTGTCTAGAAAAAAAAAAAATTCGCGTCGTTTTTATGGAGGCAAATGAGAAAACGGTAAGCAGAAAATTGATGAATCCAACAGAAGATGAAAGTTTTTTTTTTCTTTTGTCTTTATTTTTACTTAATAGCGCAAAGTTGCTAATTCGTTTCATGGGCTATTACGCTTTAACAATGACTTCCAAAAAAATGTAGCATATCGTGTAAAAATTAAATTGCTCGTGTTTTTGAAGGTTTCTTTTTAATTTCTCTGTTTGCAATAAGATAAAACTACTATAATTAACAAAAATATTTTGAAAAATAATAAAGTTTTTATATCGGATAATTAAACGACCCAGGAAAGTTTACAGCATGTTGATTCTTTTTTACTGAAAAACTTTAAGCATTAAGTGGAGACTCTTTTCAAAATACATGTGTGAAAACGTTTGATCAATCTTTCTCTATTTGTCTTTGTCATATATTTTTAAAACATTAAATTCAAAATTAATTCCGGAACATCCATTGAATTCAGTAATGTATACAAATGTACTTCGTCTGATAAATATATAACTCTGCTATTTATTTTATTCTTTTGATTGAAGCAAACGTATTAAGTATATATCTAAAGAAGTATAGTTAATAAATCACAAAATGAAACATATTGTTACTCCAACATACCTGGCCACATAATGCATTAGAATGGAAGGATTATAACAAATTAGTTAATTCATAGCTGACGGGGAAGAACTTAAGCTGTTTGCTTTCCATCGACGCCATATAATGACAATGACTAGTCTGGATGCTCGAAAATTCCTTTATTTTAGGGTTCCAAAAACCGTAATTAATTAATAGACTTAAGGAAATTTTGTATTTAGCTAATACCCGAGGTATTCAAAACGAATTTTCTTAAAGACGACTTTTATATTTAAAAAAAAATGGCGCTATAAATCACTAAGACAACAAAAGTGAAAACGTTCCATTTTCTCTTTCGCGCTTAAAAAAATGGAGACGGTAGATTTTGCAAATTATTGTTTGCAAAGCTTTTTTCCTCATTTTTTTTTTTAATACCAGGGGCCCCTCTTACTAATTATTAGGCATGTTATCGGGGATTACAGGAAAGGTTTTTCTTTGTTCTTCATTAATAAATCACGTTGTTTCATTAAGAGGAAACGCGACGGGAGGCTGCTGAAATTTATGGGATCAGGTGTTGCCAGAATAAGGCCCGCTACTTTCCCGCCTCAATAAATTAAGTTTTATCTCCAGAGGAAGTGAAGTGAAGCGATCCGCTTTTGTTTCATGTTTCGGACATTCTTGCGTTCGGTTGCAAATTGTGGTGCGTTTTGGAAGAGATTAAAAAATAATGGTGTGTCTAGAAAAAAGAACAAAAAAATTCCCGCCGTTCTTATGGAGGCAAATGAGAAAACGGTAAGCAGAAAATTGATGAATCCAAAAGAAGATGAAAGTTTTTTTTTATTTATTTCTTTATTTTTTACTTAATAGCACAAAGTTGCTAATTCGTTTCATGGACTATTGCGCTTTAACAATGAGTTGGAAAAAAAATGTAGTATATCGTGTAAAAATTAAATTGCTCGTGTTTTCCAGGGTTCTTTTTTAATTTCTCACTTTGCAATAAGATAAAATTACTGTAATTTAACTAAAATATTTTGAAAAATAGTAGAGTTTTTATAACGGATAACTTAACGGCCCAGAAAAGTCTGTAGTGTGTTGTTTCTTTTCTATTAAAAAATTTCCAAAATTCTGTTGATATTCTTTGTAAAATACAAACTTTCAAAAAATACAACGAGTACTTTAAAATTTGTGGCCGGCTTTCACAAAATGTATGTTACAATCTGTGAACGTTATATAAAAGAAATAAAGATATATGTTATTTTATTGTAACTGACGTATTACTGAATTGAGTGAGCTCAGTTTGAAATAGACAGTAAACCATACCATGGTGATGGGGCCAGGATCTGAATCCCCCAAATGTGTTCTTTTTAAATGTTGCAGTGTAAGCAGCCTTTTGAGGATCGTCCTGGATAACACTGAATCTACTATATAACTTTCATTCAGTAGGGGAATTATGTTAATTAAAATTATCTGATATTTGTGAATACTCAGTCCAAAACAATAAATGTTTATTTATAGTTACTTACTGTTATGTGTCTACATTTAGATTAATTTTAAATAAGCACCATTTCAGCATTTACGGCTTATACGGTTAATTATATTTGACACCGTTAATATTTGAAAGGAATAAAATATTTTAATACGTTTTTACTTTTCTATTGTTTTAATATTTACGTCAACATTATAACGATTTTTTTACGTTAACATTTATATCGTTTTACAGTTTACTTTAATGGTTACGTTATCGTTTATATCTTTAGAATGTTTACAGTAATTTTATATCGTTATATTTACAATAAAGCTTATATCGTTTGAACGTTTACGTTAGCATTATATCACTATATTTACATTAACGTTTATATCGTTTTAACTCTCACGCTAACATTATGTCGTTATGTTTAAGATAACGCTTTCGTTAAAATTATATCGTTTTGTTTGTGATAACGTTTACGTTAACGTTATATCGTTACGCTTACGTTAAAGTTTATATCGTCTTAAAGTTTACTTTAATGTTTATGTTTTAATGTTGACGTTAAAGTTTATATTGTTTTACAATTTACTTCAATATTTATGTTTAATGTTCACGTTATTGTTTATATCGTTATGATGTCTACTGTAACTTAATATCATTATATTTACTTTAAACGTTACGTTAACGTTAGCATTATATCAATTTTAACGTTTACATCGTTTTAATTCTCGCGTTAACATTATGTCGTAACTTTTATGATAACGCCTACGTTAGAATTATGTATTATGCTTATGATAACGCCTACGTTAAGATTTATAACGTTTATTAAAATGACAACTTTATGTTTATTTTAACATTTATATCGTTTTAACTTTTACTTTAACTTTATATTGTTATGTTTAAGTTAACGTTTATGTTTTAATGTTTACATTAATGCTTGTGTTTTAATGTTCGCGTTAATGTTTATATTGTTTTAATGAGTATTTTAACATTTATATTGTTTTAACTTTATTGTTTAACGTTTGCTTTAACTTTTATGTTTATGTTAACTTTTGTGTTTTAATGTTTACGTTAGCGTTTATATTGTTTTAACATGTACTTTAACATTTATATTTTTTACGTTAACGTTTATGTGGTTTTAACTTTTTCGTTAACTTTTACGTTAAATATAACCTTTTTCCTTCACATTCGTATGTTTTTAGTTAAATTACAGAAAAAAAAAAAAAGATAACAAATCAACTACTTTTAGTTATGCACATGTATTACAAGAATTAAAACATATGGTAACGTTTATATAGCTTTAACTCTCACGTTAACATCATGTAGTTATGTTTACATTAAGTTTATATCGTTTTAAAGTTGTTTTAATGTTTACAATAAAGTGTATATCGTTTTAACATGTACTTTAACGTTTATTTCTTTAATGTTTACGATAAAGTTTATATCGTTTTAACATGTACTTTAACGTTTATTTTTTAATGTTTACATTAACGTTTGTGTTTTAATGTTTGCGTTAATGTTTATACTGTTTTAATGAGTACTTTAAACATTTATATTGTTTTAACTTTATTGTTTAATGTTTACTTTAACTTTTATGTTTTAATGTTTATGTTAACGTTTGTGTTTTAATGTTTACGTTAACGTTTATGTGGTTTTAACTCTTTCGTTAACTTTTACGTTAAATATAACCTTTTTCCTTCACATTCCTATGTTTTTAGTTAAATTACAGAAAAAAAAAAGATAACAAATCAAGTACTTTTAATTATGCACATGTATTACAAGAACCAAAACATTTCAAGCACAAAATATTGCGACGAACCTTTTAGGAAATGCAACGGAAGCAGAAGCCGCATTTTAATGTGGGACCATCCCGAAGTCAAATGAATAAAAACCACCGGCGCGCGCTTAGCGGTTATAAAATACGACACTACATAAAAACTAATTAGCCGATCCAAGCACCGTAGGGTTGTAAAAAAGGGGCACCGGGCATAAAAATTACCCCAAAATGTCGTTTGTCAGGCCGTGTCCAGCACTGGGAAAGTTATGTCCATCTGCCGCTGTTAACTTGCGCGTTAAAAGTCGTAAATGTCGTTCCCTTTACCCGCCTTTTATCTTGATGCCCGCATTTCGACTTGATTGGATTTTTATGGAAATTAGGGCATTGCTGTTGGGAATTGCCAAACTTTTTCCTCGCACCTGTCCACGTATTTTTTTTAATAATTTCTCACTCCTTTTTACTTCTTGGTCCAGGATGGGAGTTAGATGTAAGAGCTTTTAAGATGTTCCAATCGTAAATGTCACCATGAGAAGACGCAATATATTAAAAGTTAATGTGTTGGTGCACGGGACCCCGTTTTCGTAATGCAAAGTTTTAAAGGTGTGAATGTTGAGGAAAAAGCAATTCGTGGAATATTTTCGCCAGTAATAGTTGAGATTGCGTCTACCAACATTTAAATGTGAATCAATGACTTATAGCTTAAAATGAGAATTACATGCAAATTTTACTTTTTCTTCTTTGATTTTTGAAATCGTGTTTAAAAATTATTAACCTAAAAATTATTGAAATGAAATTATTAGTAAGGTATTATTATTTAATACAATCAACACTATAATCAATATAATCAATCAAAGTATAATCAACATAATCAATTAGCATTATAATGAACATGATCAATCAACATTATAATCAATCAACACAATCAGAATAATAAAACATAACAAGAACATAATAAATCAACTTAACAACATAACAATCAGCATAATCAAACAAAACAAGAACATAATCATTCAACATAACAAGAACATAATCAATCAACATAACAACATTATATTATTAGTAAGGTATTATTATTTAATACAATCAACACTATAATCAATATAATCAATCAAAAGTATAATCAACATAATCAATTAGCATTATAATGAACATGATCAATCAACATTATAATCAACATAATCAATCAACACAATCAGCATAATAAAACATAACAAGAACATAATAAATCAACTTAACAACATAACAATCAGCATAATCAAACAAAACAAGAACATAATCATTCAACATAACAAGAACATAATCAATCAACATAACAAGAACATAATCAATCAACATAACAACACAACAATCAATATAATCAAACATAACAAGACCATAAGAACATAATCAATCAACTTAACTACATATTAACAGAATAACAATCAACTTATCTACATATTAACAACAGGACAATCAACATAATCAATCAACTTAACTACATATTAACAACATAACAATCAACATAATCAATCAACTTAACTGCATATTAATAACATAAAACAATTCTCACGCCTGTCCAAGCTGTTTTTTTTTAATAATTTCTCACTGCTTTTTACTTCTTGGTTCAGGATGGGAGTTGGAGGTAAAAGATTACTTTTAAGATGTTCGAATCGTAAATGTCACCATGAGACGACGCAATATATTAAAAGTTAATGTTTTGGGGAACTGGTCCGCTCGTTTCGAAATGCAAATTTGAAAGGTGTGCAGGTTGAAGAAAAAGCAATTCGAGAAATATTTTTTCCATTGACGTAAACCAAAAACTAAATGTGAATCAAGCACTTTTTACTTGTTCTTATAGCTTTAAATGAGAACTGAAGACAAACCTTTCTGTTTTTCTTTGATTTTTGAAGTCGTGTTTAAAAATTATTAATCTGAAAAATATTGAAATGAAATTGCTAGGGCACTAATATTTAATGCAATCAACATAATCAAATATAGCAACATAATCAATCAACTTGACTACATATTAACAACATAATCAATTAACTTAACTGCATATTAACAACGTAACAATGAACATAATCAATAAACTTAATTACCTGCATGTCAACAACATAGCAATCAACTTAATTAACTACATATTAACAACACAACAATCAACTAATCAATCAACTTAATCAGCATAACAATCAACATAATCAGCATAACAATCAACATAATCAGTACAAACTGCAACCACTATGAGGAAAAGCATTATTTTGTAGCTTCTAGAAAAAATTATACAAAAATTATCAAATATGAGTGAGGTACAATTAAACCCAAAATTTTTATTGGTGTATTATTTTTATTCTCAGTGGTATATTATTTATATTATTTACTCAGTGGTATAGTATAATATTTTTAAGCTTCTCAGTGGTTATCAAAAAAAATTGAACCCAGTAATTTTTCTTTTTAGTAGACTAACCCTGACCTGTACAAAATCCATGATATAAAATATATTGTAAATATTACTCTCTAATTGACCACATTATGATAACTGCCTTACTCTACATACATTTAATGGGTTTGCATCGAATATTAAACTCTGACATCATCGAAAGCCAGCCAATCAGGAACCTGACTGTGCATGAAATAAATCCTGCGACAGACAACGTCAGATATTAGTATCATAAAAGAATGCATTTTTGAGTCCTTATCAGACGGGATTATTTCATTACTTTGTTCAAACTGTCCTTGCCACTCCAATAATGAGTTTATCGCAATGCGAACATCCAATGTTTATCTTCCATAGCTCAAGAGCATAAATAATTGTATTGCTCCAATTTCGGGGAACTAATGAGGACAACGCGAGTCAGGATTGCGTAATTTTTCTCCCAAGCATATACTTTTTGTTTGTGTGGCAACAAAATTAGAATGCGTATTAATGCTTTAAAATGTCATATACTCAAATGATGAATTTGAAGATTATTTTTCGTGCGATATTTCATTTCATTGTTTTTATATGATGAACGTACTTTGTTTCTTGCAGATTGTGGCCCAACTACTACACAGCCCACAACAACCTCGGAACTCTACTTGAAGATGGAGAGGAGCATTTCCGAAAGGCCATTGCTATCAACCCCTACTACGCCAAGGCCTACTACAATCTTGCCAGCCTATACGTGTGAGTTTTAATTTTATTTAATCCTACGTAGTCTGAGTTATTTAGCTTTAGGGTGCCTTTCTGTCTAATAATAAGAAGTAATTATCTTCAGTAATCATTTAGTCTATTAATCATCTAGTCTTGTAATCATTTTTAAGGTGTTATTTTCATTGTCTCGTTGGTTTTTTAATTTTTTTATTAGTTTTTTTCATTTTTAAGTTGTTAGTTTTAGTATCATTTCTTTCTCGCTAATTCGTAACGTGCTAGTTTATATGTGAATTAGATAAATGGAAAGATCTTCCTTTTAAAATATGATATATTAATCCTGATTACCAAACAATATTACTATGATCTAGCAACTCTAAAAAGAAAGAACTTTGTACTGGTTATTGTAGTTGAAATATTTTAAGTGCTCCGTGTAGGTTCGTTTTAGAATATCCCCACTGTGCATACATGGCGATAAATAATACCATATGACCCATATAAAACGACTAAAATGGGTACCAAGTGATCTGGAATATAATAAGGTGGGGTAAAGTCATAATTCTCCATTTGGTTCCCTTTGTCCTTATGTCGCCAAGTCAGGCACAAAAAGAAGCTGCATTATTTACCCTTAATCATGATTCGTCAGTTTTTCTCACGGGTTCATAGACTTGGTCTAGATGTTACTGTCGACCAAGTGGGATAGGAAACATCATATTTTAAGTGAGCAAAAATCAGATTTTGTTGGTTTTTCCACAATGACTTTGATTAATCTTTTCAACTATGGAATTTGGCATTTAATATTGTATCATTCATCACATATTTTTGAATCACAGCAATTTTAAGAAAATCAAGAAAGTTTTTGCTCGCGAACCGATAACGGAGGTTGCCTAAATGTCTTATTTTTATTAAAGACATCGAAAAGCTAATGGGTTCATCGAAAAGCTAATCGAAAGGCTAAAATGTTTCTAAAAGAATTTTACCTATGTTAATGATTAAACAAATGCAATGTTTTTTAGTTGTATTTCGCTTGAACAAATGGATAAATCTTCGGTTAAAATTTGATTTATTAATCCTGATTACAAAAGCTTTATAATGATGCTAGTCTTAATTATCAAACCTATACAAATATATTCATCTGAATTATCAAACCTATGCAAATATATTCATCTTAATTATTAAACCTTTACAAATATAGTAATCTTGATTGCCAAACCATATTACTAAACGTTAGAAATATAGCAACTCTAAAAAGAAAGAACATTGCACTGATTATCATAGTTAAAGTATTTTAAGTAAGCAGAAATCAGATTTTGTTGATTTTTCCACAATGGCATCAAATATTTTAGATTTGCAGGAATTTCACCAAATTTTTGCTCGAGGAAAGCTAAATATGGTTGCCAAAATGTTATTTTAAAGGCATCGAAACGCTAATAGGAAAATGGCTGTGAAAATATGGTGACCATGTTGGTGGTTAAATACATAAATTTTCCACAAGTTTTCTGTTGTATTTTAACTGAAAAGTAGGCAGAATTTCCATAAATATCATTTTTATGTGTGTGTGAAAAAAAGTAAAATATGAAAACATGTAATACTAAAAAAAAACTGAAATTACCGTACAAAAATTACCCCTACAGACAAAAAACTATGCAAGTATGTGACTTCAACCTTATTTCAAATTTAATTGTTGCTGAAGGCGAAATCAATAAGGGAACACGATACCTTGCATACTGTTCTCCCTTACATGTTACCTTTCTACCGAATTCGGTTAATGAACGATTGCCACGCCTGCACGCAAAATGGTCAAATTATTTAAGACTCGAACCCTTTATTATTCTAATGAGCACTGACAATTCCACCACACTGTTACTGAATCTCCATTTCTCGTACTTTGGAGAACTAATACATCTAATCTTAATATTTTAAAGTAAATTGCTTGCTAATGATGAATACGAAAAAGCACGCAAGGCGCCATTTTGTTTTTTTGATTCGAATTTAGTTCAATTTCCGATTTAATGTGATTTTTTTTCCTAGTAGCTGGCATCATGAATCTGTAATTTGTTGTTGTAAATCGTGCTCATATCGGAATGGAATATGAATAGAAGAGCGATTAGATGATGTAAAAAACCTGAGATTTGAGTTGTTCAAAATACTCGTTAATATTTATGACTCAATTATTTTTTTTTACCCAAGTTTTTCTACAAGTTATTTGGTATCAAAAATTAGATCATTATCTAATTTTGAGTCAAGTTTTCTTTGTGTAGATATTAATGTTTCTACGGAAGTTGTACTTGTGGGATACATCTTTCTGAATTGCTTTGAAAATTATCTATGTAAATTATCTATGTTTATAAATATCAAAATATTTGTGCAATAAATGTATGACTTAATGCTATCATGACCTGATTCTAATCTGTACTTCTGGTAATCATCCATTTGTAATTTACTATCTGCAATTTACTTTTCTGCCAACCTGTGTTTTTCTGTGGTAGTCATGCGTAAAATGGATCCGTCGAAAGTTGCTTACTGGAATTCGTGTAAGTTGCCCCAAACTTACACGAATACTTAAAAGATTTTCGTGTACAACTTTGCATATAAATCATAGAGTAGTAATGAAATAGATCACATCCACCTATTCAAAGGAACAGATAGACGGGCAAACATCAACCGTCATTACAGTACTAGAGTTAGCCACTTATATCTCGGAATGCAATGAGGGAATACCCGTCAAGGAGCCATTTTCATGAACGTTAGTGAATTCCCAACGAATTTCCAAATTTGCTTTTGAATCAGGAAAGCGCGTGTTTAGGCACTTACAAAGCAGGAATTTTCACCATGTACTCATTTCCCCATATCTCAGTGGGGCGTCATAATTCTTTTGGAAAACAGATAACAGTTGACTAATAGAAACCGGGATTTTTCACCATAGAGCCATTTCTATTTATATTAGTGGAGTGAAACAATTGTTTTTGACCAAGAAAGGCTTGACCGTTTGCCCTTCAAAATAGAAAGCGGGAGTTTCACCATGGATGGAGTAATTTCCCTAAACGTTACAGTTACAAACGGCACAGTTACTTTTGGACTAGAAAACTGCTGTTGGTTTTACCTCAAAATAGCTTTCTGTATGCCTTCGGGAGGGTCGGGTTAATTCCATTGGACTTGCCTCAGAATAGAAAGCGGGAGTTCTCGCCAAGGTGTCATCTCCATGCATCTTAGTAGGATGTCACAAATTGTTTTTGACCAAGAAAAGCACGACCGTTTACACTTCAAAATAGAAAGCAGGAGTTCTTGCTATGGAGTCATTTCTATGTATTTCAATAGGGTGACATAATTGTTTTTGACTAAGCAAAGCACCGTTTACACCTCAGAATAGAAAGCGAGAGTTCTCACAAAGGAGTCATTTCTATGAAGCCAGTGGGTCGACAAGATTACTTATGGCTCAAAAAACCGCTGCCTTTTATTTCTGTTTCAGACCGTTAAATGAATTAATATTTTTCTTTGTAAATTTTTAAAGAAACTCTTTCGCCTTTGTTTAACTCATTTAAAAACGCTTAAAAACTAACATTTTCCAGTGATGTGCAGTCTGAGTATCGATGAGCTAAATTCCTTACGTTCACTACCGTCTACTCGCTTTCCAATGGATGCCCACCTGTGTGATTTGAATGCTGATCCTCTTACACGCCAAATAAGGAGCATTCTCATAGGTGAAGATTTTGCAACAATAGAGCCATCATCATTTGAATGCATATTTAATTCGTCGTTTAAAATAATCAATCTTTCACCTTAAAGATTTAAAATGCCTAAAGAAATAAATTTATTACATATCTGTTAAAGTATATATTATTCAGTACAGCCTTTTAAGTTAGAATTTAGTACTTATGAGTACAAGCTTTTTGACAAAAGCAGTTCTTCTCTTTCTTGCTGTTCTCGCTTTCATCGAACAAGTACTTCTCCTTTTTTCGCGATATCTATTATTCGAAAATGAGCGGGATTTCAAAGAACCGTTCAGCACAGGTGAATCGCTCAAATACTCCTTCCAAAAACCTTTATCCTCCCCTACACTGGCGCTGGCTTCCAATATCGAACGAAACTTTTATCCCTCCGTTTAAGGCAACCCAAGTATAAAGAAAGAAAAATCGTCTGGCTTTTTTTTATTTATTTATATCCCTCGGTCTTTATCTCAACCCCTCCTCCCCCCTCACTCTCTCTTAGGGGTGATGCAAGGGTGGAAGCCACCCTTTTTCCCTCCAGACGATCCCGGTACTTTGCATGAAAGTAGCGAAAAGTAAGATAAAACACACACCCCTGAAGAAGAAGTGGCAGTCGTTTTCTTCGGACACTTTGTTAAGTCCCCCCAACCCCCCACAGAAAAGTTTCGGAACACAGTCCCCACGTTATCTACGGTGGATGCTTCGCTGGATAATATCGCATTAGATTTTCGTTCTAGAGAGAGCACACCCCACTCCTCCCCAGCATGCCAAACGATTTTTTTAAGACCAAAAGATAGCACTGGGGTGCTGTTAGGCAGTGCGGAAACGCCTTCCAGAAGCAGTTTGGGTGGGGAATTCCTCGCCTTAAACCTCGAAAAAGTCGATTCTTACAGCCATTAACCTCCTCAAAGAGTGCACTCTTTAACCTCTCTGCGCTTGTTTCAAATTCTTTTTTTATAGGTTGTGTTTCCAGATGCATAAAAAAGGCAAACAAAAAATCGTGATTTAGAAATTTTTTTTCACTAAACAATCCTGTATTAACAAAAAAAATTTACATTTTAAACTAATAATTTCATCATAGCATTAATTTAATAAGCTTCCATTTTATTTACATATTTAATTTAACTTTTTTTCAGTTCCATTAACTGTGCAATTATTCTATCGTGCAAATAACAAAAGAAAAAACTGCTATTCATCTTTAAAATTCGTAAACAGTTTTTACATTTGAAGTAGTAATAAAAGTAAAGCATATGAATAGGATGCTTAGCATAAGAACAGGATATGAATAGGATGTCTAGCACAAGAATGGGATATCAATAGTATGCTTAGCATAAGAATAGGATATAAATATGTCTAGCATAAGAATATGATGTTTAGGATATGAATAGGATGTTTAGAATATACACTCAAATGCCAAAACATTATGACCACCTGTCAATAACGAGTTGGCCCACCTTTGGCGCGCAACACAGCTTCAACCCGCCTTGGCATGGATGTCACAAGTCCTTGGTAGTTGGCCGGATACATTACAATCTGCTCTATATCAAAGTCGCTTAGATCCGTAGCCTTTCCCATCACACACAGAAGTAAGTGAAAGAATGATTCTTCAGACTCTCCAGCATCAGTTAAATACCACTTCCACCTGATCACGTGCCTTCCACGTCATCCAGGCGAGTTCATTGCAAAATGTAGGGGTGGTCATAATCTTTTGGCTCCTGAGTGTAAATCGCCTTCGACTTTCCTCGTTTTTGAAAGTAGTGATTGCAACGGACCATGATGGCTGATTCAAACCTGGGCCCTCCCCACAAGCAAACTCTATTTTTCATCATTGGGCAATCAAGTTTATTTGCTTACATAAAAACGATTGATTTAGAATATGATTTAAAATGAAGATGATTTGAAAATATGTTGTTTGTCTCTTATCCCACTTGGCAGACAGTAACATCTAGACCAAGAACCCGTGTGGTCTCATGGAAAGAAAGGAAGGAGGGGGCAGCTTCTGTTGTGATATTGCACCCATAGGTAGAAGTCTCACTTCGCTCCGAGTCGCTCAACAAGGAAGGGCGTGCCTTTTGGGAGGATTATTGGGGGAGCTACCCCGCATTTGTGTTTCGTATGGGAAAAACTCGCCGAAACCCCCACCAGGAAGTCCGACTCACGAGGCAAGATACGGAACATCACAAACGCCATCCAGCCTCTCCGTTTTTTGACACAGCGTCTACAACAAAGCCGCCAGCGGTGCAAACCACTGCCCTAATGTTTATCAGCGGCCAATGTGTTGCCAGTGAGCCACGAGTCAGGCTTTAAAAATATTCAGTTTCTTATAAAAAAATGCTTTTCGCAAAATTCTTTTTCACTCTTAAAATACTCCTTTCCTGAATATTTTTTCCACGAAAATCGATGCCTCTCATGAACCACAAATATTTATCACCAAAAGATTGTTAATGATAACACAAGCTTCAGATTCGAATCCTCGCGTTGGCATGGATATTTGTTTGTTTTTTCGGAATCCACGTTAAACTGTAGGTCCCGGACTAATTAGCCTAAAGTGTGCAAAAAATGACCTTCGAGCGACAAACAGAACCAAACCTCCTGTACTCAGCTTTAGAAATTGCCTCTGTGTAATGCTTCCTGGATATTTGTGAAGCAAAATTCTCCTTTTTAATCAAGTAATTAATTTAAGATCGTGACACAAGAGGATTATCGAAAACGATAGATTGATTGTTAAAGTAGTCCCTCTGTTTTTTCCAATATAAAGGATAAACACTGATTAGGATAACAGGATGTTGGGATAAACAGTGATTAGGATAGCATGATGTTAGGATAAACAGTAATTAGGATAAAAGTATGTTCGGATAAATATCGATTACCATAACAGTTTGTTTGGATAAGCAATGATAAGCATAACCGGATGTTAGGATAAACAGTGATTACGATAACAGAATGTAAGGATAAACAATTATTAGGTTAAACAGTGGTTGATAAACTATGATTAAGATAACTGGATGTTAGGATAAACACTGATTAGGATAACAGGATGTTATAAACAGTGATTAGGATAACAGGATGTTATAAACAGTGATTAGAATAACAGGATGTTAGAATAAACAGTAATTAGGATAAACATCGACTATCAAAACGGGATATATGGATAAACAAGAATTAAAAACAGAATGTAAGATAAACAGTGATTAGGATAACAGGATGTTAGGATAAACAATGATTACGATAACATGATATTAGGATAGTGATTACGATAACAGGAGGCTAGGATAAACAGTGGTTGATAAACAATTATTAGGATAATAGGATGTTAGGATAGTGATTAGGATAACAGAATATTAGAATCAACAATGATTATTATTAGATGATGTTAGGATAAACAATGATTAGGATTACAGGATGTTAGGATAAGCAGTGATTATAATAACAGGATGTTAGGATAAACAATGATTAGGATAACAAGATGTTAGAATAAACAGTGATAAGGATAACAGGATGTTAGAATTAACAGTGATTAGAAAAACCTGAACGCCATGAACTGTATTATTGTTAGAAAAACAGTCTCTTTCAGAAATTTTGCCTAATAATTATTTCGATACGTTAAATATTTTTTTTTGTGACGATACTATTTCTCTTAAATTTCTTTTAATAGCAATCAGAATTGATATTTATAATAATCGTCTGCCGTAACCGTTCGGAATTGTTCCCGAACCATTGGAAATGAACCATTATTATCTTTGTCTAGATAATAATGGTTCATTTCCAATTATAACTCGCATGAACCAAAAGAGGAGGCCAAGATAATAAAAAATGAAACTTACTTTCAACAGAAACGGAAAAAAAATAGAAACAACCCCCCCCCCACTTTTAGAAGAATAACTTTTTTCTACTAAATCTCCGAATTTCTTTCAGAATCTCCCTCTCTCCATATAATTCTGGAGAAGAAGCAGTTCCGACTTTTCTTAATGAAGATCTGAATTAAATACTAAATATTTTCCCAAAAAAGATTTAATTGAAGTTGTTATCTTCCGCAGAGAAGTAAACGGAAAAATTCATTTTCCATTCGGTATTGGTTCTCGCGTGGCGTCGTATGGAGTTTTGTGCCAAGAAGGTTCAGCAAATGTAATTGATCCGAAGTTGCTGCTTATTTTCCCACTTAATCTGGAAGTTCTTTTGTTAGAAGGAAGGAAAAAAAACTGCATACTAATGAGAAGAGTGAAAAGAAATTAAACGGAAAAACGTATCCACCTTCAGAAGTGATTAAAGCTATTTTCTTCTTTTTGGTTTATCCTTTTAATGGGCTGTTTTTCTAATGCAAACACAGATACAGATAAAACAGTCGAGTTAAGGAGTAAAACTTTTAACAGTTTATGTGCAGAGTTATCTTGGGGCTGGAATTCATTTCCATAAAATTATTTCAATGTATCTGAATTTTATAGAAATGTCACACAAAGGTTCTTTTGTTATATGATTGTATCAAATCTTTAAACAGAAAGTATTCTTAAATGGGAATACTTTGGTTATTAAATGATGTTTCAATAACTTTTACAATGATGTCCTAATTAATTTTACAATAATGTCACAGCAACTTCTATAGAAGTGTATCAGTAATGATCGTAGTCTTTAAATTTACATTTTAAACTAATAATTTCATCCTAGCATTAATTAAATAAGCTTCCATTTAATTTACATGTTTAATTGAACTTTTCCTGTAAAAAAAATTCCTCAATTCCACTAATTGGGCAATTCGTCTATCGTGCAAATAACAAAAGCAAAAACTGCTATTCATCTTTAAAATTCGTAAACAGTTTTACATTTGAAATAATAATAAGAGTAAAGCATATTAATAGGACATTTAGCATAAGAATAGAATGCTTACAAGTTTATGAACAGGATGTTTAAAATAAGAAGGTATAAATAGTATGTTTAACATAAGTATAGGATATGTATAGGATATTTGCTAGCATATGAATAGGATGTTTAGCATTAGAACAATGAACTTATATATATATAATCTCAATAGGATGACACAATTGTTTTTGACAACCGTGTACACATCAAAATATAAAGCTTGAGTTCTCACTATGTAGTCATTTCCATGAACGCCAATGGGTCGACGCAGTTACTTTTTTGCTCAGAAAACTTCTCTTTCGCAGCGTTATATGAATTGATTCTGTTCTGGGGAAATTTCAGAGGGAACTATTTGTATATATTTAACATATTAAAAACGTTGCGAAACAAAAATTATACAATTTGACTGTCGATGCGCTAAATTTCTTCACATTCACCACCAGGCAAATAATTTTCCAATGGGTGAACACTTATGTGATTTGAATGCTGATCGTCTTATAATAAATAAAAATGCATGGTATTATCATGGGTGAAGATTTCGCAACAATAGAGCCATCATCATTTGAATGCATATTTAGTTCGTTGTTTAAAAGATTGAATCTTTCAACTTAAAGATATAAAATGCCGTTTTAATATATTTATTACATACCTGTTAAAGTATTTATTATTCAGAACAGCCTTTTAAGTTAGAATATAGTACTTATCAATACAAGCCTTTTGACAAAATCAGTTCTTCTCTTCGTAGCTTTACTCGCTTTCATTGAACGAGTACTTCTCCATTTTTCGTGATGTCTATTATTCGAAAATGAGCGGGATTTTAAAGAACCGTTCAGTACAGGTGAATCGCTCAAAAATACTCCTTCCAAAAACCTTTATCCTCCCCTACACTGCACTGGCTTCCAATATCGAACGAAACTTTTATCTCTCCGATTAAGGCAACCCGAGTATAAAGAAAGAAAAATCGTCTGCCTTTTTTTATTCATTTATATCCTCCGTCTTTATCTCAGCCCCTCTTCCACCCTCACTCTCTCTTAGAGTAATGCAAGGGTGGAAGCCACCGTCTTCCCTCCTGACGAACCAGGTACTTTGCATGAAGGTAGCGAAAAGTAAGAAAAAACACACCCCTCAAATTCTACCCCTCTGAAGAAGAAGTTGCATCGTTTTCTTCGGACACTTTGTTAAGTCTCCCGAAACCCCCACAGAAAACTTTTGGAACACCGTCGTACGTTATCTACGGTGGATGCTTCGCTGGATAATATCGCATTAGACTTTCGTTCTAGAGAGCTCACCCCACTCCACCCCAGCATGCCAAACGATTTTTTAAGAGCAAAAGATAGCACTGGGGTGCTGTTAGGCACTGCGGAAACGCCTTCCAGAAGCAGTTTGAATTTGGAATTCCTCGCCTTAAACCTCGAAAAAGTCGATTCTTACAGCCATTAACCTCCTCAAAGAGGGCACTCTTTAACCTCTCTGCGCTTGTTTCAGATTCTTTATTTTATTGGTTGTGTTTTCGGATGCATAAAAAGGGCGAACAAAAAACCGTGATTCAGATTTAGTTTTTCACTAAACAATCCAGTATTAACAAAAAAAATTTACTTTTAAATTAATAATTTAATCATTGCATTAATTAATTAATTAAGCTTCCATTTTATTTACATATTTAATTCAAATTTTCCTATAAAAAAATTCCTCAATTCCACTAAGAGTGCAATTCTTCTATAGTCCAATTAACTAATGCAAAATTTGCTATTCATACTTAAAATTCGTAAACAGTTTTACATTTGAAATAGTAATAAGTGTAAGGCATATGAATAGGATGTTTAGCATAAGAATAGGATTTGAATAGCATGTTTACTAGCATATAAATAGGATGTTTAGAAAAAGAATCGGTTATGAATAAAATGTTTAGAAAAAGAATCGGATATGAAAAGGATGTTTACAATATATGAATAGGATATTTGCAACATATGAATAGGATGTTTCAACATAAGAATATGATATGAATAGGATGTTTAGCATAAGAATAGGATATAAATAATACGTTTAACATAAGAATCGGATATGAATAGTATATTTACTAGCATATGAATAGGAGGTTTTAACATAAGAATAGAACGTTTAGCATGAGAACAAGCAACATATACATAATCACAATATGACGACACAATTGTTTTGACAGCCGTGTACACCTCGAAATATAAACGGGAGTTCTCACTATGTAGTCATTTCCATGACCGCCAATGGGTTGACACAGTTACTTTTGGGCTCAGAAAACTTCTCTTTACTTCTCTTTGAGAGCGATATATGAATTAATTATTTTCTGGGGAAATTTCAGACGAAATTTTTTGCATATATTTGACATATTAAGAACGCATCAAAACTAAAATTATACAACCTGTTTGTTAATGTGCTAAATTTCTTTACATTCACCACCAAGTCTACGATTTTTTCACTGGGTGAACACTTATGTGATTTGAATGCCGATCGTCTTCCAATAAATAAAGATTCGTGGCATTATCATGGGTGAAGATTTCGCAACAATAGAGCCATTATCATCATTTGAATGCATTTTTAATTCGTTGTTTAAAAGAATGAATCTTTCAACTTAAAGATTTAAAATTCCTTTTAATAAATTTATTACATATCTGTTAAAGTATTTATTATTCAGAACAGCCTTTTAAGTTAGAATATAGTACTTATCAGTACAAGTTTTTTGACAAAAGTAGTTCTTCTCTACATTGCTGTTCTCGCTTTCATTGAACAAATAGCTGTCCTTTTTTCGTGATGTCTATTATTCGAAAATGAGCGGGATTTTAAAGAACCGTTCAGTACAGGTGAATCTCTCAAATACTCTTTCCAGAAACCTTTATCCTCCCCTACACTGGCGCTGGCTTCCAATATCGAACGAAACTTTTATCCCTCCGTTTAAGGCAAACCAAGTATAAAGAAAGAAAAATCGTCTGGCTTTTTTTATTTATTTATATCCCTCCGTCTTTATCTCACCCCCTCCTCCCTCCTCACTCTCTTAGAGTGATGCAAGGGTGGAAGCCACCCTTTTCCTTCCAGATGATCCAGGTACTTTGCATGAAGGTAGCGAAAAGTAAGATAAAACACACCCCTCAAATTCCACCCCCTGAAGAAGAAGTGGCAGTCGTTTTCTTCGGACACTTTGTTAAGTCCCCCCAACCCCCTACAGAAATGTTTCGGAACACAGTCCCCACGTTATCTACGGTGGATGCTTCGCTGGATAATATCGCATTACATTTTTCGTTCTAGAGAGCACACCCGACTCCTCCCCAGCATGCCAAACGATTTTTTTAAGAGCAAAAGATAGCACGGGGGTGCTGTTAGGCACTGCGGAAACGCCTTCCAGAAGCAGTTTGGGTGGAGAATTCCTCGCCTTAAACCTCGAAAAAGTCGATTCTTACAGCCATTAACCTCCTCAAAGACGGCACTCTTTAACCTGTCTGCGTTTGTTTCAGATTCTTTTTTTTATCGGCTGTGTTTCTAGATGCATAAAAATGACGAACAAAAAACCGTGATTTAGTTGTTGTTTTTTTTTTTACTAAAATAACAATCCAGTATAAATAAAAAAAATTACATTTTAAACTAATCATTTAATATTGTAAATTTATGAACAAAAATTTTAATCATAGCATATAATTAAATAAGCGTCCATTCTATTTACATATTTAATTGAACTTTTCCTGTAAAAAAATTCCTCAATTTCACTATTAGTGCAATTAACTAACACAAAAGGCTCGTGCTCACCAAGGCGACAAGATGCAAGCGAAAACATTTGACCAATCACTAGCCTCACCGCGGTCGCCTGAAACCGGTTTGCAGTCCGCCGCTTGGAGTTGGCCAACTTTCAACTCGAAGCTGAACTTCACTAGGCGTAATGCTATTTCTGACGTTTCGTTGTGAAGGGGTCGAAAAAATTTTGTCGCTTGCCTCTTGAATCTTCACGTCTCTCGCCTTGGTGGGAACGAGCCTTTAATCTGCTGTTCATCTTTAAAAATCGTAAACAGCTTCACATTTGAAGTAGTAAGGCATATGAATGGGATGTTTAGCATAAGAACAGGATAGGATTAGCAAGTTTTCTAGCATATGAGTAGGATGTTTAGCAAAAAAACTTGAATATAAATGGGATCTTTACAAGCATATGAATAGGATGTTTACTATCATATGAATAGGAATAGGAATGGGATGATTAGAATAAGAATACAACATAAATATTATATTTAACAAAATAGGATATGAACGAGATATTTACTAGCATATGTATAAGATGTTTTAACATAAGAATAGGATACGAATTCGATGTTTAGCATAAGAATAGGATATTTAGAATACGAATAGGATGTTTAGAATAAGAATAGGATATTTAGGATACGAATAGGATGTTTAGTATATACACTCTGACTGTTCCAGGTGAACTTGCGAAATTTCGTCACATTTACCACCAACACTACTCGCTTTCCTATGGATGCCCCCTGTGTGAATTAAATGCTAATCATCATATGCACCAATTAAGGAGCATTATCATGGGTGAAGATTTTACGACAATAGAGCCATCATCATTTGACTGCATATTTAATTCGTTGTTTAAAAGAATGAATCTTTAAAGTTAAAGAATTAAAAGACCTTTTTAATAAATTTCTTACATATCTGTTAAAGTATTTATTATTCAGTACAGCCTCTTTAGTTAGAATATAGTACTTATCAGTATAAGCCTTTTGACAAAAGCAGTTCTTCTCTTCATTGCTGTTCTCGCTTTCATCGAACGAGTACTTCTCTTTTTCTCGACATCTATTATTCGAAAATGAGCGGGATTTTAAAGAACCGTTCAGTACAGGTGAATCGCTCAAAAATACTCCTTCCAAAAACCTTTATCCTCCCCTACACTGCCGCTGGCTTCCAATATCGAACGAAACTTTTATCCCTCCGTTTAAGGTAACCCAAGTATATAGAAAGAAAAATCGTCTGACTTTTTTTATTTATTTATATCCCTCCGTCTTTATCTCACCCCCTCCTCCCTCCTCACTCTCTTAGAGTGCTGCAAGGGTGGAAGCCACCCTTTTCCCTCCAGATGATCCAGGTACTTTGCATGAAGGTAGCGAAAAGTAAGATAAAACACCCCCCTCAAATTCCACCCCCTGAAGAAGAAGTGGCAGTCGTTTTCTTCGGACACTTTGTTAAGTCCCCCCAACCTCCCACAGAAAGGTTTTGCACACCAAAGAGAGCACACCCCACTTCACCCCCAGCATACCAAACGGTTTTTTTAAGAGCAAAAGATAGCACTGGGGTGCTGTTAGGTACTGCGGAAATGCCTTCCAGAAGCAGTTTGGGTGAGGAATTCCTCGCCTTAAACCTCGAAAAAGTCGATTCTTACAGCCATCAACCTCCTCAAAGAGGGCACTCTTTAACCTCTCTGCGCTTGTTTCAAATTCTTTTTTTATTGGTTGTGTTTCCAGATGCATAAAAAAGGCAAACAAAAAATCGTGATTTAGAAATGTTTTTTTCACTAAACAATCCTGTATTAACAAAAAAAATTTACATTTTAAACTAATAATTTCATCATAGCATTAATTTAATAAGCTACCATTTTATTTACATATTTAATTGAACTTTTTTTCAGTTCCACTAACAGTGCAGTTATTCTATCGTGCAAATAACAAAGGCAAAAACTGCTATTCATCTTTAAAATTCATAAACAGTTTTTACATTTGAAGTAGTAATAAAAGTAAAGCATATGAATACGATGTTTAGCATAAGAATAGACTATGAATAGGATGTCTAGCACAAGAATGGGATATCAATAGTATGCTTAGCATAAGAATAGGATATAAATATGTCTAGCATAAGAGTATGATGTTTAGGATAGGAATAGGATGTTTAGAATATACACTCGAGAGCCAAAACTTTATGACCACCTGTCAATAACGAGTTGGCCCACCTTTGTCGCGCAACACAGCTTCAACCCGCCTTGGCAGGGATGCCACAAGTCCTTGGTAGATGGCCGGAGACATATTGTACCAGATGCTTAAGCAACGGTCACGCAAATCCGAGATATTGAGAATTGGTGGTCTTTGAACTGAGAGCTGCCGTCTCAGGACATTCCAAATGTGTTCTATCGGATTGATATCCGGTGAGTTAGGCGGCCAGGACATTAACTGGAATTCATCATCATGTTCCTGGAGCCACTCCAACACAATTTTAGCCTTGTGACAAGGGGCGTTGTCCTGTTGGAACATTCCATTTCCAGCTGGAAAAACGAGGCCATGTAAGGGTGCAACTGGTCCGCAATGATGTTCAGATACCCTGTAGAATTCATGGTCTGCTCTACCACAACCACGGGTCCCAGAGACGGCCAGGAGAAAGTCCCCCAAAGCATAATACCACCACCACCACCGGCCTGTGTATGACCTACTGTACATTGAGGGAGCAACTGTTCGCCTGAAAGACGGCGTATCCTGACACGGCCATCGACGTGATGAATGACAAACCGTGATTCATCTGACCAGGCAACTCTCTCCCACTGATCCATGGACCAGTCACGATGTTCCCGTTCAGCATAGGCACAGTTGGCGATGAATCTTGGTCAGCAAAGGCACACGAGTGGAACGTTTGCTGCATAGCCCCATATCCAACAGTATCCGCTGAACAGGGTGCTCCGATACTATTCTACTTGGCCCGGCATTGTATTGGGCTATCAGCTGAGCCACTGTCTGGCTCCGGTTTTGCTTCACCATGCTAGACAGTCTCCGACGACCTTTTTCTTTGATAGCGTGTGGACGTCCAACACCATGTCGTCTACTGCTGGTTTTACCGTCATTCATCCACTTTGCATAAGTACTAACAACCGTAGATCGCGAACAACCCACGAGTCGTGCAGTTTCGGAAATACTTGTTCCGAGCTATTACAATCTGCCCTCTGTCAAAGTCGCTTAGATCCGCAGCCTTTCTCATCACAGAAGTAAGTGAAAGTATGATTCTTCAGACTCTCCAGCAGCAGTTAAATACCACTTCCACCTGATCACCGAGCTTTCCACGTCATCCAGGCGAGTTCGTCGCAAAACGTAGTGGTGTTCAAAATGTTTTGGCTCTTGAGTGTATAGTCTGACTGTTCCAGGTGAACTTGCGAAATTTCGTCACATTTACCACGAAAAAATACTCGCTTTCCAATGGATTCCCATTTGTTTGAATTGAATACTCATTCTCTTACACTCCAAATAATGAGCATTATTATTGATGGTGATTTGAATGCGTCATTTGAATGCATATTTATTTCGTCGTTTAAAAGAATGAATCTTTCAACTTAAAGATTTAAAATGCCTTCTAATCAATTTATTACATATCTGTTAAAATACTTATCAGTACAAGCTTTTTGACAAAAGCAGTTCTTTTCATTGTTACTTTTTTCACTTTCATCGAACGAGTACTCCTTTTTTTCGCATTATCTATTATTCGAGAATGAGCGGGATTTTAAAGAACCGTTCAGTACAGGTGAATCGCTCAAATACTCCTTCCAAACACCTTTATCCTTCCCTACAACTGCGCTGGCTTCCAATATCGAACGAAACTTTTATCCCTCCGTTTAAGGCAGCCCAAGTATAAAGAAAGAAAAATCGTCTGCCTTTTTTTATTTATTTATATCCCTCCGTCTTTATCTCAACCCCTCCTCCACCCACGCTTTCTTAGAGTGCTGCAAGGGTGGAAGCCATCCTTTTTGCCTCCACACGATCCAGGTACTTTGCATGAAGGTAGCGAAAAGTAAGATAAAACACACCCCTCAAATTCAACCCCCTGAAGAAGAAAGGGCAGTCGTTTTCTTCGGACACTTTGTTAAGTCCCCCCAACCCTCCATAGAAAAGTTTCGGAACACTGTCTCCACGTTATCTACGGTGGATGCTTCGCTGGATAATATCGCATTAGATTTTTCTTTCTAGAGAGCACACCCCACTCCTCCCCAGCATACCAAACGGTTTTTTTAAGAGCAAAAGATAGCACCGGGGTGCTGTTAGGCACTGTGGAAACGCCTTCCAGAAGCAGTTTGGGTGGAGGATTCCTCGCCTTAAACCTCGAAAAAGTCGATTCTTACAGCCATTAACCTGCTCAAAGACGGCACTCTTTAACCTCTCTGCGCTTGTTTCAGATTCTCATTTTTTATCGGTTGTGTTTCCACATGCATAAAAAACGGCGAACAAAAAACCCGAGATTTAGAGTTCTTTTTACTAAACAATCCTGTGTTAACAAGAAATTTTACATTTTAAATTAATAATTTATTTTTGTAAATTTATGAATAAAAATTTTTTAATCATAGCATATAATTAAATAAGCTTCCATTCTATTTACCTATTTAATTGAACTTTCCCTTTAAATAAAATTCGTAATTCCACTAATAGTCTTCTATCGTGTAATTACCTAATGGAAAAATCTCCTATTAATCTTTAACATTCGTAAACAGTTTTACATTTGAAGTAATAATAAAAGTAAAGCATACAAATAGAATCTTTAGCATAATAATAGGATATGTATAGATGTTTATTAGCATATGAATAGAATATGTAAAAGATGCTTACTAGCATATGAATAGGATGTTTACTAGCATATGAATAAGATGTTTAGAATAAGAATAGAATGTTTATTAGCATATGAATAGGATGTTTAGAATAAGAATAGGCCCGTAACAAAATCCACACGGGGTTCATTTTAAAAATAAAATAATATTTTGGGAACAAAATAAATACTGTAAGTTGTTCAATATGTAGAAACGTTGGTAGTAAATAGAAATAGAAATTAAAAAGAATTAAATTATAAATAAATATGTTTTTCATACTGAACTTATGTACGTTACGGTACGTTCAACTTATGTACGTTACGAACAGCACACCTATGGGAGATTACATCGCCTTCGTGGGAGGAACTTTATGGGTATTACCCTCTCATGTGCTTGTTGTTTGGAAGAAACCCAGAAAAGATCTACCAGGCAGCATAATTATCGAGATAAGACAATATATACATATTGCTGTTGTTGTTTCTTGTCCAACTTGGTCGACAGCAACATCTAGACCAAGACTATGAACCTGCGGTCAATATAAATGGTTAAAAAAGCAGCTTTTTTTTTGTCCTTGCGGCCCAAAGGTATGGGGCATCCAAAGGGAGAAATCTGAATTTACACCATCCGGTTGTACCCTCGGACACTGGGTACCTATTTTAGACGCCTTTTATGACATGCGATACGATGAGGCTGTACTAACCCAAATCCCCAAGAAGAATCACAATTCTTTCAATTGTTACACTACTTCCTTCCTATGGTACACAAGAAACCCATACCATCTAACTCAGTGTAAAATTCTGCAACAAGTTCGAATCAATGACCGTTTTCACGATTAGAGTAGGTATCGAACCATAGTCCTTTCGCTCTCATAACTAACATTTTATAAAGTCAGGCCACAAGTGGTGGTGCAATTTCACATCAGATTATTAGCCATCTGAAGCCCAGAATACCCGGTACATTAAAAGGCTATTCAGTTCTAACATTCTTTATATGCCTTAAACGTTCTGAATGCTCTTCTCTGTTACGGGGGCACTTAAAAAATGGCATTCCTCATTCATGGAACGAAATTCAGACGAAAAAAAGGACCTGACCACTCAACAACCTCGTAAAATTTCATCTCCTTGACATCAGAAAAGAATATGAAGCCAAGCCTTCCAGAACGAAGATTTTGAAAAAAAAAAAAAATAAATAAATAAATAAGAGTGGAATAATAATCTTGGCCCAGGATTCGCATTCGAAATTTATGTCCGGGACATTCGCACCCCCGCCAATCCCCCCCTCCCCCGAAAAATTGTCGGCGTCCCATAAAACCCATTGTATTGCCGTAAATAAGCGGGTTCAGGGCATTATCCGAAGCGCATAATAAATTTCAAAATGTTTTACTTTTTATTGCGCCGGAAGAAATTCACTCCGCCCAAATTGCCGCCACACCTCTTTGACGCTCCTCCACCCCCGCAAAAAAAATGCGCCATTGGCGTTTTTATGCGTCCCGATATTTCATCTCTCGCAGAAGTGGTTATCGTCCTCTTCTTTTGTAAGATCGTAAAACAACACCCCCGAGGTTGGGAGTCGAGGGGTGAGCGTAATTCGAAGAACACTCCTCTCATTTCAGACCCTCAAATGGCAGTTTCGTAATTCGGAAACTGATAGTCGGCTTCTCCTTCGTACTCGGGATATGTGAGGAGAAGCACTTTCTATCTTTATGCGGATAGAGGTGTTTTTTTTCCATTGAAGATGTGGCTATGTATTTTATTTTAATACAGTCGAACCCGGTTTGGAGGAAAATAATACGTGTTTTCTTACACTTCTTGCATCGTAATTTTAAAATCGTTTTATTAATTTTGTCGATAAAATATGCTATTAGGTTAATATAGATTTAATTAACAACTCTCTGGCACTATTGTACATGCTGGGCAATCTGCGGAGTGGTAGATACCGAAACAGCGACGAACTATCTAGAGCTCTGGCCATTGAAACCACTTATTTCGAATCTTGGCATGGACGTATGTGAGGTGTTAGGAATCCACTTTAAACTGTAGGCCTGGTCTAAATAGCCTAAAGTGTGAGCAAAATGACCGTAGAGCGACAAACCAAACCAAGCCACAAATCCGAATCCTTGGCGGTTTTCACAATTATAATAGGAATCGGGCCGTCGTTCTGTAGCGCTCATAACTAACATTTTATAAAGCCATAATGTATTTAATTCTAACCTAAATTAACCTACAATTCGTACTATTCTAACCGGCCCACAAGGGTATAACATTAATATAAACTATATTATCAATTTCTTTCAATTACAATACCTTTTCTTATTGTACACAACACACCACTTTCATATAGAAACACACACTATCTAAATTCCGATGCAAAATTTTGGAACAAATTCGAATCTATGGCGGTTTTCAAAATTACAGTAGTAATCGAGCCATCGTTCTTTCGCGCTCATAACTAACATTTCATAAAGCCAACCCACAAGTGTGGCCGCAATTTTATATCAGATTAATAGCCATCTGAAGCCCAGAATACCCGATGCATTAAAAAGCTATTCAGTTCCAACATTCTTTATATTCCTGTACAACCTTAAAAGTTCTGAATGCTCTTATTTGTTACGGAGGCACTTAAAAAATGGCCTTCCTCGTTCTTAGAATGAAACTCAGACGAGAAAAAAAAAGGCAGAAGACCTGACCACTCAACAACCTCGTAAAATTTCATGTCCTTGACATCAGAAAAGAATCTGAAGCCAGCCTTCTAAAAAGAAGATTTTGAAATAAAAAATAATAAATAAATAAAAGTGGAATAATAATCTTGTCCCGGGATTCGCATTCGAAATTTATGTCCGGGAGTTCAAAACCAGCCTCCCCCGCCCCCTCAAAATGTCGGCGTCCCATAAAACCCATTGTATTGCCATAAATAAGCGGGTTCAGGGAGAAGCGCATAATAAATTTGAAGATGCTTTACTTTTTATTGCGCCGGACGAAATTCATTCCGCCCGAATTGCCGCCACACCTCTTTAACGATCCACCACCCCGGCAAAAAAAAAATGCTCCATTGGCGCTTTTATGCTCCCCGATATTTCATCTCTCGCAGAAGTGGTTATCGTCTTCTCCTTTTGTAAGATCGTAAACTAACACCCCCCGAGGTTGTGAGTCGAGGGGTGAGAGTAATTCGAAGAAAACTCCTCTCATTTCAGCCCCTCAAATGGCAGTTTTGTAATTCGGAAACTGATAGTTGGCTTCTCCTTCCTACTCGGGATATGTGAGGAGAAGCACTTTCTATCTTTATGCGGATAGAGGGTTTTTTTTTCTATCGTAACTGTGGCGATGTATTTTATTTTAATGCTGATCGAACTGGTTGAGGGAAAAATAATACATCCTTTTTAACTTGATATATATCGATATATTGTCTACTCCATATTTGATATATCGATTACACTTCCGGTATTTTAGTTTTAAAATCGATTTATTAACTTCAAAGTAATAATGTACGAATATTTTAATATAGATCTATTTAACTAATTCGTCTGCACTACAAACCATATCGAACCATGGCCTTCTGCCAGCTGGCAAACCCTGAAACAGGAGATTCACGTGATAGAGTTGTCAGTCCTATTCCAAACGTTCTGCAGTCATATTAGAGCAGAACGGTGTGGATTCCGAACCCCTGCAAGTACCATGGCACTGCTGGAACTCGAAACAAAACCTGTGGCACCGAGTTCCACAGCGCTAGACACTCGGCCACTCAGGTCAGAATTTGTTACAGAATTTGTTTCTATCTTCATAATTTTAGTAGGAATCGAGCCATCGTCCTTTCGCGCTCATAAATAGCATGTTACAAAGCCAGGCCACAAGTGGTGCCACAATTTTATATCAGATTAATAGACATCCAGAATACCCGATGCATTAAAAGGCTATTCAGTTCCGACATTCTTCATATTCCTGCGATGTCTTAAAAGTTCTGAATGCTCTTATCTGTTACGGAAGCACTTAAAAAACGGCATTCCTCATTCTTAGAACGAAACTCAGACGAAAAAGAAAAGTCGCCTTTTGCAACATGCATGGGTTGCAGTTGAACTATTCTAACCCTAATGCGCAATGAAACACATTAATATAGACCATGTTTTCAATTTCTTTCAATTACTGCACCACTTTCATATTGTCTACAGAAATCCAAACTATCTAACTTCCAATGTAAAATTCTGCAACAAATCCGAATCTATAAAGTAGAATGTGTTACTACGACTACTACAGCACACCACACCACACCACACCACATCACACCACATCACTGTGACTAGAACTGTGCTATCCATATACAGTTTGGGAAGAAACTGCATGAGAGAAGTGTGACTGGGCTCTGTGACGCTATTACTTGGTTTGGTTTGTCGCTCTGCTGTCATTTCGTGGACACTTTGGGCTCATTAGACCAGCACTACAGTTTAACGTGGATTCTGAACCACTAACAATAATCCGTGCTACCGCCATGTTTCGAACCTGAAGCCTGCGGTCGCGCTAGCCGACGTCGATCAAGCTGACGATGCTGTTACACTCATATTAAACCGGAACCTACAACTTAAAATGAGGGGCGAAGTACTACAAACATCAATGGCACCGTCGGAACCTGTGGCACTGAGCGCTAGACACTCTGCCATTCAGGTCCCAGTAGGATACTATCTTCACAATTAATAGTAAGAATGCAGCCATCGTTCTTTCGCGCTCATAACTAACATTTCATAAAGCCAACCCACAAGTGGTGCCGCAATTTTATATCAAATTAATAGCCATCTGAAGCCCAGAATATCCGACGCATTAAAAAGCTATTCATTTCCAACATTCTTTATATTCCTTCACTGCCTTAAAAGTTCTGAATGCTCTTATCTGTTACAAAGGCGCTTAAAAAATGGCATTCCGCGTTCTTAGAACGAAAGAAAAGTAAGAAGACCTGACCACTCAACAACCTCGTAAAATTTCATGTCCTCGACCTCAGAAGAGAACATGAAGCCAGCCAGCCTTCCAAAAAGATTTTCAAAAAAATAATAATAAATAAATAAAAGTGGAATAATAATCTTGGCCTAGGATTGGCATTCGAAATTTATCCGGGGCATTTGAACCCCTCCCATCAAAATGTCGGCCTCCCATAAAACCCATTGTATTGCCGTAAATAAGCGGGTTCAAGGCATTATCCGAAGCGCGTAATAAATTTGAAAATGCTTTACTTTTTATTGCACCGGAAGAAATTCATTCCGTCCAAATTGCCGCCACACCTCTTTAACGCTCCTCCACCCCCGCAAAAAAGATGCGTCCTTAACGCTTTTATGCGGCCCGATATTTCATCTCTCACAGAAGTGGTTATTGTCCTCTCCTTTTTTAAGATCGTAAAATAACACCCCCCGAGGTTGGGAGTCGAGGGATCAGAGTAATTCGAAGAATACTCCTCTCATTTCAGACTCTCAAATGGCACTTTTGTAATTCGGAAACTGATAGTCGGCTTCTCCTTCATACTCGGGATATGTGAGGAGAAGCACTTTCTATCTTTATGCGAATAGAGGGGGTTTTTTTTTACATCTAAGCAGTGGCTATGTATTTTATTTTATTACAGTCGAAGCCGGTTTGAAGAAAAATAATGCATGTTTTCTAATTTTGATATATAGATATGTTTTACATTTGTGTTATTTTAATTTTAAAAAAGGTGATTTTTTAATTTTGTAGATAAAATGTACGAATAATATGTATAAATAATTCCTCGGCACTACAGTCAACAAGTGTTGTGTTGTTGAGTCAGAACTACGCCCAAAGCTCTGCAGTCATATTAGTCCAAGGGGCCTGATGACAGAGTGGCTAGCGCTCTGGGAGCTTGGTAATACAGATTTCAGGTTCAAGTCCCGGTAGTGCCATGTTTGTAGCGGTTCAGAATGCTCTTTAAGCCGTAGGTTCCTGTCTCATAAGACCGTAGAGTGTCACAGAGCTCAATCAGACTTCTCACACACAAACCCCCTAACTCCCAAATTTTAAAGGAGCAATTGAGTTCTAAGCACAGTGATGTGGTCTGGTGTAGTAATAGTCATATTAGACAAGGATATACAGTTTAAAGTGGATTCCAAAAAACAACAAGCTACCATGGTACTGCCAGGAATCAAATCGGTTACCTGGGACACAGAGAGTCAGAGCGCTAGTGACTCGGCCATTCAGGCCCCAATAGAATATGTTGCAGAATTTGTTGTTATCTTCCCAATTATAGAAGGAATCGAGCCATCGTTCTTTCACGCTCATAACTAACATTTCATAAAGCCAGGCCACAAGTGGTGCCACAATTTTATATCACATTAATAGCCATCCGAAGCCCAGAATACCCGATGCCTTAAAAAGCTATTCAGTTTCAACATTCTTTATATTCCTGCACTGTCTTAAAAGTTCTGAATGCTCTTATCTGTTACGGAGGCACTTAAAAAATGACATTCCTCATTCTTAGAACGAAACTCAGACGACGAGAAAAAAAAATGCAGAAAACCTGACCACTCAACAACCTAGTAAAATTTCATCTCCTTGACATCAAAAAAGAATCTGAAGACAAGCCTTCCAAAAAGAAGATTTTGAAGAAAAAAAAAAATAAATAAATAAATAAAAGTGGAATAATAATCTTGGCCTAGGATTTTCATTCGAAATTTATGTCCGAGGCATTTGAACCCCCCCCATCAAAATTTCGGCCTCCCATAAAACCCATTGTATTGCCGTAAATAAGCGGGTCCAGGGCATTATAAATTTGAACATGCTTTACTTTTTATTGCTCCGGAAGAAATTCATTCCGCCCAAATTGCCGCCACACCTCTTTGACACTCCTCCACCCCCGCAAAAAAAATGCGCCTTTGGCGTTTTTATGCGCCCCGATATTTCATCTCTCGCAGAAGTGGTTATCGTCTTCTTCTTTTGTGAGATCGTAAAATAACACCCCCCGAGGTTGTGAGTCGAGGGGTGAGCATAATTCGAAGAACACTCCTCTCATTTCAGACCCTCAAATGGCAGTTTTGTAATTCGGAAACTGATAGTGGGCTTCTCCTTCATGCTCGAGATATGTGAGGAGAAGCACTTTCTATCTTTATGCGGATAGAGGGTTTTTTTCTATTGAAGATAAGGCGATGTATTTTATTTTAATTCAGTCAAAATTTGTTTGAGGAAAAAAAATACGTGTTTTCTTGTATCTTCTTCACAAGAACTTCTTGTATTGTAATTTTAAAATCGGTTCATTTAATTTTGTATGTAAAATGTACGAATACATTTGCATACAAAAAAAAACCAGCATTACAGTCCGTGTTGGATCATGACGGTCTGTAACTAGCATACTACTAAACAAAATGTTTCTTTTTACGGGGATACGGTTGTCAGCCCTGTACTCCCAACAGTCATATTAGATCGAGACCCACGGTGTAAGGTGGATGCCGAACCACTAAAACCCCATGGAGCAGCCAGAACTGGAACTCAAATTTGTGGCACCGAATGCCAAAGCGCTAGTCACTAGACCATCTGGCTCCATATAGGTCTTCAAAGTTAAAAATTATGTATACATTAGAATTGGAAACTTGTACCATTTTTTCGGCTTCTGCTTCATACTCTGGAGTTCGAATCCTGCCTGTGGCATGGATGTTTGTGAGTGGTTCGGAATTCACATTAAATGTAGGTCGCGGTCAGTTTAGCCCTCGTGTGCACAAGATGACCAAGAGAAACTTTCTTTCTTTCTTTTGAAGTATTGGTCTGGGATGGTATCTCCACTATAGATGGCATCAATTTTCACGTCATTGAGGCTGTGGCGATGTATTTTATTTTATTACAGTCGAAACTGGTTTGAGGAAAAATAATATGTTTTTTAATTTTGATATAACGATATTTTTTTTACATTTCTGGTATTTTAATTTTAGAATCAGTTTATTAATTTTGTAGACAAAATATACAATTAATTTAATGTAAATTTACCTAACTAAACTCCTTTGGAGTACTGTCCATGCTAAGCCATAGCCGACTGGCAGATTCCGAAACAGGAGATGTTGTCTTTGCTTGCCCCAAATCTTTGCACTCATGTTAGACCAAGGCCTAGGTTTTAAAATGGATTCCAAACCACTACAAACAACCCTACCATCGCCACTGCGATAGAACCCGAACCCTCCGATATTTTAGTCATCAGGTCTCGATTAGAACTCGAACCTGAAATCTGTGGCGTCGAGCCCCAGAATTTACATTAATTCATTCGTACGTTCTTTATTGGTACAGCAGCCCCATGGTGAGCTAAGGCCGTCTGCCAAAGGCCAAAATGCCCTTAAGACCAAATTTCAAGACAAGAGATGGTAACCCGATAATGTTATCAGTCCTACGCTGAACGCTCAATAGTCATGTTAGATCGGAACCTACGGTTTGAAGTTGATTCCGCACTACTGAAAACATCCATGGCAACGTCGGGACTCGAACCCATAATCTGTGGCGTCGATCCCCAGAAATTACATTAATTACATTCCTTACATTAAACTTATCGAATATAAAACAAATAAAATATTTACATATTAAAATTTTGTCGATGTTATCTTCAGTGTCCTAAGTGTCACATCTCTATTTCAGCAAGAAAATATAGATTATTTTTAATAAACGTTTTAAAATATGCAAATTTCCTTCTTCTATTCAATATTGTTACTGCATCTCACTTTAAACCATCACTTTACCTTTCTTTTGTTATGCTTTAATAGAAGTTTGAGTTTCTAAACTATCTCAAATCTCGACTAAGGTTTCTTGACAGAAATTCCTTTTATATTTCAATTGCGCTATCTATTCTTACAGTAATATATTTAAAAATATTTCAAAACAGTTTCTTGAAAAGTCCCTTTAAAATTTTACGTCACATTTCTCTTGCTAAATCTTTCGTTTTAGTCTGGTCGTTAGTCTAGATAGAGTATCTAAATCTTTTGCTGTTTGGATGTCCCAATTTCTTGAGGAATGAGGAGTATGAAAGTCCTTCACAAAGAAAAGAAGATATAGGGCTTTGCGATGTTTACCAGTCGTCTAGATTTGAACAACACACTGTGTCTCAAGGGCGTTTGAATGAAAATATACCAAATTATCACATCATTTATCAATAGAGAGCGCGGTTTTATCAATAAAAATTAAATCTTCCTCTTTATTTAAGGACAACAAAGTCCAGTAATGTTATGAATTTGTTGTATTGTTATGAATTTTAATAAGGCATATATTTTTATATTATTTTCTGAAAATTTGATTGATATAAAATGCTTTATGCGACCTATAATTAATTATAGTTGAAATATCGCCAACATCGCCAAGTTTATCGCCAAAGGTTGAAATAATTTAGTTTTTTGTTTACAATATACAATTGGAATAATGTTTTATAAAATATGCAAACTTTAGATGTCCTTGGCGATACGTTGGCCTTTTAAGAATAACTGTCTTGCATCTGAATGTCTGATGGCAGAAAACCCCAAAAAACTTTTATCAGTCTGATTAACGATACTAGGTGCTTTATACACGTTCTTATAATTGCCATCAAGTCTATTCGTTTCTGAAAGCAATTTCTGCAATGGACGTCCACAGTGAATTTGAACCTTAGCCCTCTCTGTTTGTTGCTGGCGTTACCACTGAGCCATCATCATCATCAGTGGCCTTTAGGTTAATTGCTCACTTTACTACTGAGCTATCATCCTCATCAGTGGCGCAACACCTCCATGGTGGGCCAAGGCCGTCAGTCTACTGGCAGATTTCGAGATAGCAAATGCTTTCTTTTTAGGGGGTAGAGTTAACAGTTCTACGCCCAACGCTCTACAGCTGTATTACACAAAGACTACGGTTTAAAACTAGATTCCGAACTGCTACAAACATCCATATCACCGTCGGGACTCGAATCCGAAACCTGTGGCTTGTCACTCGACCATCAAGCCCCATTACCACTAAGCCACGACTCAAAAATAAGCAGATTGTCTTTTTATTTTGGAAGATTTAATAATGACACTTAAAGAATATTGTAAGGAATCGGGACCAGTTATTATTGTTAAGATTATAATTGCGTAATTGAGAATTTCTTTCTCTTGTAAGAATTGCCTTCGAGCTGGGTTGTTATATTGTTGGTTGAATCATTACAATTGACCACCTGCTGCTTTGACATGGGTTATTCGGTAGATAAATGGACACGATATAAAACGATAGAAACGCGAATGCGACATATTCTTTTAATTATAATTCATAATGTAAGTCTTAAATTTGGAATAAATATCCTAGATTTCAAATTATCAAAAAATGAAATTTTCGATTGGTACAAACTTTATAGCATCGACAAGGAGAAAGCAAAAAATATCATCTATAGAAGACACAGATCAAGAAATATCAAAGAGGCATTTCTAGATCAAGAAGTATCTAAGGAAGCTTTCTAGATTAAGAAATGTTCTAAAGAGATGTTTAGATTAAAAATTTTCAAGGGAGATTTCTCGATCAAGAAAGGTTTAAAACAGATTTCCAGATCAAAAAATGTCGAGATTTCTAAATTAAGAAATAACCAAGAAAGAATTTTAGATCAAGGAATATCTAAGGGATATTCCTATATCAAGAAATGTCTAAAAGAGATTTCTATATCAAGAAATATCTAAGAGAGATTTCTAAATCAATGAACCTTAGTTCTGTTCTATGTTAGTTGCTTGTACTATCACTGAGCCACGACTCGCAATTAAGCAGATTGTTATATATTTTTTTTTTTAGATTTAATTTAATAATTGCAGATTAGATAGATTCAATAATTGCACTTAAAAAATATTTGCAAGAATCATGTCCAATTATTATTGCTAAGACTATAATTGCTTAAATCCTTCAGTTACTTCATTTCTTTCTTTTGTAAGACTTGCCTTCGAGCTGGGTTGTCGTATTGTTGGTTGAAACATTAAAATTGACCACCTGCTGCTTTGACATGGATTATTCTGGAGATAAATGAACGCGAATGTCAAATATGAAATTAATGACACAGCGCAAAGTACCTCCACGTGCGGCTAATGGTTGGCGTGAGTGGAAATGCTTGAAAAAAGATTTCTTGCAAAGGAAGCTGTTTCTATTGTTCTGTAGAAAACGGCGTTAGTTAAAAAAAAAAGTGTTTCATAAATAATTTGTTTCGCTGATAAAAATAATGTAATTATCCTAATCAAAAACAATTTTTCAGAATAATTTTAGTTGTAATACACTTAAAAAATATAGTTGCAATGTTTTAAATACATTCATTTCCCAACTTTTTTTTTACTCTCTATACATATTTTAAAAATTTATAATCTGTTTAACTGATAGCTATTTCAAAATAGAAATTTTTAAAGAACATTATCAGAGTATGCAGCTATTTTTGCATAAGTATATATTGCATTATAGATTTATGCAAAATATTGAAATATTAAAACAAAAAAATAGATGCATATTTTTAATATATATAAAAAAAATGTTCAACATTTAATTTAGTTTAATATTAAATATAAATAATTTTTAATTTAAATAATTTAATATTTAAAATAATTTAATATTAAATATAAATACTTTTTGATTTAAATAATTTAATATTTAAAATAATTTAATATTAAATATAAATAATTTTTAATTTAAATAATTTTTAATTTAAATAATTTAATATTAAATAATCTTTTTACAATTTTATTGTGTTGATATTAAAGAAACGAGAATAGATTGGCAAATTGGCCTTATTATTGGATTATTATTGGATAAATTGGCAATGATAATGAAATTGAGCTGTCTGAGCACTTTATGAAAAGGTAAAAAGAAAGGATGATCTATCTTTGAGTGTCTTGCATCAGTGAGGTCGACGTCTGAGCAAATTCATGGACCCAAATCAAAAGTCTGCAGAATTAGTGGTTGCTTTAAAGCTGACCAAACACAAGTCGTAGTTGAGGAATTATTGGAGTATTACAAAGTGGGATTTTCAGGATGTGGAATCGTTTTTTGGAGATTGGAAATCAAGATCAGGCCAAGGTAGTAGACGTCAAATGAGGATCGATACTTAGGTTAAAAGAAGCCAAACAAGGAATGCCAGTCTTTTTCAACGACACCTTTGCAATGATAGCATAATTTCGAATCAAGCCATTGGATATCGACTCCACGTTGTAAGTCTGTACCTTCGTAGGCATATGTCTTGTGTTTCTTTAACAGCATGTCTTCTTAATGGCTGCGAAATGGGGGAGATGAGCTTGTCAATTGGAGAAGACGTGAATGGAGCAAAGTTCTCATCTGAGACGCTTCTCGTTTAACAGTCTGCCCTAATAGCATTTTCATCTGAAGTGAACGTGGGACTCGAAACAATCCTGCATTCATTCTAGAAGTGTCTTTTTGGAAGGATTTGGAATATTGGTCTAGGGTGGTTTTTTCATTAAAGGTCACATCGATTTCCACATAATATCGTTAGAATCCACATCATAAGATAATTTTGGCTTTTTGTACTCCTTACGCTGAAGGGATCAGAGATTTCAGTGGACAATTGAATTTATTTCAATGGACATTAATGGAATTAATGGACATTAATGGAAGATTTCCTTTACGATGAAAGAATCATAAGAAAGATTTTGCCAATATGTTCTCCCGATATAAATCCAATAGAACATATTTAGAACATGCTAGGCAGATGAATTGCTTGAGGCCTATCTACTTCGAAAATGATTCCACATCTTAAAAGTGCTCTTCTGGAGGAGTGGGATAGTCTCATTGTTAACCTTATGAATACTATGCCAAACAGATAATCAACTTTACTGCCCGTCAGAGAAAATCGTACCCTCTATTAAAATGAATGTTCTGTCAAGAAATTACACATTTTTGTTTGTTTCTAACAAATATACAAGCTGTGTATTTTTCGTGCTTTTCCAAAATCTCAATGAATTCAATTTTCTTTCATCTATGAGTGACTTCATTTCTTGAAGCACATTTCTTATATTATGGGGATAATGTGCCAACCTCCAAAACTCTTAATTTATCCTGCAGTATCTATCAAAATTGACCTGATGGTACCACAGTCTTCAGGTCACTAACCCTGGCTGGGGCATGGATGTTTGTTAGTGGTTTGAAATACATATTAAACTGTAGGTCCTAGTTTAATTAGCCTAAAGTGTGCAAAAAATGAGCGTAGAGTGACAAACCAAACCAAACTTGATTTGGCTTTGCTGAGAGAAGGAAGAACAAAACCTTTTTCAACAAATAAATCGCGCATAAACCAAACCTTTCTACATATAACTTACAAAACAAAACCAAAAAAGAACCAAAAATAATAATAATCTTTTTTTATTCCCATACCCTTGCATCTCCCTTTCAGTTTCCGGTCCATAAATCAGCCCATCCTTCTTTCCCGCCAATCACGGAATCCCTCCCCCTCCCCAGACGACGACGCCACCAGAAGCAAAGCATCCGATCCATCTTCGTAAATGTTGGGTTCGATTCCCGCATCTCTAAGCACCGGTTTCATATTCATTGGGGGGTGCGCTGCCAGAAGATGGAGGGCCCGCGTCACTCCAGGAATGGGCCCCTTCCGTAAGTGATACGGACACCGTCGGCCTTTAAACGTGAGGGGAAATGGGGAACGTGTTTTATGAAGCGGAATTCAGGGGTGGGGGTGATCTGTTTCCCTTAACAGTGTGTCTTGCATAATGCAGGCGCCCCTCTTTGATCCTGAAGGGATTTGCATGATTCATAATGAAAGGGAAGAATGAATTCATGCGTAAAGTGGGGACAAAGGAAGTATCATAGCCAAGTGTGTTTTGAAGATGGTGGGGTTTAATGTTACCAAGCCAATCATTGATTCAACACGTTAAAAAATGGTAAACCTTTACTGAAAGCGGAGGTTACGTTGTTATGCTTACATAATGCATTAATACTTCACATCATAAATATGATGAAACTGCGTTTCGCAAAGTTGACATTCTGCAGAAAAAAATGTGTTAACTGCAATTCACAGTGAGAAAGAATATATAGTAATATTTTAATTAGAGAAAGAAAATTAAAAAAAGGATAATTAGAAAGGTTTTTTTTATAACTGCTGAACAACTAGCTATGCAACTATTTTTAAAAAAAAAAAGCTGGGAATTTTGCTGGAGATAATAGCTAATGCAACTATTTAACTTATTATTAATTGGATAGTCATACAGAGGCTTCTACACCATATTGGTCTTATGGTGTAAAGGTTCTTGTAATAATAGTAGCTGCAAGAAATTCGTTCGTAGAATAAAGGCTAATGCACACGAATATCAAGGTAGATCAGAGGATTATATGACCGACCCGAAATGTCCCAATGGCATCATTTTCTGCTGTCCAACTTGTTATAGCCTCTTCGTGAAATCGGCGATATTTTCTTTCTCGTGGCAATTAATGAAATGGGGTTCCACTCCCAAAGGGATTTAAGATGCTTGCCTTTTACCTTACCATGCCTTTTACCTTTCGTAAGATCAAAATCAGATGCGTTTACAAATTCATAAATGTATCTTTGATAAAAGTAATATATGTTGTTTGTTTGTTGTTTCTTATCCCACTTGGCTGGCCAAGCCCACGAGCCCATATGGACTCATGATTGAAGGGGAAGGAAGCAGCTTCTGTTGTGATGGAGCACCCGTAGGTAGAAGCCTGACTTTGGCTCCGTGACGCTCTTACAGTCATAGAAGACCGGGACCTACGGCTTAAAGTGGATTCCGAACCACTACAAACATCCATGGCACCGCCGGGATTCGAACCCGAAACCTGTGGCACCGAGCGCCAGAGCGCTAGACACTCGGCCATTCAGGTCCCAAATTTGCCAACGGCACGCAGTGTTGTTCCCAGGTGGTCACCCACCCAAGTACTGACCGCGCCCAATGATGCTTGACTTCGGTGATCTAACGAGAACCGGTATATTCAGCATGGTACGGCCGTTGGCTAAAGTAATATATAAATATATGTAGCAGTCCCATAGTCTGCTGCAAGGTATTGTTGAAAGGTTAAGTGGAACGTTAGACAAAAATATTCCGTTTTACCTTGTAATTACTATTGGAGCCAACGGCCGTACCATGCTGAATATACCGGTTCTCGTTAGATCACCGAAGTCAAGCATCATTGGGCGCGGTCAGTACTTGGGTGGGTGACCACCTGGGAACACTGCGTGCCGTTGGCAAATTTGGGACCTGAATGGCCGAGTGTCTAGCGCTCTGGCGCTCGGTGCCACATTCGATGCCACATTCCACAATCCCGGCAGTGCCATGGATGTTTGTAGTGGTTCGGAATCCACTTTAAGCCGTAGGTCCCGGTCTTCTATGACTGTAAGAGCGTCACGGAGCCAAAGTCAGGCTTCTACCTACGGGTGCTCCATCACAACAGAAGCTGCTTCCTTCCCCTTCAATCATGAGCCCATATGGGCTCGTGGGCTTGGCCAGCCAAGTGGGATAAGAAACAACAACAACAACATTACTATTGGAGGGAGTTTAAAAAGTTGCTATGCAGCACTGAAAGGCAGCTGAAGAAACTTGTAACCAAACACGATGATAGTTGTTGGGAGTCTGGCAGTCAGACAGAGTGGCAGTTAAAATAATTCATTGTATTTTGGTCTGAAGATTGCAGAATGGGGAAAATGAGTAGTACACGAAGAGAAATTAGTCAACAGTTATAGGAAAAAGCAATAAGCTATTGTTATGATAAATGAGGGGTGTGATGGCCGATTGGCTAGCGCTCTGTCGTTCCGTAGCACATGTTTCGGGTTTGAATACCATTGGTGCCATGGATGTTTGTAGTGGTTCAGAATCCATTTTAACCGTAGGACCCGGTCTAATATTACTGCATAGAGTTTGGAGTAGGTCTGACAATCTACCCTATGAAAAGGCCTCTCCTGTTTCAGAATCTGTCAATTGGCAGATGGCCATGATTCGACGTGGATTGTAGTGCCAGGAGTTAGTTAGTTAGGTCTATTAAACTATTCTTACATTTTATGCAAAATTAATAAACCGATTTTGGGGCCTGACTGACGAGTGGCTAGCACTCGGTATCACGAATCTCGTTTTCGAGTCCCGGTGATGCCACAGGTGTTTGTAGTTCTCGGAATCCACATTAAATCGTAGGTCCCAGTCTAATAGGATCGTAGAGCGTTGCGGGGATAGTGTGACTCGCGTCTGTAGCCTATCTTCAAGCTACACGTGCCACCTGGCTTGTGCTATATGAGTAACAGCGGTTTAGATATTTTTTACAGCATAAAGTTAAATCACTATATTGCCAGCTGCATTAGAAAAAAAAACCGATTTTAAAATAAAATACCAGAAATATATACAATCTAAGCATCAAAATTAGAAAACATGCTACACACAAAATGCCACAGCTTTGATGGAAAAAAACCCTACTGATGTACGGGGTAGGGATGACAACCTACCCGTAAATAGAAAACAGTTTCTTAGTAGTTCCTTAGTATGTCAGTCGCAGATGGCCATGGTCCAACATGGACTGTAGTGCCAAAGTACAAAATTAAAAGATTTTAAAATTTAAAAAGCAAAAGAAACACTTTTGCTATTTCAAATTTAAATGCGATTTTAAAATTAAATAAGCAAAAGTGTAAAAAATATCTATGTATCAAAATTAGAAAACCCGCGTTATTTTCCTTCAAACCAGTTTCGACTGCATTAAAATAAAATACATCGCCACAACTTCAATGGGAAAAAAAACCTCTATCCGCAAAAAGATAGAAAGTGCTTCTCCTCACATATCCCGAGCATGAAGGAGAAGCCGACTATCAGTTTGCGAATTACAAAACTGCCATTTGAGGGTCTGAAATGAGAGCAGTGTTCTTCGAATTACACTCACCCCTCGACTCACAACTTGGGGGTGTTGTTTTACGATCTTACAAAAGAAGAAGACGATAACCACTTCTGCGAGAGATGAAATATCGGGTCGCATAAAAGCGCCAATGGCGCATTTTTTTGCGGGGGTGGAGGAGCGTCAAAGAGGTGTGGTGGCAATTTGGGCGGAATGAATTTCTTCCGGCGCAATAAAAAGTAAAGCATTTTCGAATTTATTACGCTCTCCAGATAATACCCTGGACCTGCTTATTTACGGCAATACAATGGTTTTATGGGACGCCGACCTTTTGAGGGGGTGGGAGGGGGGAATGCCCCGGACATAAATTTCGAAAGCGAATCCCTGGCCAAGATGATTATTCCACTTTTATTTATTATATTTATTAATTATTTTTTTCAAAATCTTCTGTTTGGAAGGCTGGCTGCATATTCTTCTCTGATGTCGAGGACATGAAATTTTACGAGGTTGTTGAGTGGTCAAGTCCTCTTCCTTTTTTTTTTTTTTTTCTTCTGAGTTTTGTTCCAAGAATGAGGAATGCCCTTTTTTAAGTGCCTCCGCAACAGATAAGAGCATTCATAACTTTTAAGGCATATAAAGAATGTTGAAACTGAATAGCCTTTTAATGCATCGGGTATTCTAGGTTCCGGATGGCTATTAATCTGATATAAAATTGCGGCACCACTTGTGGCCTGGATTTATAAAATGTTAGTTATGAGCGCGAAAGGACGATGTTTCGATTCCTATTATAATTGAGAAGATAGCAACAAATTCTGCAGCAAATCCTACTGGGACCTGAGTGGACGTGTGTCTAGCGCCATGCAATTGTGTACTACAGGAGTTAGGCTCCAATCCTGGCGGTAACAAAGATGTTTGTTAGTGGTTCGGCATCATTGCCTGAATGGTCGAGTCTCTAGCGCTCTGGAACTCGGTGCCACAGGTTTTGTGGGGTGTTGGGTTTGAGCTTCGAGTTCCGGCAGTGCCATGATTGTTTGTAGTGCTTCAGGATCCACTTTAAGCAGTAGGCTCCGTTCTAATATGACTGCAGAGCGTTTGGAGCAGGACTGACAAACTTATCCTGTTAAAAGACATCTCCTGTTTCAGATCTGCCAGTTGACAGATAGGGATGGTTCGACATGGTTTGTAGTTCAGAGGAATTAGTTAAATAGATCAATATTAAAATGTTCGTACATTATTATTTTAAAATTAGTAAATCGATTTTTAAATTAAAATATTAGGAGTGTAAAATTAACTATGAGTATATGCCAAAATTAGAAAACGTGTATAAATTTTCCCCAAACCAGTTTCGACTGTATTACATGTTCTGAATCCCCTTTAAACCGTAGGTGCTGGTCTAATATGACTGCAGGGCGTTAAGAGTAGGACTGACAACTCTAACCCGTGAAAAGAAAACATTCCCTGTTTCAGAATGTACTAGTCTGCAAAAGACCATGGTCCAACTTGGACTGTAGTGATGGGGAGTTAATTAGTTAGACATATATTCAATTATTCGTATATTTTATATACAAAATTAATAAACCGATTTTAAAATTAATATACCTGAAGAGTAATCTATATATCAAATATCCAGTAGTCAATATATATATATATTATAACAGGTATAGATGTTAGAAAACATGTATTATTTTCCCCAAAATCAATTTTCACTGTAATAAAATAAAAAACATCGACACTACTTCGATAAGGAAAAAAAAAAAACCTCTATCCGCATAAAGATAGAGAGTGTTTCTTCTCTATCCCGAGTACGAAGGAGAAGCCGACTATCAGTTTCCGAATTACAAAACTGCCATTTGAGGGCTGAAATGAGAGGAGTGTTCTTCGAATTACGCTCACCCCTCGACTCACAACCTGGGGGGGTTTATTTTACTATCTTACAAAAGGAGAAGACGATAACCACTTCTGAGAGAGATGAAATATCGGGGCGCATTTCTTTGGCGGGGGTGGAGGAGCGTCAAAGAGATGTGGCGACAATTTGGACGGAATGAATTTCTTCCGGCCCAATAAAAAGTAAAGCATTTTCACACTTATTATGCTCTCCGTATAATACCCTGGACCCGCTTATTTACGGAAATACAATGGGATTTATGGGACGCCGACATTTTGAGGGGGAGGGGGAGGGTTTCGAATGCCCCGGACATAAATTTCGAATGTGAATCCCGGGCCAAGGTTATTATTCCCCTTTTATTTATTTATTATTATTTCTTTTATTTCAAAATCTTCTTTTTGGAAGGCTGGCTTCAAGATTCTTTTCTGATGTAAAGGACATGAAATTTTACGAGGTTGTTGAGTGGTCAGGTCTGGATTTTTTTCGTCTGAGTTTCGTCATAAGAATGAAGAATTGGAATTTTTTTAAGTGCCTCCGTAACAGATAAGAGCATTCAGAACTTTTAAGGCAGTGCAGAAATGTTAGAACTGAATAGCCTTTTAATGCATCGGGAATTCTTGGCTACGGATGGCTATTAATCTGATGTAAAATTGCGGCACCACTTGTGGAATGGCTTTATGAAAATTTAGTTATGAGCGTGAAAGGACGATGGCTCGATTCCTACTATAAATGTGAAAATCGTCGAGGATTCGGATTTGTTATTGAGTTTGGTTTGTCACTCTACGGCCATTTTGTGCACACTTTATTCTAATTAGGCTGGGACCTACAGTTTAAAGTGGTTTTCGAACCACTCACAAACGTCCATGTCACATACAAGATTCGAATTTGAAATAAGTGGTATCAAAGGCCAGAGCACTAGACAGTTTGCCGCTGTTTCGGAATCTACCAATCCGTAGACTGTCCAGCATGCACAGTAGTGCCAGAGAGTTGTTAATTAAATCTATATTAAATTAATAGTATGTTTTATCTACAAAATTAATAAAACGATTTTAAAATTACGATGCAAGAAAACACGAAAAAGTGTAAGAAAACACGCATTATTTTCCCCCAAACCAGTTTCAACTGTATTAAAATACAATACATCGCCACAACTTCAATGGGAAAAAAAAACCTCTATCCGCATAAAGATAGAGAGTGTTTCTCCTCACATATCCCGAGCATGAAGGAGAAGCCGACTATCAATTTCCGAATTACGAAACTGCCATTTGAGGGTCTGAAACGAGAGGAGTTTTCTTCGAATTACTCTCAGCCCTCGACTCACAACCTCGGGGGTGTTAGTTTACGATCTTACAAAAGGAGAAGACGATAACCACTTCTGCGAGAGATGAAATATCAGGGAGCATAAAAGCGCCAATGGAGCATTTTTTTTTGCGCGGGGTGGAGGAGCGTTAAAGAGGTGTGGCGGCAATTTGGGCGGAATGAATTTCTTCCGGCGCAATAAAAAGTAAAGCATTTTCAAATTTATTATGCGCTTCGGATAATACTCTGGACCCGCTTATTTACGGCAATACAATGGGTTTTATGGGAAGCCGACATTTTTTCAGGGGAGGGGGAGGGGGTTCGAATGCCCCGACATAAATTTCGAATGCGAATCCTGGGTCAAGATTATTATTACACTTTTATTTATTTATTTATTTTTTTTTTTTTCAAAATCTTCTTTTTGGAAGGCTTGGCTTCAGATTCTTTTCTGATGTCGAGGAGATGAAATTTTACGAGGTTGTTGAGTGGTCAGGTCGTCTGCCTTTTTTTTTGTCGCCTGAGTTTCGTTCTAAGAATGAAGAATTGGAAATTTTTAAGTGCCTCCGTAACAGATAAGAACATTTAGAACTTGTAAGGCAGTGCAGGAATATAAAGAATGTTGGAATTGAATAGTATTTTAATGTGTCGGGTATTCTGGGCTTCGGATGGCTATTAATCTGACATAAAATTGAAGCACTATTTGTGGCCTGGCTTTATGAAATGTTATTTATGAGCGCGAAAGAACGATTCCCATTATAATTGTGAAGATAACAACAAATTCTGCAACAAATTCTACTGGTGTCTGAATGTCGGATTGTCTAGTTCTCCGGCGCTCGATGCCACAGGTTTCGATTTGAAGTCCCCGCGGTGCCATGGATGTTTGTAGTGGTTCGGAATCCATTTTAACCAATAGGTGCCGGTCCCCTATGACTGTAACAATGTCACGGCAGCTTAGTGGCTAATTTTCTAGTGCGAAGGCCTATGGTACCTCCGGCTTCTGGTTCGAATCCTGACGGTAGCATGGATGTTTGTGAGCGGTTCGGAATCTATCTTTAACTATAGGTCCCGGTCTAATTAACCCAAAGTGAGCGCAAACTCACCTTAGAGTGACAAATCAAACCAAGTAACAGCGTCACAGAGCCCAGTCCGACTTCTTCTTTCCTACATCATTCATAAAGCTGTAAAGGGGCAGCTCAGATCTAGGCTCAGCGATACGGTGTGGTGTAGTACTAGTAATGCTAAAATGTGCTGCAGGGTTAGTAGGGTTAGAACAACAGGTAACAAGGAAACTCAAGGAATGTAGCGAAACAGGGGTCTGTGTCAACTGGTAGTGTAACAAAGGTATCAGAATGTAGCAGATAGAAACAGCTGCATGTCATTTCTGTGTATCCATATTATAGCGATATATACCCATGAATTTGATGCTTATGTATTAGCGCAGGGGTCTCCAAACATTCCAGCCTTAGGGCCATACTGTTTACTTCAGTAAGTACCAAGGGCCAAAATCGTTTTAATTTTCTGCCATTATCTATAATTTCTAGCGTTTTAATGTGTTTTTTTATCCAAATTATTACAGCAACAATAAGCTATTCGCTATCGCGAGCCGGATTGACGACACTGGCGGACCGAATTTGGCCCGCGGGCCGTAGTTTGGTGACCCCTGTATTAGCGGATGCTTATGTGTTAATCCTTATGATGCTTATGTATTAATCCTTATGATGCTTATGTATTAACAGTGGGTTGTTTTTCTCTTTCCACAGGAAGCGCGGGAAGAAGGAGGTCGCGGAGGGTCTGTTCCTGAAGGCCGTCCACCTGGACCCCGAGTTCGTGCCCGCCATCTCCTCCCTCGCCTCCCTGTACGCGGGGGAGGAGGGCAGGCTCGCGGACGCGGAGAGACTCTACGTGTGGGCCACCCACCTGGACCCCGACGACGCAGACGTGCTCAACAACTACGGATTCTTCCTAGAGACACACGGTGCGTGGTCAAATATTTTTCTGGCATAATTTTTTTTTAAATAAATGTCATCAGTTTATAGTTTCAGTTTTATAAAGGCCATCAGTTTCAGTTGTATACAAAGGCCATCAGTTTATAGTTTCAGTTTTACACAAATGCCATTCAGTTTTATGCAAATGCCATTCAGTTTAGAGTTTCAGTTTTATACAAATGCCATTCAGTTTAGAGTTTCAGTTTTATACAATTGCCATCAGCTTATAGTTTTAGTTTTCTATCGGTCCTTTATATAAAACTTCATTGTGATCGAAAATTCTACCCAACCCTAACATTCAAAGATTGTGAAAAATTCCAAAATAATAATTAATGCTAAATGGTTTCAATAAACGGCATCACCATGCAGTTAAACGCATTATCTAGCATGATTAAAGCTATGGTAGTATTGAGGAGTTCACTGAAATGTATTGATGAAATATAAATTGTCTTCAGAGACGAGTATATTTTTAAACTGAATTTCAATGGCCAATGTCAACAAGTTAGAAGAAATTCAGGACAGCATTAAGCCTGTACCTCCTATACACCAGCCATACAATTTGCACAAGTGGATCAGTGGTAAACTAAAGAAATTAGATGCATATATCTTCGTCCCTGACCCCATCCAACAGTTTACCAGAAGTGGGGAGTTGGAATTGGAATATGGATTCAAGTATTTTGAAAGGAATCGAGAATTGGTATAAAAATTTATTTTTTTATAAAAATAATTTTTATTTTCCGAAAGTTCTCAGAAGTAATAATTTAACCTCATAGAGCATATTTGGCCAGTTTTATCTCTAAATTTGACCCTGAAAAGCATTTTTGCCCAGCTTTGTCTCTAAATTTGACCTCACTACAACATACTGGTCAATTTTGTCTCTAAATTTGACCTGATAGAGCACATTTGGACAATTTTGTCTCTAAATTTGATTTCATCAAGCATATTAGACACTTGTGTTTCTAAATGTGACCTCATGGAGCATATGTGGCCAGTTGTGTCTCTACATTTTTTTTTTCATAGAGCCCATTTAGCCAGCTTGTCACTAAATTTGACGTCATGGAGCTCATTTTGATAGTTGTGTCTCTAAATCTGACCTCGTAGAACATATTTCTGATAGAAATCTTTTCAACCATCACAAAGATTGATATCGTTAATAATAGATTAAGCATTATTTTGCTGTAGTTTACCTGAATTTCGATTTTTAATCTATTTTTCCCTAGAAAAATTTAACAAAGTATGGAAGAATCTACCATCAGGTAATAATCTGACAGTAGTTGAATAAACTTAGTGAAAACGTATTAAATACGTACTCAATTTTTATTGCAATCAAACTCAATTACATTTTATATTAGTCGTACAATTATTTATATTTTGCTAAGCGCTTCAATTCTATTGTAAAAACAGGTCGCTCCAGTGAAGCCATGACGCAATACGAGCGAGCCATGACAGCAAAGCCGAATCATACAGTAGCCATTGTGAATGCTGCCAGATCTCTCAGAACACCAGAGCACAGCAGAAGAGCCGAAGAACTCTACAAAAGGTAGTAAAACATTCATTTATTTTTTTATGATCAGAATCGACTTTCAACCGTTGTTCCCAGTCTAATATGACAATAGAGCGTTGGACATAGGACTGACAACCCTACACTGTAAAAAAGAAAACAAATGTTTTGAAATATGCTAGTCGACACACGATCTTGACCCACCATGGGACTGTTGCGCCAATGATAATGGCAATTTTAAGTTAGCAAATATTATTTATTAATAATAAATTCCCTATTATTAATATTATTTTGTTTAAACAGCCATTAAATTCATAGAAGCAGAACTTTTCTACAAATAAAAAAAAGATTGCACATTACGAATTAAAACAAATTGGACAACTTTGTCTTCAATTAAAACAGCTTAAACAAAAAATTTCCTTACAAGTAAACATTTTGTCCAACCTGAACTTATTTGATGACTAAGTCTTGACTTTAAACTTTTTTTTTCTTGACAAACGACTAAGTTTTAATTTTGATAAACAGTTTACTCTTTAAATAGGTCCCAATTTAATACTTGGAGAGTAGCCCGGTGCAAAACTAATATTTTCCTAGCTGCATCTCACGGTGCCATTACACCTCTCCAACCCCGTCGTCCAACCTCTCCCCCCCAAGAAACTCGGTGAAGAATTCCACTCCGTCTCCGTGTCACCCGCTATCTGAGTGACGCCCTGACGTCTTGACTCGACTCATTAGACGTCCGTCCTCCAAGATTCCTCGCGCCTCCTAGTAATCATCGTCCTCTCATGGCGCGCGACTATTGACGCTTGCCTCGGGCGGTGCTTAAGCGGGGAGTAAACACGGTCGCGGTTAAGATACGTCATAGGATCCTGTGAGAAATGAAGGGCAGGGGGGGGTCTGCATCAAATTGAAGGAAATTTATTTCTCGATCCAGTGCCGAAATTGGAATTACGAATTTTAATTTTGGAGGATCCACCACAAATGGACTCAGACCCTTAATTAAGTATTTAATTTATCCATGCTAATAATAAAGCATAGACGAATGAGGATTGTGTTTAGTGCTTCGTTACGTATGTAATTTTTACTCATGAACAGTGTAAGATAAGGGTCTTTATATATATAAAAAATAATTCTAGGCGATTTGTTTCGTTTAATTTATTGATTCAAAGAATGATGCTAATAATGAAACTCCGATGAAGGTCCTGGGTGTTTAGTACCGAATTTTGAAGTAAATTTTAACTAAAGAAAAGTGTAATAATAAAATCAGTTCTTTAATAATAATAATAATTGTATGTGATTTGTTTCGATTAATTAAGCACTTAAAGCAATGATGCTAACACTGAAGCTCCGATGAAGGTGATAAGTGTCCCTCCATAGGTGCTACTCGATTTCGGAGAAAATTTTCACTTATTGAAAGTGCAATAATAAAATCAGAACTTTTTTATAAAAATAATAATTGTAGGCAATTTGTTTCGTTTATTTAACTGCTTCAAAGAATGATGCTAATGCTAAAACTCCGATGAATTGTTACTTATTATAATTCAGCTTTATTTAAACGATAGTTAAATAAATTATTATTCATAATTTTTCCGGTGACATTTTTAAGTAAAGAATTATTAAATAAATTCTTATTATTACCATTATAATGTTCAAAAAATCACTTGATTTATAAAATCACAATTTATGTAATTTTTTTTTTTTTCATTACGAATTAAAACTTTTCAGACAACTTTGACTTCAATTAAATTTCCTTACGAGAAAAACATTTTGACCAACTTCGACTCATTTTCGATTAAGTCGCGACTTAAAACAAGTTCCCATTTTGATAAACAATTTACTCTTTAAATAGGAGCCAATTTAATACTTGAAGAGGAGTCCGTTGCAAAACTAATATTTTCCTGACTGCATCTCGCGATGCCATTACACCACTTCACTCCATCAAGGGCCTCACCCCCCCCAAGTAACTTGGTGAAGAATTCCACTCCTGTCACCCGCTGTCTGAGTGACGCCCTGACGTCTTGACTCGACTCATTACACGTCCATCCTCCAGGATTCCTCGCGCCTCCAAGTAATCATCGTCCTCTGCGGCGCGCGTCTATTGACGCTTGCCTCGGGAGGTGCTTAAGCGTGCAGGGAGTAAACACGGTCGCGGTTAAGAGAGGGCACGCCGGGTCCTGTGGGAAAGGAGAGGGGTCTTCGTCAAATTGAAGGAAATTTATTTCACGATCTAGCACCAAATGTGGAATTAGGAATTTTAATTTTGAAAGATCCACCACAAATTTACTCAGACCCTGTAATTACATGTTTATGTGAATCGTGCTAATAATAAAGCATCGACGAATGAGGGTTGTGTTTAGTGCTGCGTTAACTAAATTTTTGCTCGTGAAGAGTGTAGTATCAATATAAAGTGTTTTTTTATATAAAAATAATTGAAGATCATTTTGTTTCATTTAATTATGGGCTTTAAAGATTGATGCTAACGCTAAAACTCTGATGAATTATTATTTATTATAAATCAACTTTATTTAACGATAGTTAAATAAATTATTATTCATTAATATTTCATTGAGATTTTTAAGTGAATAATTAAAATAATAATTTCTTTATTATTATCATTAGTATGTTCAGAAGGGTCAGCATCAAATTGAAGGAAGTTTATTCTTTGATCTAGTGATAAAATTTAAATTAGGAATTTGCCAGTCTTTATTTAATATTTGAAGGATTCATCACAAATGGCCTCATGCTATTTGTGGTGGAATGTTTACTGAAATCGGGCTACTAATAAAACATCGACGAATGAAGGTTGTACTCAGTGCTTAGTTATATAGTTAATTTTCACTCATGAAGAGTGTAATATCAAGATAAGCTCCCTTATGTATAGACGATTTGTTTCAGTTAATTAATTACTTCAAAGTATAATGTTAATAAGGAAGCTCCGATGAAGGTGATGAATGTTTAATACTTAATTTCGAAGCAATTTTTTTCTCCTGGAAAGTGCAGTAATAAAATCAATTCTTTATACATGATAATAATATTAATAATTATAGGTGATTTGTTTCATTTAATTAAGCGCTTCAAAGAAGGATGCTAATGCTGAAACTTCGATGAATTGTTATTTATTACAGTTCAACTTTGTATAACGATAGTTAAATAAAATATTATTCATTATTATTCTTTTGCCACTTTTAAGTAAATAATTATTAATAAATTCTTTATTATTATTATTATTAAACAACCATTAGATTCACAGAAGCACAACTTATCTACGTATTAAAAAAATTTACATTACGAATTAAAACATTTCAGGCAACTTTGACTTTAATTAAAAATATCTTAAGCAAAAAAATTTCCTTACGAGAAAACATCTTGCCCAACTTCAACTCATTAGACGACTTAGTCGCGACTTTAAACCAGTCTCCATTTTGACAAACAATTTACTCTTTAAAAGGAGCCAATTTAATACTTGAAGAGTAGTCCGTTGCAAAACTAATATTTTCCTAACTGCACCTCACGATGCTATTACACCCTTCCAACCCCTATCAAGAACCAGACGACCCACTGCCCCCAAGAAACTTGGTGAAGAATTCCACTGCTGTCACCCGCTGTCTGAGTGACGCCCTGACGTCTTGACTCGACTCATTAGACATCCGTCCTCCAGGATTCCTCGCGCCTCCAAGTAATCATCGTCCTCTGCGGCGCGCGTCTATTGACGCTTGCCTCGGGAGGTGCTTAAGCGTGCAGGGAGTAAACACGGTCGCGGTTAAGAGCGGGCACGCCGGGTCCTGTGGGAAAGGAGAGGGGTCTTCGTCAAATTGAAGGAAATTTATTTATCGATCTAGTGCCGAAATTGGAATTAGCAACTTTATTAGATGGTGCTTATTTAATATTTGAAAGATCTATCACAAATGGACTCAGGTCATTGAATTAAATGGTTAAATGAATTATGCTAATAATAAAGCATCGACGAATGATTAGTGCTTCGTTCTGATTAGTGCTGTCTTACGTAGTTAATCTTTACTCTTATCAAGAAGTGTATATTATCAAGATAACCTTATATATATATACACTCAAGAGCCAAAACATTATGACCACCTGTCAATAACGAGTTGGCCCACCTTTGGCGCGTAATATAGCTTCAACCCGCCTTGGCATAGATGCCACAAGTCCTTGGTAGATGGCCGGAGACAGATTGTACCAGATGTTTAAGCAACGGTCACGCAAATCCGAGATATTGCGAATTGGTGGTCTTTGAACTCTGAGCTGCCGTCCCAGGACATCCCAAATGTGTTCTATCGGATTGAAATCCTGTGAGTTAGGCGGCCAGGACAGTAACTGGAATTCAACATCATGTTCCTGGAAACACTCCAACACAATTTTAGCCTTGTGACAAGGGGCGTTGTCCTGTTGGAACATTCCATTTCCAGCTGGAAAAACAGAGGCCATGTAAGGGCGCAACTGGTCCGCAATGATGTTCAGATACCCTGTAGCATTCATGGTCTGCTCTACCACTACCACGCCCAAGAGAACGTCCCCCAAAGCATAATATCGCCCCCATCGGCCTGTGTATGACCTACTGTACATTGAGGGACCAACTGTTCGCTTGGAAGACGGCGTATCCTGACACGGCCATCGGCGTGATGAATGACAAACCGCGATTCATCTGACCAGGCAACTCTCTCCCACTGATCCATGGACCAGTCACGATGTTCCCGGGCCCAGCGCAGGCGCAGTTGGCGATGACGCTTGGTCAGCAAAGGCACACGAGTGGGACGTTTGCTGCGTAGCCCCATATCCAACAGTGTCCGTTGAACAGCGTGCTCCGATACTATTCTACTTGGCCCTGCATTGTATTGGGCTGTCAGCTGAGCCACTGTCTGGCTCCGGTTTTGCTTCACCATGCGAGATAGTCTCCGACGACCTGTTTCTTTGATAGCGTGTGGACGTCCAACACCATGTCGTCTACTGGCGGTTTCATCGGCATTCATCCACTTTGCATAAGTACTAACAACTGTAGATCGCGAACAACCCACGAGTCGTGCAATTTCTGAAATACTTGTTAGAGCCATTACAATCTGCCCTCTATCAAAGTCGCTTAGATCCGCAGCCTTTCCCATCACACACAGAAGTAAGTGAAAGAATGATTCTTCAGACTCTTCTGCAGCAGTTAAATACCACTTCCACCTGATCACGTGCCTTCCACGTCATCCAGGCGAGTTCATTGCAAAATGTAGGGGTGGTCATAATGTTTTGGCTCTTGAGTGTATATAGTTGTAGGTGATTTGCTTCATTTAATTAAGTGGTTTAAAGAATGGCGCTAATGCTGGAACTCCGATGAAAGTAGTGGGTATTTGGTAGTCATGGTATTTGTAATTTTTTCACTTATGACAAATACAATAATAAAATCAGTTCTTTTAAAAAATGTCTTTTATTTAAATAATAATAGTTGTAGGTGATTTGTTGCGTTTAAATAAATGCTTCAAAGAATGATACTAATGCCGAAACTCCTATGAATTGTTATTCATTATAATTCACCTTTATTTAAGGATAGTTAAGTCGGAATAATTAATTCGGCACACGAAACTTTAAGGATAGTTAAATAAACTATAATTCAATATTATTGCGGTGCCATTTTTACGTAGATAAGTATTAAATAATTCCTTTGCTGTTATCATTAGTATGCTCAAAAAACCACTAAATTCATATAAGCATAAATTATTTTTAAAAAATGCTGCACGTTACGAATTAAAACATTTCAAAAATGACTTTAAAAAAAAAGACTTTAATTAAAAATAGCTTGCACAAAATAAATTTCCTTACGAGAAAACATTTTGGCCGACGTTAACTCATTTGATGGCTAAGTCACGACTTTACACCAGTTCCCATTTTGATACACAGTTTACTCTCTAAATGGGACCCAATTTAATACTTGGAGAGGAGTCCGTTGCAAAACTAATATTTTCCTAACTGCATCTCGCGGTGTCATTACACCTCTCCACCCCCTGCCAAGGGCCCTTCCCCCCCCCCCTTCAAGAAACTCGGTGAAGAATTCCACCCCGTCCCCGTGTCACCGGTTGTCTGAGTGACGCCCTGACGTCTTGACTTGACTCATTAGACGTCCGCCCTCCAGGATTCCTCGCGCCTCCAAGTAATCATCGTCATCTCATGGCGCGCGTCTATTGACGCTTGCCTCGGGCGGTGCTTAAGCGGGGAGTAAACACGGTCGCGGTTAAGAGATGGCACACCGGGTTATATGGGAAAGGAAAGGGGTTGGGGTCAGCATCAAATTGAAGGAAATTTGTTTGTCGATCTAGCTACAAAATTGGAATTAGGAATTTTAATTTTGAAAGATCCACCACAAATCGACTCAAACCATTGAATTAAATAGGGAATCGTGCTAATAATAAAGCTTCGACGAATGATGGGTGTTTAGTGTTTCGTTACATAGTTAATTTTTGCTCATGAAGAGTGTTGCATCAAGGTAAGCTCCTTTTTATCTAAAGAATAACTGACATGAATTGTTTCATTTAATTCACTTCAAGAAAGGATGCTAATGGTGAAACTCCAATGAAGGGGATGGGTAATTAGTACTTTATTTCGTAGTAAATTTTCACTCGTGGAAAGTACAATTATAAAATAAGTTCTTAAAAAAATTATATTAGGTGATTTGTTTCATTTAATTAAGCGCTTCAAAAAATGATGCTAATGCTAAAACTCTGATGAAGGTGATGGGTTTTTGGTACTCCAGTTCGGAGTAAATTTCACTCATGGAAAGTTTATTAATTAAATATAACACCACGTCCGGTGAGAAAGGAAGAGGGATCTGCGTCAAATTGAAAGAAATTTATTTCTTGATCTAGAGCCAAAATTGGAATTAAGAATTTTTTCATGTGCCATAGTGTTTATTTAATATTTGAAAGATCCCCCACAAATGAATTCAGACCCTTTAATTAAATATTTAAAAGAATCAAGCCAATAATAAAACATCGACGAATAAGAATTGTATTTAATGCTTCATTACGTTGAGTTACGTTACCCCTTAGTTCTTTCTTTAAAAAATATTTGTAGATGATTTGCTTTATTTAATTAACTGCTTCAAAAAATTACGCTAATGCTGAAACTTCGACGAAGGTGATTGGTATTTAGTACTCCATTTCGAAAGTAATTATGACTCGCAGAGAAGGTAATATTAAGATGAGCTTGTTTTTTTAAAAAACTAATTGTAGATGACTTGTTACATTCAATTTACTGCTTCAAAGTAATGCTCTAAAATAAAAGTTAAATAAAAAGTAACAATAGTTGCAATTGTTCGGTTTTATACATTATAACTTTTTGTATCATAAATAAGCCACCTGGTGCAAAATATCAAAACAATACTCCTGACATTTTAAGGGACACTTGTTCGAAAATAGAAATTTTACTGCAAACCAATTTTCACTGGAACTAGCGAATCAATTGTGTTATGTGCATTTATACCACAGTTTACGTCCACTTTGGAATAAGTCCGATTTGATATATGACCTATTATGTTTTTGTTCTTCTTCATGTTGGTTCTTTCCTAATCATTTATATTCTGGTATGAAACTTTAATAGAACGCTTATTTGTAATATACACGAACAAGCACAATTACGACAAAACAATATATAGTAGCTAAGTACAATCTGTAGCTACAATATATAGCAACTAAGTACAATCTGTAAGGTTTAATTATTATTATTTAGCCACGAGAGGTCGCGACTGTGACCTTAACTGTGTGGTAAGGACAAGCGGTTAGATCTAGAGACCACGAGGTGAACGCTAGGAGCGTCTGAACGAGATAGACGGTCAGGGACCGGTTCTTGGTTTTTAACTATTAATGCTATTGTAGAAGAGGCACGGGGTGTCATGTGTATGCATGTACTAATAATGTAAATAAACTAATATAAATAGAAAGAGAGATTGGTCTTCCATCCTGACACAATTAGTCTCTAGCATACAGATAACAAATCTATCTTTCATCTCGTTTTCCTTTTCAGGTACACTATGGCACATGTCATACTACAGAATAGTAATAAATAGAGTGCGTACCCCTATAGTAAGGAAACAGAAAGTTGGGGCAAACATTTCCCATCCTTTTCGTACTAGATTTGGCTATGTATCGCCGCTTGGCTTCTTTTCCGTGAGCGCATTTATTTAGAAAACGTAAACATGTTATTAAGAAAAATTCGATTGCTTAAATGATACATTTATTGAACTACGTGCTAACTAAAGATAAATAGTTACAAGAAATGCTATTTTGTTTATAACTGAGATAATTTTGTATGGAATATAATTAAAACATTACAAAAAGTTCATATAAATGAATATTTTATTTTTTATTTATTCTGGAGGGAAAATATGACACAAAAAGTTTATTAATAGCCAAATATTTAAAAAAAAATTATATTTACACTTATTTACAACTACAACATGTACACTTACTTTTGAAAATGGTTGCATGACAGTCAACTTTTTTCTCCCTTCGCGCCAACAGCATGCAATAGTAATAGTCAACAGTGTTGCCAAAAATAGCCAGGTTATTATCACGTATGTTAAAATACAAAGTAATAGCCATGTGAGGTGTATGTTTGTCCCAAATTGACATCCCCGATGAACCTTCTATCACATTACCAATCATCATCAGTGGCGTAACAATCCCATGGTTAGCCAAGGTCGTCTGCCTACTAACAGATTCCTAGACAATAGGTTTTTTTTTACGATGCACAGTCGTCAGCCCTACATCCAACGTTCTATAGTCATATTAGACCAGTACCTATGGTTTAATGTGCATTCCGAACCACTACAAACTTTCATGGTACCGCCGGGAGTCGAACCCGAAACTTATAGCAACGAGAGCCAGAGCCCTAGTCATTCGGCCATCAGGCTCCATTTTCTTATTAAAAACATTCATTTGGCGTAAAAAAATTAACACAAGAAAAAATTGGTGAGATTCGACATGAAGATGAATAATATGAAAGAGAGCCCTACCAGTTGCCAGAAGGGGACTCTACATTATGCTCTAGGAAAGGCGAGGAAGATACAATTCCTTCGAATGACGTCTATGTCCTACAGGTCAAATAGAGAAAGAGAAAATTAACTTTGATAAATTTTAATTTAAGTATATATTTCAACTTACTGCCCTTTTGTAACGTATTTAATTCATAAACAGTGCTTACGTTATTTTCATTTATTCCAGCCATATATAATTGCCAATTTTCAATGCAATTTTTTTTTTCATCTTTAGAATGGATCATTAATGGATTAATCATTAATGATCAATTCCTTAATGATTCATACATTAAAGACTTATCAATAAATCCATTAATCATTAATGATAAATCCATTAAAGATTAGTCCATTAATAATCAATCCATTAATGATTTATCATTACTGATCAATCCATTAAAGATTAATATATTACCAATAAATCCATTAATTATTTATCATTACTGTTCAATCCATTAACGATTAATCCATTACTGATCAATCCATTAAAGATTAATTCTTTAATGATCAATCCATTAATGATTTATTATTAGTGATCAATTCATTAAAGATTAATCCATTACTAATCAATCCATTAATGATTTATCCTTTATGTTCAATCCATTAATTATCAGTCCTTTAAAGATTCATCATTACTGATCAATCTATTAAAGATTCTATTAATGATCAATCCATTACTAATCAATCCATTAATGATTTATCAGTACTGTTAAATTCATTAAAGTTCAATCCATTACTGATTAATCCCTTAATAATCATTCTATTAATGAAGAAATGAGTAATTAAAAAGTATTAGTCATTTTGTCTTTATTTCTTATGCGAGAAATTCCGTTTTGGCTTACGTCCTGTTTGGATTAATGTATGCCTTAATACTGTATACTGTTTGGATTAATGTCTGTTACATTCTGTTTGGATAATCCAAGGTGTCAATGTATTGTCTTTAACCACTTCCTTCTACTTCATACTAATTTTTCAAGAAGTACCTCCATGTCATTTTCCACACTAATTAGAGTACACTGTCAGTTGGTCATGAGTGGAATTTTTAGTATCAACATAGAACCAAACTTTTACACACTGAACTCATCAGATATGAGTATAATTTTCAATTTTGACACGCCCCCCTGCGACGCTAAAATTATCGCGCGTTGAAGTCACCTTCGCTGAGATACTACAGTCCTCCTCGAGAAAAGGATCATAATTATGTTTCTCGAGGGTTTCGTGCCCCCGGGGGCCGAGATCTCAGCTTCTAACTCAATTACCCCTCCACCCCCGGAAAGGATCCTCTTTTCCGGGGAGGGAAGGGGTTTCTCCCGGAAAAATTTCTGAATTGTGTGGGCGGACCGCAATTTATCCCTCAGAATCTCGACCGAGACTCGATTTCCGGTTGGGTAAATATCTCCACTCGGTCCCAGGTAAAGGAGAGAGCTGTGCCCCAAGGCACGAAGGGGGTGACGAAATATGAAAGCTCGGTCGGCCCCCAACAATGGATACAGCGGAATTCGCTTTTGTATTGAAATAAGTTTATTTGCTTCATTGGTCGGGGGAAAACTTTATTTTATGGAAATGAATGGAGATGGAAAATTAAAATGCACGGTTGGATAAATAGTATAGATGAGCTGTGTTAAATAAAAGCCTAATTTGTATCACAGTTGTAAGGAGTTTAAACTAGTGTGTGTGCCTAATTCTGGTTTAGTGCTAATGTACGTTAATGCGCTGGATGATCTACGTTCAAATCTTCTAATAGCTTTCATTACAATTACTACATTTAGAGACACGTGAGGTTATTCATGGACTTGGCCTAGATGTCTACCAAGTGAGATAAGAAACATCATCAATAGAATCACGTAGATTCCATATAGAGATAGGGATAACGTGCAAAAAATCAGGTAGGCGTGCACAAAATACTATACATCACATCCACACTTTTGTTGCCAGTTAGGAGTCTTCAAATTTTTCACTGATTCCACACGCAAATCTGAAACGGTCACCCATAAAAGTCATCCTGAAGGCAATGGCCTCCTTTCAACGCCATTTGTTGGACTATTCGTGGTACATATAAGTGGAACATGATGTATGCTTGAAAGCAATGTCCTTCTTTCCTCTCCCTCTGGTGGACTATGCGTAGTGTACATAAGTGGAGCTCGATATATGATATGAATAGCAATGATTTTTTTCGTCGTCTTTTGGTGGCATAAGTGTAACATGATAGTAATGACCTCCTTTCATCACCCTCTAGTGGACTATTCGTAGTATATGTAAGTTTAACATGATATATGTCACGAATAGCAATGCCCTTCTTTCATTGCCCTCTGGTGGACTATGCGTAGTATACACAAGTTGAGCTCGATATATGACACATATAGCAATGTCTCTTTTTTTCGCCTTCTGGTGGCATAAGGGGAACACGATATTTGTCACGAAAAGCAATGTCCTTTTTTTCTCGCCTTGTGGTTTACTATTCGTGGAATACATAAGTAGAACACAGTGTCTTAAGGACAGCAATTTATCCCTCACAAACTCGATCGAGACTCGATTTCCAGTTGGGTAAATATCTTCACTCGGTCCCAGGTAAGGAGAGAGGGTGCACCAAGGCATGGGGGGTGACGAAATATGAAAGCTCAGTCGGCCCGAACAATGGATACAGCGGAATTCGCTTTGTGTTGAAATAAGTTTATTTGCTTCATTGGTTGGGGGAAAACTTTATTTTATGGAAATGAATGGAGACGGAAAATTAAAATGCATAGATGAGCTGGGTTAAATGTAAGCCTAATTTGTAGCACAGTTGTAAGACGTTTAAACTAATATGTGCGCCTAATTCTGGTTCAGTGGTAATGTACGTTAATGTGCTGGATGATCTACGTTAAAATCCTCTAATAGCGTTCATTACAGTTACTGCATTTAGAGACACTTAAGGTTATTCATGGACTTGGTCTAGATGTCTACCAAGTGAGATAAGAAACATCATCAATAGAATCACGTAGATTCCATATAGAGACAGGGATAACGTGCAAAAAAATCAAGTAGGCGCGCATAAAATACTATACATCTCATCCACACTTTTGTTGCCTGTTAGGAGTGTTCAAATTTTTCACTGATTCCACACTCAAATCTGAAACGGTCACCCATAAAAGTCACCCTGGAAGGCAATGGCCTCCTTTCAACGCCATTTGTTGGGCTATTCGTGGTACACATAAGTAGAACATGATGTATGCTTGAAAGCAATGTCCTTCTTTCATCGCCCTATGGTGGACTATGCGTAGTATACATAAGTGGAGCTCGATATATGACACGGATAAAAATGATTTTTTTCATCGTCTTCTGGTGACATAAGTGGAACATGATAGTACTGTCCTCCTTTCATCACCCTCTGGTGGACTATTCGCAGTATACGCAAGCTTAACATGATATATGTCACGAATAGCAATGCCCTTCTTTCATTGCCCTCTGGTGGACTATGCGTAGTATACACAAGTTGAGCTCGATATATGACACATAAAGCAATGTCTCTTTTTTTCGCCTTCTGGTGGCATAAGGGGAACACGATATTTGTCACGAAAAGCAATGTCCTTTTTTTCTCGCCTTGTGGTTTACTATTCGTGGAATACATAAGTAGAACACAGTGTCTTAAGGACAGCAATTTATCCCTCACAAACTCGATCGAGACTCGATTTCCAGTTGGGTAAATATCTTCACTCGGTCCCAGGTAAGGAGAGAGGGTGCACCAAGGCATGGGGGGTGACGAAATATGAAAGCTCAGTCGTCCCCAACAATGGATACAGCGGAATTCGCTTTGTGTTGAAATAAGTTTATTTGCTTCATTGGTTGGGGGAAAACTTTATTTTATGGAAATGAATGGAGACGGAAAATTAAAATGCATAGATGAGCTGGGTTAAATGTAAGCCTAATTTGTAGCACAGTTGTAAGACGTTTAAACTAATATGTGCGCCTAATTCTGGTTCAGTGGTAATGTACGTTAATGTGCTGAATAGTCTACGTTCAGTTACGATGATTACAGTCACTACTTTCAGAGATATGGATTAGGGGGATTGGTCTGTACGTCTACCAATCGGGATAAGAAACAACAACAGCAGAGACACGTAGATTCGATAGAGACAGAGATACCATGCATAAAGCAACTCACATCCACACTTTTGTAGCCTGGTAGGAGTTTTCAAAATGTTTACTGTTTCCACACTCAAATCTGAAGCAGCTACATATAAAAGTCATCTTGGAAGGCAAAGTCCTCCTTTCATCACCGTCTGTTGGGCTATTCGTGGTATACATAAGTGGAAAATGATGCATGCTTGAATAACAATGCCATTTTTCATCGCCTTCTAGTGGACTTTTGTGGCACGATATAACGAACAGCAATGTACTCCTTTCATCGACTTCTGATAAACTATTCATTTCATACATAAGTGTAGCATGATGTATTGTCTTTATATAGACAATACACGAATTCGATTTGGATACACCATTCGAACGATTCCACACGAATAGAAATGCTTCATCGCCTGTTTGTTTTTTCGTGGCATAAGTGGAACACGATATATGTTATGAATAGGAATGCCCTCCTTTCAACGTCCTCTAGTTGACTTTTCGTGGCATGAGTGAAGACACTATATATAAGAACAACAATGTCCTTCTTTCATCGCCTTCAGGTGGACTCTTTGTAGTATACATAAGTGGAGCTTGATATACGCCACGAATAGCAGTGCCACTTTTCATCGATCGCCTTGTGGGGGACTATTCGTGGTAAACAAAAGTGTAGCACGATATATGCCCCGAACAGCAATGCCTTCCTTTCAACAACCTGCTGGTGAACTTTACCTGGTATAAATGGGACACGATATGTGTCGCGAGTATCAATGTCTTCCTTTCATCCCCCTCTGGTGGACCATGGCCCACCCACTGGCTGAGCAATTAAACTAAAACTCTTCCCAGGAACACTGTATCCCCAACCCCCGTCGGTGAGCTGTTCAAGATATATATAATGTCCACCTTTTTACTGGTAAGGGGTTACATATTCCTAGGCAGGGGGGCAGTTATGGATTAAAGAAAAAGTAAGAAAGGGATCGCAACTAACATCGTGTTGAACCTAAGTCCTCAACAGTCAGTGGATTGTACATGAGTCCTTGCTAGCCAGTGGATTGAACCTGAGTCCTCACCAGCTCACGGATTGATTCTGAATCCTCATCAGACAGCGGATTGAACCTGTGTCCTCACCAGCCCCTAAACTGAATCTGAGTCTTCACCAGCCATCAAATTGAACCTGAAACTCAGCAAGCTAGGTGCTCAAGTTACATCTGGGCTACAAGTTGGGGTTCATGATAAATTCAAAACAGTATAGCAGAACTCTTTTTATATAGTATCATGTAAATCTTTTTGAAAGTGCATATTTAAAAACCAAATGCCTACCAGTCTGCACAACATTCTGACTGTTTTTTTCAGAGCTCTGTCCGTGGAAGAAGACCCACAAGTGATGGACAACTTGGGAATGTTGTATCTCGTGTCCGGCAGACACCAGGAAGGACGGGCCCTCTACCAGTACCTACTCACGAACTACCCGGACAGAAATGATACTAAACTGCACTACGTAAGTTTCAGTCTTATTTATACCTCTATTACCTTAATGTATATATATACAATACGACACCATTATAATGCTGTTCAAAATATCGGAGATACGGTTAATGTTACTGTTACTGTTTGTTCGTACTTTTGCTTATTATCTTGGAATACAGACTACACTCAAGAGCCAAAACATTATGACCACCCCTACATTTTGCAATGAACTCGCCTGGATGACGTGGAAGGCACGTGATCAGGTGGAAGTGGTATTTAACTGGTATTAAGTGGAGGTATTAATCCATGCCAAGGCGGGTTGAAGCTGTGTTGCGCGCCAAAGATGGGCCAACTCGTTATTGACAGGTGGTCATAATGTTTTGGCTCTTGAGTGTATGTTGGTAATCAGAAAGTCCAGGATTTGCTTCATTTTTAGAACTTTTTGTCTTTTTAAAACATCTTTTTATAATCTTTTTGAAAACTACTCAGATAACTTTTTTTAACAGAATTTTTTTGCTCACAGCAATAGAAGGTATTGAAATGGAGATAAATTATTTTTCTAGAAAAAAACAATTAATTTTATTAAATAACATATTTTATGGAAAGATGTCATTCAAAATTACTATTTAAAAGTGAAAAAGTCATCAATGATTATGTTTGTGATAAAATAAACATATTTTTAGATACTTTTTTAAATTTTATTTCATTCCAAAAAAAAAAAAAAAAGCGAACAGAACTTTTGTTAAAATTTAATACAATAACTTGTAAATCTGAATTACATAAATATGTTTTGTAGTTATTAATTAAACAAATATATTTTATGCCGATTAAAGAAACTATTAATAATACACGATTAATAAACGATTTAATGTAAATAATAAATAAACAATTGTAATTAAAAATGATAAATAAACAATTATAAAAATGATAAATAAACTATTAAACGTTTTAATTAAACTTATTTTTTAAAAGTACCTGAGTAAATATAATAAAGCTTTGTTTTTTAATAGATATAGCCTCATTTTTTTAAAAAAATTAAAATTATTCATTTCTTTTCATTTTTATTTTATTATTTTTTTTTTTTTTATTTCCTTTCATTTTTCTTATTTATTTAATTTTTCTTATTATTTACTTTTTAAAAAAAAGTTTATTAATAAAGTTTTGTTTTTAATTAATAAAGCCTTATTTTTTATAAAAACTTTAATAATAAGGCTTTATTTTCAATTAATAAAGTTTTTTAAAAAAAAAACGTCTTAGTAAAAATAATAAAAAAATTTTAATTAATAAAGCCTCATTTTTTTTTTTTTTTTTTGCTTTATTTTTAATTAATGAAGCCTTATTTTTCATTAAGAAAATTAATAAGGTTTTATTTTTAAAAAATGTCATAGTAAAAATAATAAAGTTTTATTTTTTAATTAATAAAATCTTTTTTTTTTTTTTTTTTAATTAGTAATAAAATTTTTTTTAATAGCAAAACTTTGTTCAAAAAAGTTTCTAAAAAGTAGTAATAAAGCTGTATTATTCCTCCTACAATCCATTTTTGGTGAATGTTGGTCATATTCATAAGCATAAAAGTCTCCGTGATACGATTTCTAAGGCATTTGAACCAAGTTCGATACCAAAGTTTGTTTTCACATGAGTGTATAGTGTAAAGTGCACAGTGCTGTATAAACACGAAGGGGTTACAAAAATAAAATTAACACTTCTCTATTTTATCAGAGACACATACAGTTGGACTCGAGTATGGATTTCAAAAGTATAAATCCTACTCCATTATTCATTGTCTGAGTCAATGTAGTAGTTCTCACAGACAAGCGGTGTTTATTTTCCTTTCACCATTGTTGCATTATGCATTAACTCATTGAACATTTTCAGAAAGAATCAGCAAAAACCTGTTTCCAGCTGTAAAAGTACAAACTAAATCCATAAATTATTGATTTTTATAAATTTTAAGAACTCCTTATTCATTGTTCCATATTTTAATGATTCCCTTTTCACTGTACCATATTTTAATGACTCCTTTTTCAATGTTTCTTATTTTAATTATTCCTTATTAAATGTTGAGTATTTTAATGATTCCTTATTGATTGTTCTAAATTTTAATGACTCCCTTTTCACTGTACCATATTTTAATGACTCCTTTTTTATTATTCTATTTTAAGGATTCCATATTCATTGTTTCGTATTTTAATCAGGAACAATGAATATTTTTTTCCTCACACCTTTTTGCATTTTGCATTAGCTCGTTGAAAATTTTCGGAAAGAATCAGCAAAAACCTATTTCTAGCTGTAAAAGTAAAAATTAAATCCATAAAGTTGCATGAATTGCGAGATTTTTAAATGATGCAGCTATTGAAATAAAGTGTCTCTAGTATCGTGCATTTCATTTTGTAATGTTCTAGATGGTTTCCTTTTGTATGGATATATTTCCAGGTGAAATTGGGACATGTTTTTATCCAGACTTATTAATTTTTAATATTAAATAAGGTATTAAAATGCAAATACATCTCTTATAATAATCGAAAATATTATTTGGCGAAAATGTTACTGCAAATAAACCTACTTGCACGATAAAGTACAATAAGTTGCAACCATTTTTAAAGGTTTGGGTTTGTCGCTCTACGGTCATTTTGCGCACATTTTAGGCTAATTGAACCGGGACCTACAGTTAAACATGGATTCCGAACTATCCATAAACATCCATGCCACCGCCAGGATTCGAACGTGAAGCCTGTGGTACCAAAGTTTAGAGCGTTAACTGATTGTCCATCAGGTCGCCCTCAATTTTAAGGGGACTCTATATCTAAAAAATGACAAAATTTGATAAATTATTTTATTGTACTTTAAGAATGAACCATAAGCACCCGTTTCTATACTAGAGATGGACATTATAAATCAGTAGGTCGGAATGTCCTTCCATTGGCCACTTCTTGGAGGGGATAAGGCGTGAAACAGTCAGATGTAATACTTATGGAGCTAGTTCAAAAATTTTAGAACAAATGTACAGGCAGATTAGGAGATCTCAATGATGCTTCTGAGTAACGCTGAATCTGCCACTTATCTGCCATTTTATTGCTCAATGATGAAGTTCAAAGTACCCTTTAACGAAGGAAACTTTAATAAACTCTTAAACAACTTAAAGCCCCCCTCCTATTTTTAATTGTTCCATATTTTAATGATTCCTTACTCCATGATAAATATTGTAATGATTCCTTTTTCAGTGCTCCATATTTTAATGATTCCTTATTCATTGTTTCATATTTTAAAGATTCCTTATTCATTGCTCCATATTTTAATGATTCCGTTTTTACTATACAATATTTTAATAATTCCATTTTCATTGTTATTATTGATTTTTCATTGTTCTATTTTTATACCTTTTTCAGTGCTCCATATTTTAATGACTCCTTTTTCATTGTTCCATATTTTAACGATTCCTTATTCCTTGCCCCATATTTTAATGATTCTTTATTCATTGCTCTATATTTTAATGACTTCTTTTCCATACTTATATATATTTATAAGAATATATAATCATACGAATGTTTATTTATATACGTATATATATTTATACAAAATTTTTACGAGTTTATGTCGACTTTTGCTATATATATTTACCTGGAAGCGATAATGTATATTTAATTGCACTTAATTGTCTTCAATGAATTTAGCATACACGTAAACGCACATCTTAGAACGAAACTTGCTTTTGATACCATAAACGGGACTTATTTCCTGTGATACTTTTCAAGGCGCTAGGGTCCGCCGACTTACTTCCGCGCAGGTATCGTATTTCCAAAGGCATTTCCTCTTCCTCTCAAACATCGCTTCCTCTGCGAAATAAGGCTCTAATTCAATATTCTAATATTCTCAAATTCCAGGAGGTTTCCAAGGGTGAGGCGGCAGATGCCTTTCATCTAAGGGGATGGGGGGTGGGGAATAATTGGAGGGTCTTGCTGCATTATTAGCTTCCAAGTGAGCCGGGCGTCAAATTTAAATCAGAAAAGAGAGGCACAGAAGGCCTTCGTTAGGCCTTCCCGTCCAATTAGAAGTCAAAGTAACGCTGCTGCATCGGTGGGCTCTTTTGAAGTGGACACTGAAATCAATCAGACATTCAGTCTGCAGGCAGGAATTTCAATTTGGAGTCCGAATAAAATTGAAATGGCCAATGAATTGCTGGATGTGAGAAAGTGTGGGAGGCCTTCTTTACTGATACGTTTCTGTTCATTTGGAAGATAGAATAAAACGAGTTTTCTAGTAAATATCAACTACATAGAGGGAATGCAGTGGTAAATCAGTTTACGTCCTCAATTTATAACAGATCCTTGGATTTATACAGAACAAGACATATGTAAATGAATTTTAGATAAATGCCTTTTTTGTTACTATAATCAAATAACATAACAGATTTTTCAGTATAACTCAGCTTAGATTCATAATCAATTACAGATTTTTGGACTTATATCGAATATGGTGACTTATGCAAATGATTTTTCGTATAAAAATTAAAAAGATAAATGCAATTTTTGCTTGTTGTATAATATTAACATCATAGATTACACAGTGTAACTCAGCCAACGTCCTTAATCTATCTCGAATACTGGGAATTATATAGAAAACGACGTATGTCAACGAATTTTTCCCCCCAAAAAATAATAATGCATTTTTACCTTACTATAAAATAGTAGCATCATAGATTACACTGTTTTGCTCATCTTTAATTTTTAAACGAGTACAGATGCTTGTACTTATATAGAACAAGAAGTATACAAACGCACTTTTTCCTTAAAAATTTAAAAGATAAATAAATTTTTTGATTACCATAAAATATTAACATCACAGATTACACTGTTTTACTCCTCTTAAGTTCTTAGTCTGTTACAGATCCTTGGACTTATACCGACAAAGACGTATGCAAACGAATTTTTCTATAAGTAATTAAAAAATTATTTTGCTATGCTTATTTATCACATAACCTTTTGGTATTACTGCATATTTAATTGCACTTAATTGTCTTCAACGAATTTAGCATACACATAAACGCACATCTTAGGACGAAACTTGCTTTTGATACCATAAACGGGACTTATTTCCTGTGATACTTTTCAAGGCGCTAGGGTCCGCCGACTTACTTCCGTGCAGGTATCGTATTTCCAAAGGCATTTCCTCTTCCTCTCAAATATCGCTTCCTCTGCGAAATAAGGCTCTAATTCAATATTCTAATATTCTCAAATTCCAGGAGGTTTCCAAGGGTGAGGCGGCAGATGCCTTTCATCTGGGGGGATAATTGGAGGGTCTTGCTGTATTATTAGCTTCCAAGTGAGCCGGGCGTCGAATTTAAATCAGAAAAGAGACGCACAAAAGGCCTTCGTTAGGCCTTCCCGTCCAATTAGAAGTCAAAGTAACGCTTCCGTTTGCTGCTGCATCGGTGGGCTCTTTTGAAGTGGACACTGAAATCAATCAGACGTTCAGTCTGCAGGCAGGAATTTCAATTTGGAGTCCGAATTAAATTGAAATGGCCAATGAATTGTTAGAGGTGAGAAAGTGTGGGATGCCTTCTTTACTGATACGTTCCTGTTCATTTAGAATTTTCCACGCATTTTCCAGTAAATATCAACTTCATAGATTGCAATAGTAAATCAGCTTTCGTCCTCAATCTATAACAGATCCTTGAACTTATATAAAACAAGACATATATAAATGAATTTTTTCCATCAATATTTAAAAGATAAATGCTTTTTTGTTACTATAATCTATTAACATAACAGAATTTTCAGTATAAGTCAGCTTAGGTTCATAATCAATTACAGATTTTTGGACTTATATCGAACATGATGACGTATGCAAATGATTTTTCGTATAAAAACTAAAATGATAAATGCAATTTTTGCTTATTGTATAATATTAACATCATAGATTACACAGTGTAGCTCAGCCTACGTCCTTAATCTATCTCGGATTCTTGGAATTATATAGAAAAGGACGTATGTCAACGAATTTTTCCCCCCAAAAAATAATAATGCATTTTTACCTTACTATATAATAGTAGCATCATAGTTTACACTGTTTTGGTCCTCTTAAGTTCTTAGTCTATTACAGATCCTTGGACTTATACCGAACAAGACGTATGCAAACGAATTTTTCTATAAGTAATTAAAATATTATTTTGCTATACCTATTTATCACGTAACCTTGTGGTATTACTGCATATTTAATTGCACTTAATTGTCTTCAATGAATTTAGCATACGCATAAACGCACATCTTAGGACGAAACTTGCTTTTGATACCATAAACGGAACTTATTTCCTGTGATACTTTTCAAGGCGCTAGGGTGCGCCGACTAACTTCCCGAGCAGGTATCGCATTTCCAAAGGCATTTCCTCTACCTCTCAAACATCACTTCCTCCGCGAAATAAGGCTCTAATTCAATATTCTAATATTCTCAAATTCCAGGAGGTTTCCAAGGGCGAGACGGCAGATGCCTTTCATCTAGGGGGGGAGGGGAAATAATTGGAGGGTCTTGCTGCATTATTAGCTTCCCCAAGTGAGCCGGGCGTCAAATTTAAATCAGAAAAGAGAGGCACGGAAGGTCTTCGTTAGGCCTTCCCGTCCAATTAGAAGTCAAAGTAACGCTTCCGTTTGCTGCTGCATCGGTGGGCTCTTTTGAAGTGGACACTGGAATCAATCAGACGTTCAGTCTGCAGGCAGAAATTTCAATTTGGAGTCCGAATTAAATTGAAATGGCCGATGAATTGCTGGATTGTGAGAAAGTTTGGGATGCCTTCTTTACTGATACGTTCCTGTTCATTTAGAAGATTGTATAAAACGAGTTTTCTAGTAAATATCAACTACATAGAGTGAATGCAGTAGTAAATCAGTTTACGTCCACAATTTATTAAAGATCCTTTGACTTATATAGAACAGGACGCATACAAACAAATTTTGTATATAAATAACTAGAAGATAAATGCATTTTTTGCTTACCAGAAAATATTAACATTACAAATTACATAGTAGGGCATGATAACCGAGTGACTATCGCCTTGGCTTTCGATGACACAGGTTTTGATTCGAATCCGTGGATGTTTGTAGTGGTTTGTAATCCACTTTAAACGGTAGGTCACGGTCTGTAGGGCTCACAACTCAACCATTGGGCGTAGGACTAACAACTCTATCCCGTAAAAAGAAAAAAAAATATATCCTGTCACGAAATCTGTCTGTAGGCAGACGGCATTGGCACACCACAAGGTATCTTTGATATTTCAAAGCCTAATTTGATATTCAAAAATTAATAAGTCTTTAGAAAAACAAGTCACAATTTAGCTTAAAAATATATCCATACAAAAAAACCCATCTAGACCATTATAAAATGAAATTCACGATATTCTAGCGACGCTTTATTTCAATATCTGCATCATTTTAAAATCTCGCAATTCATGCAGTTTTATGGATTCCGTTTCTACTTTTTACATCTAGAAACAGGTTTTTGCTGATTCTTTCCCAAAGTGTTCAATGAGTTAATGCATAATGCATCAATGGTGTGAGAAAAATAAACACCTCCCGTCTACGAGAACTACTACATTGACTCAGACAATGAATAATGGAGTAGGATTTATACTTTTGAAATCCATACTCAAGTCCCACTGTATGTGTCTCTGATAAAATATAGAAGTGATAATTTTATTTTTGTAACCCCCTCGTGTTTATACAGCACTGTGCACCTTATACACTCGTGTGCAATCAGACTTTGGTATCCAAGTTGGCCCAAATGCGGTTCAAATGCCTTAGAAATCACATCACGGAGACTTTTATGCTGATGAATATGACCAACATTCACCAAAAATGGAATGTAGAAGGAATAATACAGCTTTATTATTACTTTTTTAAAAATAAAGCTTTATTATTTTTTTTAAAAAATAAAGCTTTATTATTTAAAAAAAACTTCATTATTTTTATTAAGACATTTAAAAAATAAAGCCGGATTAATTTTTATTTTAAAAGTGAACCTGAAAGTGGTCCTCTTCTTGCAGCCGTTATAGGTAAGTATAGGGCGAAACGTCACAGTACAAACTAATTCCAATCCATTTTATAATTTTCTGAATGCTTTCTTAAATTTTAAAAGAAGTTTTCCAACAAAGAAGCTTAGAAATAATAAAACAAGTTCAATTCAATTCAATTAAAAAAAAATTCAATTCAATTCCTACCTTTTTTTTACTATATTGCAGAAAGTCCTTTATAAATAATTTTCATTCAGGTTTTTTTAAGTTAGAAAAAAATCAGGTCTCTACCTCTCTCTCACACACACACTTTCCATCTCTCTCACTAATTAATTAACATTTCATTTTCCATTTTGTTCCCCTCAGACTTGAACTCAGACTAGAACACAGAATGAAAACTTTTTTTTTTCCAGCGATCTACACGCTTCGCCACTGACGGTATTTATTCCTAAATTTATATCCAGCTAAACATCTTATATAAGAGACATTTTTATCTCCCATATAAAACTAAAATTAATTAATTAAATTGAATGAATGAATTAATATTTGAAAAACTGTATTACATCCAGTGTCATCCACTACAAGTTCAAAAAAAATGTATTTGAACTTGAGTGGAGGAATAGAAAGTATTTTTTTAACGATTTAAAATTTGAACAAGATATATATAGGGAGAGTGTGAGCTAATAGTAGGAATTGAAAAAAAAGAAAGGTTTTCATTTCAAGTTGAAATTTTCCTTTTACATATGGCGCCATCTACTGGTAGATATATACAACATAAATCTAAAAAAAACTAAAATTAATTAATTAAATTTAATGAATGGATTTATATTTGAAAAAACTGTATTGACATCAAATGTCATCCACTACAAGTTCAAAGAAAAATGTATTTGAACTTGAGTGGATGAATAAAAAATATTTTTTTAACGATTTAAAATTTGAATAAGATATATATAGGGAGATTGTGAACTAATAGTAGGAATAGAAAAACCATGTAGAATGAAATAAGAAGAAATTGCTATAATTTGTAATAATTTAATAAGCCCAAAAATTGAAAGATGCTTCAAAACAAATGACAGACACCATAACTTTACGGCTGTATTCACCAATAATTCCTGTCTAAAGGTTCACTCTCTGGCGTTTGGTACCACAGGTATCGGGTTCAAATCCCGGCTTTGCCCATGGGTGTTGTAGTGGTTCGGAATCCAGTTTAAACCGTAGGTCCCCAACAGGATCGTAGAGCCCTGCGGGGGCATTGTTACTCCGCGTCCGTGGCTTACCATCAAGTTACACGCGCCCCCTGGGTAATGCAAAGTGAGTTAACATCGGTGCAGCCCTTATGGCGAAGATCACGGTCTATTTGCCAGCTGCATTAGAAGAAAAAAAGATGTTCACTTGTTATTATTACTATGGACAGCCTTCTAAAATCTGTTCTAGACGACTTTACTATACAATCAGTGTCACAGAATTGTGATTTATAATTCATGGACCAGACGTGTTATTTTGTCCGTCTATGAATTCATGTCCGCCCATGAACTATCAATTCACGCAGCAGACGAATTTGTCATTTGCTTCCAAACATTTTAATAAATTTTAAAAAAGAAAATAATCTTTCCAAGAAACCATTACCAATGAAATATTAACTGAATTACTATGCACCATACTTTCAATTTAAGTAACAACATATTTTTGTATTTCAAGATTTATAGATTGAAACCTGTTATAGTGTTTGCATATCATGCCTTATCACTATATTTCTATGTCATCTTTTTATATTGTATACCATAAGTGAAATAAAAAGTATACAATACAAACGATTTAGCAATAAATAGAACCATTGGTGCATCTTTCTGTATTGTATACCTTTCATTTGATTTATGCTTATGTTTGTTATATAGTATCAAACAATATTTTTATTTGAAGATTCTGTGTATTGCTATAATTCATAAATAGACGTCTTTTCTATATTATTTTTAGTATTCTAACTTTATAACTGATAGTAGTGATTGAATTGTCCTGGATGCAGATGGAAATGGGGAAAAAGTAAAGTAGAATAATATCCCAAACATAGGGCATTCCGCATATTAAAACTGGTTAATAATTCAAACAGTTACTTGTTATGTTAGAAAACGATATATTTAAATTTAGTACTAGTTATAAATTTAACTTTCTATCCAGCAGAAGATTTGGATTAAATAAATAAAGAAAAATAAATCCAGAAATATAAAAAATCATTCAAAAGATATAATCTGATTGCAAATAAAAAAAAATTCAAATACTGGATTCTTTGGTTTTTTTCACTGCTGGTTTAATAAAATTTTGGCAAATCCAAAGTTGTACAAGATGAACATAGAAACATGAACATGAACATAGAAAGTTAAGCAAAAAAACATCGCGCAAAAAATGGAGCAAACATTTTGCACAAAAAAAGCGATCAAAAAAAAAACCAACTCAAATTGAGCAAAAGCATCTCACAAAAGCAGGTTTGTGTGCATTTGATATTTCTAGCATTAATATTTTGCCTGGGGCCTGATGGCCAAGTGACTAACGCTCGGTGCCACAAGTTCACAAGGTTCGAGTTCCGGCGGAGGCGTGGATGTTTTTATGGTTCGGAATCCACTTTAAACCGTAGGTCCCAGTCAAATATGACAATTGGACGTAGGGCTGACAACTGTACCCCGTAAAAAAGAAAACGTCTCCTGTCTTGAAATCTGCCAGTAGTCAGACATCAATGGCCACCATAGGGCTGTTGGCCACTGATGATGATGATGAGTAGGTTGCCTAATGATCATTGTCAATTAGCTTTTCATTTGTTAAATAATAATTTTTAGTACAAAAGTATTTTTCTTTAAATGGAACTCAAATAATTTAAAATCTAACTTATAATTACATAAAGCAACCATTTATTTACACATTTACAAGAAATTCTAGTAATAGCATCCTCAGCAACGTCGATAGCACAATTTGCTCATTTTTCTAGGAAATCAAAATTTTACGAAAAAAAACCACTCATATTACGTAAATGATCGCCAAACATTTATCACGCCCGCTTGGTTGAACTCCATTTTCCTCCCGTTTTAATTTCACAAACTAAAAAATTCGGGATCGTTTCAGCATCCGAAATTTAATTGGAAAAATCCAATCCAGCCTTTTTAGATTGACGAAATACCGAAAGTGAAAATCTCACGGGGGTTGGGGGGTGGGGGGAGGGATGGATCGAGGGGGAGGGAGGAATAATGACTTGGCTGCCATTAAAACTGCGGTGACGATATAAATTATTTTCATCCGCCATATGTTCTGGAAATGAATATTTTCCGATCCAGTTTTTTAAATGGTTAATTAAATTTCTCATTCAATCAACAGAACCCTACTGAATATTTATCTTTTATTTTTTTATTTTTTTATTCTTTTTTCATTCTTTTATTCTTCTTTTTTAAAAAAAAAATAAAGAAAATCAGTCAACGAAGAAGCTATTGATTATATTTCTCCTCCATTTTTTTTTTTCGCTCTCTCTTTCTCTGCTAGTTTTTCATTTAATCAGCAGTCCGGAAAATTGCATCTCCAGCTCAGAAACTCAGTCAACAATAACAACAATAAAAAAAATAATAATAATAAATATAAATAATAATCGGTGAAAAAAAGGAAACTGATGACATGGAGAGTTGGAATAAAAAGAGAAAAAAAGAATTCTTGAGTGAAGTTGCAAGCAAAAAAATAATAATAATAAATCAAAATAAATAAATAATAATAGAATATTTATCAAAAACTGTATTGATAAAGTTTTCAAAAATTGCGAAAAACTATCACAAAAAAAAAGCCTATAGATGCGAAAGTAATAAACAAGTATTTAAAAGATGCACAGTTATTTGAGTCGGTGTTTATATTAAACAATTCTGAATATTTTAGGTAGAAGAATGATATTTATATAAAAATATAAGAAAAATTATATTTATTCAAACAGAAAAACGAGAAAAAAAAATTAGATTGAAATTGAATTTTTGGAAAATATTGTTTGTTTTTTCTTCAAATTTTCAAATGGGAGAAATATTAAAAGTTGTTTTTGAAATAAAATGAAAAAAAAATTTAAATTTATTGTGTCAAAAACATTGAATTTTGTATGTATATATATATTGAGAAAATTCAAAATATTAAATATTTAAACTTGATGCATGTTGTTACAAAAAAAATGCTATAAATTAATTTTAAATAATTTAATGCATGTGAAATTCATGCTCTGAAATAAATTTATCTGAAATACATTTTTTTCAAAATTTTAACAACAAAAGAATGATGTTTATATTGAAATTGAAAGAAAACTTATAATAAGATTACAAAATATTTTTTCATGGACATATAAATATCTCTATAAAAAGTGCAATTTGAATTCAAATATAGTCGTTATTACAATATGTAAGATAATATTTTCAATTTGAAATGTTTCTTTGAAGAAAAATTATTTTTATGAAATATATCTTTAATATAAAGAAAATGCTAAAATAAAAACAATATCACATATTTATTTTAATAATTATTAAAAATGAATTATTTAAATAATAAAAAAAGCTACAACGAAGAAGCTATTCATTATATTTTTCCTCCATTTTTTTTCTCTATCGGCCTGTTTTTCATTTAATCAGTAGTATTGAAAATTTCATCTTCAGCTCTGAAACACAGTAAACAAATAAATAAATAAATAAATAAATAATAATAATCGGTAAAAAACCCGGGTGGTTGAAATAAAAAGAGAAAATAAATCTTGAGTGAAATTACATGCCAAAAAAAAAAAAAAATAATAGAATATTTATCAAAAGCTGTATTGATAAAGTTTTCAAAAATGCGAAAAAAAGCATCACAAAAAAAACTGTAGATGCAAAAGTAATAAACAAGTATTTAAAAGATACACAGTTATTTTTCGTCGGTGTTTATATTAAACGATTCTCTATATTTTGGGAAGATTATAAAAAAAACGATATTTATTCAAACAGAAAAAAAATCAGATTGAAATTGAATTTTCGGAAAATATTATTATTATTTTTTTTTTTAATTTTCAAAGACAACTATTAAAAGGTTGTTTTTGAAGTGAAACGAGAAAAAAAAATATAAATTCAGTGCGTCGAAAACATTGAATTTTGTATGTATACATAGAATAAATTCAAAATATGAAAATTTGAAAAAAAAATTGATGTTTGTATTGAAATTCAAAGAAAACTTATAATAAGATTGCGAAGTGTTTTTTTATAGATACTTAAATATCTCAATAAAAAATGCAATTTAAATAGAAAAATAGTTGCAAAATGAAATTTAAATACAAAAATAGTTGCAAAATGAAATTTAAATACAAAAATAGTCGAAAAATGAAATTTAAATACAAAAATAGTCGAAAAATGAAATTTAAATACAAAAATAATTGCAAAATGAAATTTAAATACAAAAATAGTCGAAAATGAAATTTAAGTACAAAAATAGTTGCAAAATGAAATTTAAATAAAAAAATAGTCGAAAAATGAAATTTAAATACAAAAATAGTCGCAAAATGAAATTTAAATACAAAAATATTACAACATTTTCAATTTGTTCAATTTTTCGTTAAAAATTATTTTTATGAAATATATATTTTATATTAAGAAAATACTAACATAGCTAACAGTATCACATATTTATTTTTCAATCACAATTATATTAATAAAAATTGTTTTATTATATTTAAATAGCAGTTTGAAGTGAATTTACTTTTACGTATTCTCATTTATGAAAAAGCATATAAAACTAATTTTTTTTTTCATAAAAATTGGTATATAGGCTCGTTTTTATCATCAATGTTTCCTTTCTAATACAAAATTATTTAAAATTAGATTTTATTAAATAAAAGGCTTTTTTTATATTGTTGTTAAGTAACTACAGATGTAGTGCGCAGGTAGGGGCGGCCCTACGTTGGGCGCCGTATTGTAGTGTTGTGGGTTGTAACTGGGTTTGGTTGGGTAGAGATACTTGAGGCACAGGTTTGAGAATTCACAAATTTATTGACACAGGCATTGACATCACACACATATAATTAAAACATACAATATTTAACACATTAAGATGTATGCTTATACATTCGTCAAATAAACAAGTAATATAAAAAAACATTTTTAAAGTCAATTCCTACTTTTTTCACTCTATTGTAGAAAAGTCCTTTACAAATAAAGTTGAAATTTTCCTCTTACATCTGGCGCCATCTATTGGTAGATACATGCAACTTAAATGAAAAAAACTAAATTTAATTACTGAATTAATATTTGAAAAAACTATATTTATGTCAAGTGTCCTCCACTATAAGTTCAAAAAATAATGTATTTGAACTTGAGTGGATGAATAAATAGTATTTTATAAATGATTGAAAATTTATACAAGATATATATACAGGGAGAGTGTGAACTAATAGAAGGAAATGAAAAAAAGAATCAACGAAGATTTCACTTGGTTCGTAGCTCTACGGTCATCGTGTGCCCACTTTAGGCTAAATTGACCGGGACCTAGAATTTAACGTGGATTCCGAACCATCTATGCCACCGCCAATATTTGAACCTGAAGCCTTCGGAAGCAACGATCAAGTCAACGAAGAAGCTATTGATTATATTTCTTCGCGATAATTATTTCTTTCTCTGTCGCTCTCTCTATCGATCGGTCAGTTTCTCATTTAATCACCAGTGTAGAAAATTGCATTTCCAGCTGGGAAAGCTAGTAAACAAAAATAATAATAAACAAGTAATATAAAAAAAAATTTAAAGTCAAGTCCTACTTTTTTTTCACCCTATTGCAAAAATTCCTTTATAAATAATTTTCATTCATTATTTTAAGTTTATCTGGCGCCATCTATCGGTAGATACATGAAAGTCAAATCTAAAAAAACCATAAAATTAATTAATTACTGAACTAATATTTGAAAAACTGTATTCACATCCAGTGTCATCCAATACAATGTATTTGAACTCGAAATGTATGAACTCGAGTGGATGAATAAAAAGTATTTTATGAACGATTGAAAATTCGAACAAGATATATATAGGGAGAGTGTGAGCTAATGGAAGGAATTGAAGGAAAAGTATTTCATGAACGATTTAAAATTCGAACAAGATATATATAGGAGAGTGTGAGCTAATGGAAGGAATTGAAGGAAAAGTATTTCATGAACGATTTAAAATTCGAACAAGATATATATAGGGAGAGTGTGAGCTAATGGAAGGAATTGAAGGAAAAGTATTTCATGAACGATTTAAAATTCGAACAAGATATATATAGGGAGAGTGTGAGCTAATGGAAGTGTTGAAGGAAAAGTATTTCATGAACGATTGAAAATTCGAACAAGATATATATAGGGAGAGTGTGAGCTAATGGAAGGAATTGAAGGAAAAGTATTTCATGAACGATTGAAAATTCGAACAAGATATATATAGGGAGAGTGTGAACTAATGGAAGGAATTGAAGGAAAAGTATTTTATGAACGATTGAAAATTTGAACAAGATATATATAGGGAGAGTGTGAGCTAATAGAAGGAATTGAAAAATAAATAATTATATCGGTAAAAAAGAAATAGATGACACGGAGGGTTGAAATAAAAAGAGAAAATAATTCTTGAGTACAAACCAAAAAAATAATAATAATAATAAATAAATATTTATCATAAACTCTATTGATAAAGTTTACAAAAAATGCGGAAAAAGCATCCAAAAAAAAAAAACTCTGTAGACGCGAAAATAATAAACAAGTATTTAAAAGATACGGAATTATCTGCGTCGGTGTTTATATTAAACGATTCTGAATATTTTAGGTAGAAAAATGATATTTATATAAAAATAAATTATAAGAAAAATGATATTTATATAAAAATAAATTATAAGAAAAATTATATTTATTGATTAAGGAAAAATGATTAGAAAACTTATAATAAGATTACAAAATATTTTTTCATGAATATATAAATATCTCTAAAAATTGCAATTTGAATTCAAATATAGTCGTTATTACGATATGTAAGATAATATTTTCAATTTGAAATGTTTCGTTAAAGAAAAATCTTTAATGTAAAGAAAATACTAAAATAAAAAACAATATCACATATTTATTTTAATAATTATTAAAAATGAATTATTTAAATAATAAAAAAAGCGTCAACGAAGAAGCTATTTATTATATTTTTCCTCCATTTTTTTTCTCTATCGGCCTGTATTTCATTTAATCAGTAGTAGGGAAAATTTCATCTTCAGCTCTGAAATTAGTAAACAAAAAATAAATAAATAAATAAATAATAACAATCGGTAAAAAACACGGGTGGTTGAAATAAAGAAAGAAAATAAATCTTAAGTGAAATTACAAGCCAAAAAAAAAAAAAAAATAATAATAGAATATTTATCAAAAAACTGTATTGATAAAGTTTTCAAAAAATGTGAAAAAGCATCACAAAAAAACAAAAAAAAAAAAAAATCCAGATGCGAAAGTAATAAACAAGTATTTAAAAGATACGGAGTTATCTGCATCGGTGTTTATATTAAACGATTCTGAATATTTTGTGAAGATTATGAGTAAAATGATATTTATTCAAACAGAAAAATAGGAAGAAAAAATTGAGATTGAAATTGGATTTTTGGAAAATATTATTATTGAATTTTTTTTTTTTTTTTTTAAATTTTCAAATGAGAGAACTATTAAATGTTGTTTTTTGAAATAAAATGAGAAGCAATGTAAATTGATTGTGTAGAAAACATTGATTTTGTATATATATATATATATATATATAGAATAAATTCGAAAATGTGAAATGTTTAGATTTAATACATGTTATTACAAAAAAAAAATACTATAAATTTAATACTTTGAAATTCATTCTAATGTTATTAAATTTTTCTGGAACAGCAAATCCTTTTTTAAATTTTGAAAAAAAAAAAAAATGATGTTTATATTGAAATTTAAAGAAAGCTTGTAATAAGATTCTGAAGTATTTTTTATGGATATTTAAATATCTTTAAAAAAATGCAATTTAAATATAAAAATAACACAATAATTTCAGTTTGAAAAGTTTCGCTAAAAATGTATTTTTGAGAAATATATTTTTAATATAAAGAAAATACTAAAATAACTAACAAAATCAGATATTTGTTTTTTTTTATAATCACCATTATAATAAAAATTTTTTAATTATATTGAAATAGAAGTTTGAAGTTAATTTTCTTTAAATATCCTCAAATTCGAAAAACAAACAGAACAAAATATTTTTTTCATAAAAATTGGTTGTATTAATCATCATTTCCTTTCTAATAAAAAAGACTGTTTAAAATTAAATTTTATAAAATAAAATGCGTTTTTCATATTATTTTTCATCATCATCATCATCAGTAGCACAACAGCCTCCCCATGGTCGGCCAAAGCCTACTAGCAGATTTCTAGTTAGGAGATGTTTTCTTTTTACGGGGTAGGGTTGTCAGTCCTACGCCACAACGCTCTACAGTCATATTAGACTGGGACTTACGATTTAAAGTGAATTCTGAACTACTACAAACATCCATGGCACCACCGAGACTCGAACCCGAAATCTGTGGCACCCATAGTATTTTTAGTATTTTTAGTATTTAAAAATTATATTTTTCTTTAAAAAAGTTTTTACATACGTTGTTACCGTAGGACGTCCGTTAGCTTTTCCGTAATAGTAATGACGGTATGAATTATTGTCTGAGTTGTAAATTAAAAGCAACCAAAGTAATTTAAATGCACAACTCGTGGGTGGGGAGCAATAGGGAGGATGTTCAATCCACTGCACCTTTTTTGTAGACACTGATTTGTTTCAAAGGACGAGAGGACGCGATGGCGTTTATGATGTTCCGCATCTTGCCTCGGGAGACGGACTACCTGGTGGGAATTTTCCGAGTTTTCTCCCATACGATAGCAAAAAGATCGGTAGTTCTCCCGGAAAGCACTATCGTCTTTCATCAGCTTCATGGAACCAAGTCAGATTTCGACATACGTTTCTCCATCACAGCTGAAGCTGCTCCCTGCTTTCCTTCCTTCTATAAGACAACACGAGTCGGGCCACAGCAGGATTCGAACCTGAAGACTGTGGTACCAAAGGGCAGAGCTCTAGCTAATAGGCCATCAGGTCACTATGTAGGAGTAATAATAGTTGCAAAATTCATTTTTTAATATATTTTGTTATTCATTATGTTATTAAAAGTATAGTAATTATAATTAAAAAATGACTACATGTTTCTATTAATATAAAAAATAATTATATTTAATTGATTAAATCGCGATTTTTAAATGTATTGCTTTAATGAATTCAACGATCTCCACAAAATTCAAGTGGCCTGATGACCAATTGGCTAGAGTTCTGGTCATTGGTACTTTAGGTTCGAATCCTGCAGTGGAATGGATGTTTGTGAATGGTTTAGAATCCATTATAAAATGTATGTTCCGGTCTAATTAGCAAAAATTGTGCACAGAATGACTGTAGAGTGAGAAACCGAACCAAATCAAACCGGGTGAGAGTTTGTAGGCCAACTGACCCTTTTCCCTGAACGCCATAGGGGACGCTCCTGCCAGTGATAGAAGAAACATGGTTACAAAATTAATTTTTTAATTATCTTTTATTATTCATTATTTTATGAAAAGTATGGCAATTACGATAAAAAAAGTCTACATGTTTCTATTACTATAACAAATAATTATGTTTAATTGATTAAATCGCAATTATTAAATGTATTCTTCAATAAATATGTTCCGGTCTAATTAGCACAAATTGTGCACAAAATAACTGTAGAGCGACAAACCAAACCAAACCAAATCAAACCGGGGAAGAGTTTGTAGGCCAACTGATCCTTTTTCCTGAACGCCATAGGGGACGCTCCTGCCAGTGATAGGGAAACATGGTTACAAAATTAATTTTTTAATATCTTATATTATTCATTATTTTATGAAAAGTATGGCAATTACGATAAAAAAAAGTCTACATGTTTCTATTACTATAACATATAATTATATTTATTTGATTAAATCGCAATTATTAAATGTATTCTTCAATAAATATGTTCCGGTCTAATTAGCACAAAATAACTGTAGAGCGAGAAACCAAACCAAATCAAACCGGGTGAGAGTTTGTAGGCCAACTGACCCTTTTCCCTGAACGCCATAGGGGACGCTCCTGCCAGTGATAGAAGAAACATGGTTACAAAATTAATTTTTTAATATATTTTATTATTCATTATTTTATGAAAAGTAAAGCAATTACGATAAAAAAAAAGTCTACATGTTTCTATTACTATAACAAATAATTATATTTAATTTGATTAAATCGCAATTATTAAATGTATTCTTAAATAAATTCAGCAATCGGCAAGAAATTCAAGCCCTGCATATTTGAATCGATTCCTTTATAAAGACATAAAAGAATTTAAAAAGTTAATGAAATATTCTTTTTTTTTTTTTAGGCTCAGATTCTGATTCAAGACAGGAGCTACGACATGGCCGAAAACATTCTGCTTTCCATCAACGATTCCCCCATGGCTCGCGAGAGCTACCTGCACCTCGCTGTGCTCTATAATCGAACCAATAGGACGGCAGAAGTAAGTGTTAGATGATAAAATTAATGAATCCTAATGATTACTTCCTATTTATTTATTTATTTATTTTCTTGTGATAGCAAATTAATTTCGTCATCTACTAAGAAAAAATACACTGACGGAAAAAAAAATCCCACGCCAAGAAAAATTATTCTAGAGTAGTGAAATTCGAACAATGCATTTGTGTAGTTAATTGATTAAATTTTAAAGATCACAGGTCAAAAAATGCATTCCAAATGTAAAAGGCTATTACATTAGTAGCCGGTGTGACCTCCAAAATATTGAATGCAGGTCTGCAAACGTGCATGCACTGTGTCATACAGGTGCCGAATGTTATTTTGTGGTATGGAGTTGCATACTTGTTGTACTTGTTTTGTCAATACAGGGACGGTCAGTGCTGGCTGTGGACGATGCTGGATTGTCGTCTAATGATATCCCATACGTGCTCAATTGGAGACAGTCCTGGTCATCTCAGAGGCCCAAGGATCTCGTGCTGTTCATGAATGGTAGAACTACAGGTTGTATTACCAGACAGATGTACAAATTTTCAGTCAGCGTTTTTGGGATAACTACGAGAGTCTTCCTGCTGTCATAGGAAATTGCTTCCTAGACCATGACATATTTTATCTTCAAATTAATTTAAAGAAGTTCTTAATTTAGTAAAATTATTAACAATTCAACAAAATGGCAGAAGATTTTATATTTTCGAATTTGAATACGATGCAGATATTTATTTTATATACCTGTACAGAGATCTCATTTACCCTTCATTTGTTTTTGTAGGAATAACAAATTTTAGCAACAGTTCTTTTCATTTTGGAGGCGGGGGTGGAAGGTATCAATTGTATTGTAGCTTTTTTTCTCACGAGAAGAAGTTGGCATTTTGGCATTTCATTCCTAGAAAAAAGGAATGTATGTTATTTGGCAAGTAAATAATAACAACCTATATCTGAAATATGTCAGATAATAAGCAGTGTTGTGGATAGTTATATCACATGTAAATAAAGTTTTGTACTAATGAGAGCAACCTTTCACTCGGGACTGAATGGCCGAGTGTCTAGCGCTCTCTGGCGCTCGATGCCACAGGTTTCGGGTTCGTGTCCCGGTGATAAAATGGATGTGTGTAGTGGTTGGGAATCTACTTTAAGCCGCAGGTTCAGGTCCCATTTTGACTGTAAAGAGCGTCACGAAGCCAAGTCAGACTTCTACTTACGGATGCTCCATCACAACAGAAGTTGTCCCCTTTCCCTCCATCCATGAGTAGATTACTCATGGGGTGTCCGTCCCGCACTGCAGGGCACTGAGGATTAATCTAAAACAAACAAACAAACAACCTTTCACACAAACCTGATAACCATATTGGTATTATTGATATATTATTATACCGAATTTGTCTTATATTTTTTTTTATAACAACATTGAAGATTAATAATAATCGTCTGCCGTAACCGTTCGAAATTGTTCTAGAACAATTTCTTTTCGAGATAATAATGGTTCATTTCCAATTATCACTCGCATGAACCAAAAATGGATGCAAAAATAATAAAAAATAAACTTAACTTTCAGCAGAACTAAAAAAATATAGAAATAAAAAACTTCCACTCTTTTAGAAGAATTACTTTTTTTCTACTAAATCTCCTAATTTCTTTTAGAATCTCCCTCTCTCCATATAAATCTGGAGAAGAAGCAGTTCCGAATTTTCTTAATGAAGATCTGAATTAAATACGAAATATTTCCCCCAGAAAATATTTAATTGAAGTTGTTATCTTCCGCAGAGAAGCGATGGAAAAAATTCATTTTCCATTCGGTATTGTCTCTCGCGTGGCGTCTCATGGAGTTTTGCGCCAAGAAGGTTCAGCAAATGTAATTGATCCGAAGTCGCTGCTTATTTTCCCACTTAATGTGGAAGTTCTTTTGTTAGAAGGAAGAAAAAAAACTGTATACTAATGAGAAGAGTGAATAGAAATTAAATGGAAAAACGTATCCCACCTTCAGAAGTGATTAAAGCTCTTAATTTTTTTTTATATATCCTTTTAATGGGCTGTTTTTCTAATGCAAACACAGATACAAATAAAACAGTCGAGTTAAGGAGTAGAAATGTTTAACAGTTTATTTGCAGGGCTTTCTTGGGGCTGGAATTCATTTCCATAAAATTATTTTAATCTATCTGAATTTTATAGAAACATCACATAAAGAATCTTTTGTTATAAGATTGAATCAAATATTTAACGAGAAAGTTTTCTTAAATGAGTTTTACTTTGTCAAATATTTTTTTTCCTAATGCAGCTGGCAAACACAGACATGGACGTCTGGGATGCCTTAAGGCAAGTGCTGCACAGACGTTACTCACTTTGCATTACCCAGGGGGTGCGTGTCACTTGAAGATAAGGTACGGACGCGAAGTAACAATGCCCCCGCAACGCTCTACGATCCTATTAGACCGGGACCTATTTTTTAAAGTGGATCCTGAACCACTACAAACAACCATGGCACCGCCGGGACTCGAACCCGAAACCAGTGGTACCGAGCGCCAGAGCGCTAGCCACTCGGCCATTCAGGCCCCTATTTTGTCAAATATTTGATGCAAGAGTCTTCTTTAAAGGCGATATTTTGGCTATTCAATAATGTCTCAATACTTTTAAACTAATGTCTCAGTCTCGTTTTAGTGTATCATTATGTAAAGAATGCTTGGTTATGAGTGTTTATGAATTGTTTAAAGAAGTGTCTTTTACAATGAGGAATCGAAATCAATGATGCTTCGAAAACGATTGATTGACTGTTGAAGTAGTCACTCCTTTGTTCAATATAGCGTACTACTGTGTCCAAAAAGTGAGACCAATTTTCAATTTAAAATCCCTGATCTTATGAAATTTCAATTTATTTTTCTTTTTTAGGTTGCTGGCACTGTCCTTGACATCTGTGTGAAATTTGACGTCAAAATAATTATTAGTGTTTGAGTTACGTTTGGCTTTGTGATTCACTAAAACTGATTCTAAAGTTGATATTAACCTCTTTTAACTATTTAACATCACAGAAATAATGTTTTATTTTGTCAAATATTTAATGGAAGAGTCTTGTTTAAAGGCGATATTTTGGCTATTCAATAAAGTCTCAGTAACTTTTAAAATTTGTTCTCAGTAACTTTTAAAATTAAGTCTTAATAACGGCATTTGTCTTTTTTAATTACTTAAAGTCACCTAAATAAAGTTTTCTTATAATATTTTGTCATATATTTAATGTAAGAACCTTCTTTAAAGACGATATTTTGGCTATTCAAAAATGTTTCCGTAACTTTTACGATAATGTCTCAGTAACATTTACAAAAATGTCTCAAAAACATTCATAATAATGCATCCGTAATGATATTAGTCTCTTTTAACTTTTAAAGTCACTTAAGTAATGATTTATTTTGTCAAATATTTAGTGGGTTGTTGTTCTTTGAAGACAATACTTGGGCTATTCAATGTCTCTGTATTTTTAAACTAAGGTCTCAGTCTCATTTTAACTGTGTAACATAATGTGAAGATGCTTGTTTATAAGGTTTTATAAGTTGTTTGTAGATACTTGACGATACTTTGGGCATTCAATAATGTCTCAGTAAACTTTACTATCATGAATCGAAATAAATGTTGCTTCGAAAACGATTGATTATCTATTGAAGTAGTCAATCTTTTATCAATATTAAAGGCATGTTAGTATGAAAACTGATTAGAAAAAAATGAATGCCATGAACTATATTATCGTTCGAAATTTCGCCTCATAATTATTTCAATACTACGATTCAATTTTTTGTTAATTTTTTATTAAAAAAAAAATCACAAAAAATTTCTGATGGCACAAAACTCCATCAGAAAAACGCGCGAAACGATACCGAATGGAAAATGAATTTTTCCATCACTTCTCTGCGGAAGATAACGACTTCAATTAAATCTTTTTGGGGAAAATATTTCTTATTTAATTCAGATATTCATTAAGAAAAATCGGAACTGCTTCTTCTACAGAATTATATATAGAGAGAGATTCTAAAAGAAATTAGGAGATTTAGTAGAAAAAAAGTTATTCTTCTAAAAGGGTTGGGGTTTTTTTATTCTATTTTTTTTTCCTTCTTTTGAAAGTAAGTTCATTTTATTATTATTTTGGCTTCCAGTTTTGGTTATGGGAGTGATAATTGGAAATGAATCATTATTATCTCGAGAGATAATTATGATTCATTATTATCTAAGTTTCGTTTTTTACTTTGACATCCACTTTTGGTTCATGCGAGGATAATTGTAAATGAACCTATGTTATCTGACAAAGAAATTGTTCTAAAACAATTCCGAACTGTTACGACAGACGATTATTATTAATCTCCAGAATTCCAATTCTGATTGTTATAAAAAAAATGTAAGACAAATAGAATCGTCACAAAAAAAATTTACAAAAAATTTATTCCATCCATTGATTTTCGAATAGTTATGAGGTGAAATTTCTAAAAGAGACAATTTTTCTAAAGATAACACAGTTCATAGCATTCAATTTTTTTTCCTAATCGCTGTGTATCCTAACATACACTTAATTACTAAACATAGGAGTAAATACTTCAACAGTCAATCTATTCTTGTCGACGCATCATTGATTTCTATTCATCATAGTAAATGTTACAGAGACATTATCGAATAGCCGTAATATCGTCATTAGAATAGACACTTCTATAAATCAATTCATAAACTCTTATAAAAAAGCATTCTTTACATTATGTTATGCAGTTAAAACGATACTGTGACATTAGTTTTAAAGTACTGAGACATTATTGAATAGCCAAAACGTCGTTTATAAAGAATATTCTTCTATTGAATATTTGACAAAGTAAAACCTTATTTATAGGGCTTTAAATAGTTAAAAGAGTCTAAGATCATTACAGATACATAATTATGGCAGTTTCTGAGACATTATTGTAAAATTGGTTGGGACATCATTGTAAAAGTTCCAGAAAGATTATTGTATAATCAAAGTATCTTCATCTAAGAAAACTTTCTCATGAAACATTTGATTACATCTTAAAACAAAAGATGCAGTGTGTGACGTTTCAATAAAATTCGGATAGATTAAAATAATTTTATGGAAATGAATTCCAGCCCCAAGATAGCTCTGCAAATAAACTGTTAAAAATTCCACTTATTAACTCGACTGTTTTATCTGTATCTGTGTTTGCATTAGAAAAACAGCCCATTAAAAGTAGATACAGAAAAAAGTAGAGCTTTAATCCCTTCTGAAGGTGGGATACGTTTTTCCGTTTAATTTCTTTTCACACTTCTCATTAGTATGCAGTTTCTTCCCTTCCTTCTAACAAAAGAACTTCCACATTAAGTGGGAAAATAAGCAGCGACTTCGGATCAATTACATTTGATGAACCCTCTTGGCACAAATCTCCATGAGACGCCACGCGAGAAACAATACCGAATAGAAAATGAATTTTTCCATCACTTCTCTGCGGAAGATTGGGGAAAAACATTTCGTATTTAATTTAGATCTTCATTAAGAAAAATAGGAACTGCTTCTTCTCCAGAATTATATGGAGAGAGAGAGAAATTAGAAGATTTAGTAGAAAAAATGTTTTCTTCCAAAAGGATAGGTTTTTTTTCTTTTTGTTTCTATTTATTTTTTTGTTCTGTTGAAAGTAAGTTCATTTTATTTATTATTATTTTGGCATACACTTTTGGTCCACGTGAGTGATAATTGGTAATTGGAAATGAACCATTATTATCTGAGAAAGAAATTGTTCTAGAACAATTTCGAACGGTTACGGTTGACGAGTATTATTAATCTCCGAAACTCCTATTCTGATTGTTAAGAAAAAAATTTAAGATAAATAGTGTCGTCACAAAAAATTGAATCGTAGAAATTAAATAATTATAAGCCAAAATTTTGTAAGTATAATAATTATAAGAAACAATTTTTCTAAAGATAATGCAGTTCACGGCATTCACTTTTTTTTTCTAACCACTGTTTATCTTAACATACTCTTAATATTGAAAAAAGGAGTGACTACTTCAACAGTCAATCAGTCTTTTTCGATTCACCATTGTAAAAGTTACAGAGACATTATTGTATAATCGAAGTATCGTCATTAAAGAAGACACTTCTATAAATTCATAAACTTTTATAGCCTAACATTCTTAACGTCATGTTACACAGCTAATACCATACTGAGACATTAGTATAAAAGTACTGAAACATTATTGAACAGACAAATATTTTATTTTTATTTTTACAAAAGTAAATATTATTTATGTGATTTTAAGTAGTTAAAAAAGTCTAATATCACTAATGATTCACTATTATGATAGTTTCTGAGACGTTATTGTAAAATTGGTGGGAACATCATTGTAAAACTTACTGAAATGTCATTGAATTATCTAAGTATCCTCATTTAAGAAGACTTTCTCATTAAATATTTCATTTAATCTAATAACAAAAGTTTCTTTGTATAACGTTTCTATAAAATTCAGATAGATTAAAATAAATTTATGGAAATGAATCCCATCCTAAAGATGGCCCTGCAAATAAACTGTTAAAAATTCTTACTCCTTAATTCAACAGTTTTATCTGTATCTGTGTTTGCATTAGAAAAACTGCCCATTTAAAGGAGATACAAAAAAAAATGAGAGCTTTAATCACTTCTTGAGGTGGGATACGTTTTTCCGTTTAATTTCCTTTTACTCTTCTCATTAGTAAGCAGTTTTTTTCTGCCTTCTAACAAAAGAACTTCCACATTAAGTGGGAAAATAAGCAGCAACTTCGGATCAATTACATTTGCTTAACTTTCTTGGCACAAAACTCCATGAGACGTCACGCGAGAAACAATACCGAATGGAAATTGAATTTTTCCATCACTTCTCCGCGGAAGATAACGACTTCAATTAAATCTTTTTGGGGAAAATATTTCGTATTTAATTCAGATCTTCATTAAGAAAAATCGGAACTGCTTCTTCTACAGAATTATATATAGGGCAAGATATTCTAAAAGAAATTAGGAGAATTAGTAGAAAAAAGTTATTCTTCTAAAAGGTGCGTTTTTTTTTTTTTTTGTTTCTATTTTTTTTTCCGTCCTGTTGGAATAAGTTGTTGTTTTTTTAATTTTTTTGGCCTCCACTTTTGGTTCCTGCTAGTGATAATTGGAAATGGACCATTAGTATCTGAGAAGAAATTGTTCTAGAGCAATTCCAAACGATTACGGCAGACGATTATTGTTAATCTCCAAAATTCCAATTCTGATAATTATAAAAAAATGTACGACGAATATTATCATCACAAAAAAGTTAACAAAAAAATTGATTCTACGTATCGAAATATGAGGTTAAATTTCAAAAAAAGAGATAATTTTTATAAAGATAATAGCGAGAGTTCATTTTTTTTCTAATCACTGTTTTTCCTAACATCCTGTTATTCTAATCACTGTTTATCCTAACGCCCTGTTATCCTAATCACTGTTTATCCTAACATGATGTTACCCTATTCACTGTTTATCCTAACATGCTGATATCCAAATCACTGTTTATCCTAACATGATGTTACCCTATTCACTGTTTATCCTAACATGCTGATATCCAAATCACTGTTTATCCTAACATGATGTTACCCTATTCACTGTTTATCCTAACATGCTGATATCCAAATCACTGTTTATCCTATTAACCTGTTATCCTAATCACTGTTTATCCTAAAGTCCTATTATTCTAAAAATTGTTTATCCTAGTCAATGTATATCGTACTCAATGACGATACATACATCCTGTTATCTTAATTCCTGTTTATCCGAACATACACTTTATATTGAAAAAAAAAGAGCGACTACTTCAACAGTCAATCAATCGTTTTCGATGCCTAATTGATTTATATTCATCATTGTAAAAGTTACTGAGGCATTATTGAATATCCAAAGTATCATCATTAAAGAAGACACTTCTATAAACAATTCATAGACTCGCAAAACCAACTTTCTTACTTCACTATGTCACACATTTAAAACGAGACTGTGACATTAAATTAAAAGAATTGAGGCATTATAGAATAGCCAAAATATCGTCTTTAAAGAAGATTCTTCCATTAAAAATTTGACAAAATAAACATTATTTATATGATTTTATGTAATTAAAAGAGACTAACATCATTACTGATGCATTATTATGGAAGTTTCTGAGACATCATTGTAAAGGTTACTGAGTCATTATTGAATAGCCGAAGTATCGTCATTAAAGAAGACTCTTCAATAAAGCAATTCTTAAACTCTTATAACGAAACATGCTTTACATTATGTTACACAGTTAAAACGAGACCGAGACATTATTTAAAAGAATTGAGATATTATTGAATAGTCAAAATATCGTTTTTAAAGAATAATCTTCCATTAAAAAATTGACAAAATTAAAGATTATTTATGTGATTTTAAGTAGTTAAAAGAGACAAACATAATTACTGATACATTACTATAGAGGTTTCGGAAACATTATTGTAAAATTGGTTGGAAAATTATTGTAATAGTTACTGAAACGTCATTGAATAACCAAAGTATTCTTATTTAAGAAAAATTTTCTCATTAAGTATTTCTTATGCAATCTTATAACAAAAGATACTTTGTGTGACGTTTCTATAAAATTCAGACACATTAAAATAAATTTATGGAAATTAATTTCAGCCCCCAGATAGCTCTGCAAATAAACTGTTAAAATTTCTACTCCTTAACTCAACACTTTTATCTGTATCTGTGTTTGCATTAGAAAAACAGCCCATTAAAAGAAGATACCAAAAAAATAAGAGCTTTAATCACTTCTGAAGATGGGATACGTTTTTCCGTTTAATTTCTTTTTACTCTTCTCATTAGTATGCAGTTTTTTCAATTCTTCTAACAAAAGAACTTCCACATTAAGTGGGAAAATAAGCATCAACTTCGGATCAATTACATTTGCTGAACTTTCTTGGCGCAAAACTCCATGAGACGCCATGCGAGAAACAATACCGAATGGAAAATGAATTTTTCCATCACTTCTCTGCGGAAGATAACGACTTCAATTAAATCTTTTTGGGGAAAATATTTCGTATTTAATTCAGATCTTCATTAAGAAAAATTGGAACTGCTTCTTCTCCAGAATTGTATGGAGGGAGAGATATTCTGAAAGAAATTTTGAGATTTAGTAGAAAAAAGTTATTCTTCTAAAAAGGTAGGGGGTTTATTGCTTCTATTTTTTTCGTTCTGTTGAAAGTATCTTTTTTTATTATTTTGGCATCGACTTTTGCTTCACGCAAGTGATAATTGGAAATGACCCATTATTATCAGAGAAAGAAATTGTTCTAGAACAATTTCGAACGGTTGCGTCAGACGATTATTATTAATCTCCAAAATTCCAATTCTGATTTTTATTAAAAAAGTAAAACAAATAGTATCGTCATTAAAAAGTAACAAAAAAATATTTTTTTCGGATAGAAATAATTAGCGCACGAAATTTCTAAAAGAGATAATTTTTCTACAGTTTTTTTCGTCCATTTTTTTTAATCACTGTATATCCGGACATACAATTGATATTGAAAAATGGAGTGACTACTTCAATAGTCAATCAATCGTTTTTGATGCATTATTGATTTTGCTTCATCATTGTAAAAGTTAATGAGAGATTATTGAATAGCCAAAGTATTTAAAGAAGAATCTATCATTAAATATTTTACAAAACCTGATACTAAATCTTTATTTATGTGTCTTTAAGTAGAGAAAATAATCAAATATCATTAGACATTATTATGAAAGTTTCTGATACATTATTGTAAAAGTTATTGAAAGGTCATTAAATAACCAAAGTATTAACATTTAAGAAAACTTTATCATTAAATACATTATTCAATATTATAATAAAAGAATCTTTGTGTAACATTTCTAAAAAATTCAGATACATTGAAATAAATTTATGCAAATGAATTCCAACCCCAAGAAAGCTCGGCAAATTGTTAAAAATTTCTACTCCTTAACTAAACTGTTTTATCTGTATCTATGTTTGCATTAGAAAACAGCCCATTAAACGGAGATACAAAAAAGAGAGCTTTAATCACTTCTGAAGATGGGATACGTTTTTCCGTTTAATTTCTATTTTTACTCTTCACATTAGTATGTAGTTTTTCTCTTCTTCTAACAAAGGAACTTCCACATTAAGTGGGAAAATAAGCATCAACTTCGGATCAATTACATTTGCTGAACCTTCTTGGCGCAAAACTCCATGAGACGCCACGCGAGAAACAATACCGAATGGAAAATGAATTTTTTCATCATTTCTTTGCGACGACTTCGATTAAATCTTTTTGGACAAAATATTTCGCATTTAATTCAGATCTTCATTAAGAAAAATCAGAACTGCTTCTTCTCCAGAATTGTGTGGATAGAGGGAGATTCTAAAAGAAATTAGGAGAGTTAGTAGAAAAAAATGTATTTTTTCTAAAAGGTTTGGGGTTTTTTTGTTTCTATTTTTTTTATTTCTGTTGAAAGTAAGTTTCTTTTTTTTATTATTTTGGCATCCACTTTTGGTTCAAGCTAGTTATAATTGGAAATGAACCATTATTATCAAAGAAAGAAATTGTTCTGGAACAATTCCGAACGGCAGGCGATTAATAATAATCTTAAAAATTCCAATTCTGATTGATTCCAAATTTAAGACAAATAGTATTGCCAGAAAAAAAAAATTTAAAATTGTTCCTTAGTATAGAAATAGTTACCTAGCGAAATTTTTAGATGTGAAAATTTTTCTAAAGTTTACACTGAAGTGACAAAAGTCATGGGATAGCAATATGCAAATTTTCAGATGGCAGTAGCATCGCGTAGAACAGATATAAATGCGCAGTGCTTTCGCAGAGCTTTCATTTCTGTTCAAGTTATTCATGTGAAGAGGTTTTGACGTGATGATGACCACACGACGGGAATTAACAGACTTTGAACGCGAAATGTTAGTTGGAGCTAGACGCATGGGTCATGCCATTTCGGAAATCGTTAGGGAATTCAACATTCCCAGATCCACTGTGTCAAGAGTGTGCCGAGAGTATGAAATTTCAGGCAAAACATCCCACCATGGACAGCGCAGTGGTCGACCGCCTGCACTTAACGACCGAGACCGGCGACGTCTGCAAAGAGTCGTAAATTCTAACAGACAAGCAACACTGCGTCAAATAACCGCAGAAATCAATGTGGAACGAACAAGGGACTTGTCTGTTAGAACTGTACGGAGAAATTTGGCTTTCTTGGGCTATTCCAGCAGAAGACCGACTCGAGTGCCTTTACTGACAGAACGACATCGCCTGCAGCGACTCTCGTGGGCACGTGAGCATATCGGTTGGTCCCTGGATGAATGGAAAACCGTGGCCTGGTCCGATGAGTCACGATTTCAGTTGGTAAGAGCTGATGGTAGGGTTCGAGTGTGACGCAGACCCCACGAAGCCATGGACCCAAACTGTCAGCAAGGCACTGTTCAAGCTGTTGGTGGCTCCGTAATGGTGTGGGCTGTTTTTTCATGGCATGGACTTGGTCCTCTGGTGCGACTGGACCGAACATTGACTGGAAATGCTTATGTTCAGCTACTTGGAGATCACTTGCAGCCATTCATGGACTTCATGTAGCCAAACAACGATGGGATTTTAATGGATGACAATGCGCCATGTCACCGGGCCACAACTGTTCGCGATTGGTTTGAAGAACATTCTGGACAATTCCAACGAATGATCTGGCCACCTAGATCGCCCGACATGAATCCCATCGAGCATTTATGGGACATCATCGAGAGGTCTGTTCGTGCCCAAAATCCTGCACGATCAACGCTTTCACAATTATGGACGTCTATCGAGACAGCATGGCTCAATATTCCTGCAGAAGACTTCCAACGACTTGTTGAGTCCATGCCACGTCGAGTTGCTGCACTTCGCCGGGCGAAAGGAGGGCCGACACGATATTAAGAGGTATTCCATGACTTTTGTCATTTCAGTGTATACAGACATCCACCGATGAGTGGCAAACATTCTAAAGATTCCGATACATATGATTAACTCTGAAAATATTCTCTCGCTACAATTATACAAGAAAGAAATAATAATGATTTTTCAGTTCCAGAAACACTAAACAATTGTCGTGCTTAATCGATTTCATTATAATTAATCTTTTTAATAATTTAAATATATGTGTCTTAAAATAACTTGAAAAAAACAATATATAATTACAATGCAAATAAATAGTCCTTTTTTTGTTGTCATTCTTTTATAGGCCCTGTACACTATACTCAGAGCTCTCAGTCTCTGCTCTACATTGGAGATAAGTTGCGCCAAATACCACGAGGAGCACGGAGATATTCTCAAGGACATGGAGGATTTCAATGCTGCCGAACAGGTAAGATGTGCTATTATTTTTTATACAATACATTGAATACATTTTATACACTACTTAAGTAAAAAGAAAATCTTATAACTTTTTTTTATTCCTAATGGCTAGGCATGGGTCAATTACACAGAGCAACATACATAGCAATACAATAAAATAAATAAAATTCGTGACAATGGCTTATTATGGCTTATTATGAACAATAGAGCTATCAAGAACAAAGAATAAAAAGAAGACCAGAGTCATTGCCCAGTGAGTGATCTTGCTTCCCAATATCACGACTCCTCTGTAGGTCCACGAAGAACCCCACATCGGAACCGATGGTTCCTGTCCATTTCTACAGAGTTACAAAGTGTGCAAATAGAATCGATTGAAATGCCCATGAGAGGCAGATGGCAGTCGTGTCCGGTAGACAGGCGAAAGATCTGCACTGCTTTACGTCTTGGCTTATCGGAAATAAGAGAAGGGCTTACCCTGCTAAAAAATTTTTAGTCTGAAGTCTGAAGAACAAAATTGTATTACTCTTTACTATTTATTTGACGAGTCTGAAGATCCCGCATGAAATTAGATGTAAATAAATGTTTTAAAAACAGTTTAATCCTCCAATAAGGAATGGCTGTATTAGAACGTTGTAGTAATCCGGCACCTCTTTTTGCTAGGAAGTTTGTTTGTTCATTACCTCAAAGACCACAATGGCCAGGCACCCACTGAAGAACGATTTTGTTCTCATTAATGTGAGAGTTCTGAACAATTCTTGACTTTGCAAAATCTCGGGTGTCAATGGGTATTCAACACAGCTAATGGATTGAATGGCTGCTTGAGAATCTGAGAGAAGGACTGTCCCTTTCAAACTTGTGATGGAAAGCTAATAGAGAGTTTTTGCATAACGTTTTTTTATCGTCCGATATTTTTCTTCCTGGCGCGCATGCTCATAGGAAACATTGTACCTATTGCGCATGCGTATCTGTAATACTGCACTAGTGAGCTATTCCTATGAGCATGCGCGCTAGGAAGAAAAAAATATCGGATGATAAAAAAAACGTTATGGAAAAACTCTCTAATAATTGCTTTAGGGCCACTACTTCACCTTCGAAAGAGGTGCCAATATAGCCTGCATGGGAGTAAATCTTATATATATAAGATGTTTGATAAGATGTCAATGTTTTCGTTTATCAGTGTTTATATTTTCAGTGTTCTGATAAATAATATTTACAGAAAATATCCAAAAGTTTCTGGAGTTGTAATTATAATTTTTTCCCGCTCTCTTAGAGTTACAAACTTGCTCTGAATCTGGATCCCAAATTGGCGAAAACCCATCAGAATTTAGCTGTTATATATCACATAAAGGTAAGTAAGGATTTCAGAAATTTATGAAGCAACTTCATGTAACTATTTTTCATGTTTATAAATATAACATATTCCTAATAGAGGATAGACGCGACTTGAATTTTATTAATAACTTTTTAATGAACGTTTTTTTAATGGTTCAATATAAAGCTGTAATTTTTTAATTTTACATTAAATTTAATTAAACAGGACTATAATGCTAGCTTTATTTATATAACCTATAAAATTATTTCATTTCTTTGTAGCGTCGTTTGAAAAGCTGTTTATATTTTCGTTCTCTAAGAGAAAAGCACATATTTAACAGTTAGCTATTTCAGCAATCTACCTTTTTAAACTGCTTTACTGAGCATCAGGCTTTAAAATCAGAGCCGTTTCCTAGGATTTTAACAAACCAATATAGTAGTAAACTCTATTTTCGTTTAGTTATCAAAATCTTTTGCTGTTAATTGATTCATTTTACGACTTTTTGGAGAAAACTTTAATGCCAATAACATAGATCTGAAATCAAATAAATTAGCCTATTTTGATTGTAGGAATGCTATGCAGTTATTTATTTATAGTTTAAATAGTAGTTTTTCTAACTTATAAAACAGTATTGCATCAAACTTTATATGCTCTAATCAATTTTTTACCATGATGAGGAAATTATCTTTTTTTCCGTGTCTTTATTATTATGAATAATGTTAATGGATATTTACTAAACATTAAATGAGAATATATTGGCAAACATGTATCAATTTTACTTTACTTTTTATTGAACAATTTGTCTAATGGTTCCATGGTTCAAATTTGTCACATTTCTATTAATGGATGTTATGTCTAGCGAATAAGTATCAAATTTAGAATCAGTGGTAATTGATTGGCCCATATATGTTCTTTTCCCCTTTCTGTTATTGGGTGTTACGTCTTATTAATAAGTACCAAATTTAGAATCAGTGTTGAATAATTGGCTCATATATCAACTTTTCATCTTTCTATTATTGGATGTTACAATTAGTGAATAATTACCAAACTTAGAATCAGTGGTAATTGATTGACCCATATATGTCCTTTTCATATTTCTATTATTGGATGTTACATATAGTGAAGTATCAAATTTAGAATCAATGATAATTGTTCATATATGTCCTGTCCCATATATGTCCTTTTGACATTTCATTAGTGTGTATTATGAACACATACCAAATTTAGAATCAGGGGTAATTGATTGACCCATATAAGTCTTTTCACGTTTCTATCATTGGATGTTATGTCTAGTGAGTACGTATCAAATTTCGAATCAGTGGTAATTGAACGACCCATACATGTCATTTTCACAGTTCTAGTATTGAGAGTTATGTCTAATTACTTACTAAATTTAGAATCAGTGATAATTCATTGCCCCGCATATGTCCTTTTTATGTTTCTATTACTGAATATTATGTCTAGTGAATACTAACCTAATTTAGAATCACTGGTAATTGATTGTCCCACATATATTCTTTTCATTTTTCTATTATTGGATAATATGTCTAGTGTATATTTACCAAATTTAGATTTAGTGGTAATGGATTGGCCCACATATATCGTTTTCACTTTTGGAGTTATGTCTAGTGAATGCATACCAAATTTAGAATCATAATAATTTATTGGCCCTTATGTGTCGTTTTAATTTTTCTAGTATTGTGTAATATCAGTAATGAATACGTACTAAATCTTCTCTTTGAATCTATGATAACTTGTTAACAGACACATGTCCATTTGCAGGGCAACTACTCGTCCGCCGAGTACCACTACAAAGAAGCCTACAAGCTGGACTCGTCTCCGCAGATCCTGCTGGACAACATGCGCAAGCTCCAGCGCCGGCTCTTCGACATGCAGGACAATACCTGCTGGCGGACAGATGCCACTTGCAGTGACGCTTCTGTCATTCTGTGAGCCAGCCAAAGTCGTTGGTCTTTCTTTTTCTGTGCTTTCGGTCAATGTGTCTCCGTTTCCAAAACATTGGAATCCAATCCGTACCTGGGACATTCCTGTTACACCAGACACAGGTTCAGTTTCAACTGATTCGTTCTGAAACTAAGACATCGGGGTTCATAGAATGAAAAGATTTGGAGTTAAGATCTTTGGGGGGAAATGTGTTTAATCCACGGCTTGAAAATGTTTTGAATTTATTTATTTCTACTACTATTAGCCCTTTAATCAAAAATTAAAATTATTTTCCTTTACATCATTGATTGATTATCAATTAATCTGAAAATTTCTCTCACTATTGAACTATTACAGAAAAATTAAAAAGGATTTTTTTAATCAATAATTTTTTACTATTAATTCTGGTTTATTACAAAATCTATTCTTCACGTTCAGTCCAAAAACTTGGCAAGTTCTATAATTATAATAGGCTTAATTAGCTCATATCTCCTATTTGTACCATTTTGGAATACCTCAAATTAAATCAAGTGAAAATTAATTTTTAATTATGAACTAAAGCGAGTATTCGAAGTTACCTGTTATTATAAGGCAAACACGAGTTAACTCATGCGAAAATTAATTTTTCGTTTTGAGTTAAAACGAGTGTTCAGGTTTATCAAGACAAATACGAGTTAACTCGTGTGAAAATTAATTTTTATACAAGCTAACTCGATACAATAAAGAAGCAAATAAAACATATAATAATAATACTTAACGCAAATAAGACGTACCTAATACTACCTAAAGCAAGCGCGAGTTAACTTGTGTGAATTTTTTTTTCCTTCTGAATTAAAACGAGGATTACCTAAGGCAAATACGAGTTAACTCGTGCTAAAAACGATACAAATAAGGCTTACCTAATAATAATAAAGGTATTATTATAAATTATTATTATTAAAAAGTAATTTTCACACACAAGTTCCTTTTGTTAAACACAAGTTAACTCGTGTTACCTGAAGTAACTTGTAATTAATTTTCACATGAGTTAATTCGATGCGATAACGAGGCAAATGAGGCTTACCTAATAAAAATACCTAAGACAAATAAAGTTAATATAACTAATAACAATATGTAACACAAATAAGTTAATTCGTGTGAAAATTAGTTTTTAATTCTGAAGTAAAACAAGCATTTTGAGTTACCTAAGGCGAACATTTGTAAACTCGTGCGAAAATTAATTTTTAATTCTGAACTAAAACGAGTAAACGGGTTACCTTTTATGATTTTAATGAAAATATGAGTTGATCCAAGATATCGTAGATCTGGCAACAGCTATTATGTCCAGATTTCATGTTGTTTTACAGACGTTTGATTCCATATTCTTCAATTCCCAAAATATGGACATGAAATTGTTTGTTATTCATTGTTTATGACCGCTTGCATTTATTCTCCATTATTTATTTATTTTTTAGAAGACATTTTAATTGATAATAGCACAGATGACGACCTTGAAAGATCTGGTGATGAATTAGAGGACAATATTTCTGATTATGATGTGCAATTTTAATGGTTTAGTTTATACTGGAATTTCTGTCATAAAAACAAATAAAACAGGTTAAAAATTATCGATTAAAATTCTTATATTTCATATTTTTGATTTTAGTGAAGAAAGCTGGTCCATTGAGGTAATAAGTGATTTATTCACACATTTACGTCTTTTTTTTTTTTACTATGTAAAAACTTCATTGCAATTTCAGTTATTAATTTTTTAATTTAATAACTACTAACTTAATTATTAGTCTTTAATTTTCTTATTACTTTTCCATTATTTAATCAAAAATTAAAATTATTTTCCTTTACATCATTGATTACAGTATTGATTATCAATTAATCTGAAAATTTCTCTCACTATTGAACTATTAGGGAAAAATTAAAAAGGATTTTTTTAATCAATAAATTTTTACTACTAATTCCGGTTTATTACAAAATCTATTCTTCACGTTCAGTCCAAAAACTTGGCAAGTTATATAATTATAATAGGCTTAATTATTTTTACATATTGAAAAATTTATTTTCATTCCAAACTTCTTCAAGATGTCGTATGTGAAATGTATTCTACAGATTATTATATCTTTAAGGGTTTTTTTAAAATAAGATAGCTAATAATTTGTACTATGAAAATTATTTCTGCAAAACAAACTACATTAAAAATCTGACTTGTAACAGAGAATTAAGAACCTGGAACAAAGCATTTTAGTTTAAAAGATTCCATATAATAGTTACGCCTATTAAAATACTGACTGACAAAAAACTATAATTCAAATAAATATTATTGCATAGTTCAGAACTCATCAGTTGAAACTGAACAGTACTTTTTATACTGACGATGAAAATACCTGATCTTAGACAAAAAGAATTGCTTCAGTTCTCATAAGCAGCAAAGGAGGGTATTGTTTTGATTAATGTTCAAAGTATGAAAATATGTATTTATAAACTGTGTTCATTATACGTATTTATTATAATTGTATTTCAATTGTGTAACATTTTGATACAACCTCAAAATGCACTGTTAAAAAATGTCAAAGTATTTTAATAATTTTTGTTTGAAGATCATAATTTATAACAAAAAGTATTTTGAAATTAATTAATGTTAAGTAAGAAATTTCTAATTAGTTTTAGTACGAAAATTTCTTTTATCTTTTAAGTAATTGAAGAAACAAATGTTCTGGTAGTGATTGTATAAAATATATTTTATTAGTCTATTATTTATATTTTTTTTCTTTATTATTATTATATAGTTTTGATACTTTTTAAATAAAATTACAATTTTATATTCTTTCAATATTTAATTTATATATCGATTTATAATTCAGCATTCTTAAAACAATTTAAAAAATTAACTTCTTAAAACCTTTACTAAAATTTTTTATTATTTTTTTTAAATATTATTTCTTTTGAACTAAAATATCTATACAAAAATCGATTTAAAAAAATATTTCAAAACAGAACAAAAAAAAATTCATTTTTTTATAATGGAATAAATTTAGATTGTCGCCAAATTTGAATTTTGCTTCGCCAGTTTTGACACCAAATAAGAAATTATGAACTACAAAGCTTATTTCATAGCAAAGTTATACTCAGGATAACCAAATAGTTAAAAAAAATGCTGATTCATTGCTTAATCCAATGGACTTAATTTTAATACATGCCCTATAAAAAAACAGCACCAAATTAACAGGTACCGAAATTTTAAAAAATAGCTAAGACAAACCAAAGAAACTGATACTTTATAAGCACAAAACGTGTTATATTTGTAATTCTTTTTGTTGTTGTGTCTAATTCTCAGTGTTCTGCACTGCGAGACGTTCGCAGTATTTCTCCTTCTCGAAATATATGACATCAGAAGTCAGGACTAGGACTTTATGGACATGATTTGAATTATATTTCTTAAATTCAGAGTACCCTGAACCTGATAGTGTACTGAGTTCTTATGATTCTGAATTAATTGCTGTCAACACTCTTATTTAACCATAATTTCTTACTAGCACTCTATGATGTTAAACTCATATTTATTAATATTGTTTCCTAAACATTACGCCTAAAGAAATAAGACTTTCGGGTATTGATAAAAACCACATCTTAAATGTTTTGAACAAATATTCAAGTATAGGGGTCAGATGTTACACAGACTTTCAATAAAAGCAAATTCCTTACGCATTCATTCTCTAATATAGGAACTATACTGATTTGATTACTGTTTGTTCTGAAAATAGCTTTGCTATGGTATAGATTCGATCAGTTTGGTGTGAAACTTGGCGATTTTCGTCCAAATATTAAGTACAGGTGTAAGATCTTATACAGACTTTCAAAAGATGCAAATTCATTACGCATTGATTCTCTGACATATGGAGTGGAACTATATAGATTTTGATTATTTTTTGGTTTGAGGATAGCTTTGCTAGTGTATAAATTGTATCAGTTTGGCGGGAAACTTGGCGATTTTCAAAAATGACGCCAAACAATGGGTTCTACAAATTTTCCTTTAGTTTTTATTTCACTCAAAAACATAAACAATTTAATGCTATCTTTTATTAGTATGCTTTAATTTCAAATTAAGGGATAAAGTTTATTTTGAGAACAAATTCCTATTAAATTCACATTCAATCGCCTCAAATTTCAATATTTAAAGAGAACGCATGTATTATTGAAACTGTACAGACTTGGTAAAAAGACTCACTAATGTAAAATTAATGCACTAGTTGTGTTGTGACTTTGCGTTTTGACAATGGATATTGCAAAAGACTATTATGATACAGCGTGCTATTGTCAGTGGTTGTCGTTGTGCTTGATTAACATTGATGTGTAGAATGTAAAAATGTAGGTTTTGATGTTGATGGTTAACTATTCTAAATGTTGAATGAATGTTGTGGTGAATTGTAATGGTATTGTATCCGCAATGTAATCTTTTTCATTGTATTTTAGTAAAATGCACGCACAAATTTTCCAAGCTTATTTATGTTCAACGTAAATAATAATTCAGGTTTTCAAAGTTTCTAATTGTTTAATGTCTGTTCCAAAAGTGATCAGTTAAAAAAGTATTGATAAAAGTAATGTAAACTATTTATTTGATTCTAATCTTTAGTTTTTTGTTTGTTTTAAAATCTGTTGGTAAAACAAAGCAGTTTTTTTAATAATATTCTAAAATGATTTTGAATATTGCGATATTTAATATGCACAATATTTAATATTATTAAAATTTTCTTTAATAAAATGGCATTAATTTAAATTCTATATATTTTAACTATCCACTAAGAATGTAATTTACACATTTTTCCTTATTTTTTTAATTAAATTCTCTAATTTATGGTTATATGTTGCCATTTGATGATTAAATTTGGAAATTTTTGAGGATTATTTTTTTTTTCGAATTTATTCTTAACTCAAAATATTAAATCAATTATTTTCATCTCAAATTTATTTTTAAACACTATAATAGAAATTATAGTTATAGAAATTATTAATTAAAATTAGCTTTGTTTAAAAAATGATAATGTTTTTATTTGTGATACGGATTTTTATTTATAATTATAATTTATTTTTGTCAAATGTTTGTTTTAATCTTTAACTTTCTTTTTACATTTATTAAAGTTTATTAAAACAAATAGTAAGAACTATCATTATCTCGCCAATTTGTGACACAAATCAGAAACTTCTAATTTTGAAAAAAGTTTTTATACTATATAAATAATTAAAACTATTATATAAATAATAATAAATATTCGACTAATTTCATACTAGAAACAAGTAACACTCCTACTAGTGCAAAATCCTGACTCGTTCTAGATTTCCTCTACACTAATATCAGCATTTATGGCAACCCTCGCCAAGAAGAGCCCCAACGTTATCATTTACCAGCCAACTTATTTTTAACTCAACACAGTAAATCAATTATTTTCTTCCCAAATTTATGATTAAACATTATAATATAAATTAAAGTTGTATAAATTATTAATTAATTAATTAAATTATTATCTAAAAATATTATGGTGTTTTTATTTGTGATACGGATATTTATTTATGTTATAATTTATTTAACTTGCTGTATCTTCCCCGTAATAAATAATTAAGACCATTATTTAAATAATAAAAAATATTCACAAGCAACACTCCTACCAGTGCAAAATTACTTATCGTTCTAAATTTCCTCTATACTAACATCAGTATTTATGGCAACCCTCGCCAAAGAAATAGCGCCAACTTTATCATTTACCAGCCAAGGGCGTCAGATGTCCAAGTTTAATCACAATAAAGTGTAAGACAAAGTAACTTGAGAATCAATTCCACAACTATCATTTATGATGATAGTTTTTAATAACAAACAATGTAGTTATATTATTTCTAAATAATAAAAAAAAAACCTTCTCTTCATTAAACAAAAGAAAAAAATCGAAATTTTTGAGATGTGTCATTTTTATTGTAAGTGAATGCTTTGTTATTTTTATGTTGAACAATTGAAATGAACAAATCCACAATTACTTGCTTTGTAAAAATGGTTACTGAGATGTACATAAGTAGAATGTTTGTAAGTGGGACTCCTTTGCTACAAGTGTCAATTACTGCTCAAAATGTGGATTGTAAATACTTGAAACCCCCAAATATGAAGCTGGAAGAAACAATCACAGCTGAGATGTATTTCTGGTTTTTACATGAGCTTGTTTTAAAGCTTCATTAATTTTTTACATGCTGTTCGTGAAATATATATAAATATATATACTATGGATATGTATAAGTGTATGTACATACATGGTGTGGTGATTACATAGCTAGATAAATTGTTGGATTAGTTTGTAGGCTATATGTCAGTTGTAAGAAAGTATATTAAATGTTATAGATGTGGCCATCCCTTATATATGTGTTTAATAGTGCTTTTTGCATCATGTCAGATATATCAATAAGTATTGTTTACTTATTTATTAGGTATCATTTTTAATAAGAAATATTTTCAGTAATGATTTATTACATTATAAATGAAATGTATAAATCCTTTTTCTGTTGTCTGCTCTGAACTTTACATATTTGTCAATAATTTAAAATATGCATAATTATTTTTGTTATAAATATACTTTAACTGATAATTACTAATATAAAAAGTAAAAAAAACCCCAACATTTCAAAAACCGCTATTGAGCCAATAAATTTTATCAACAAAATTATTTACTAAACACATTGCTCATGCTGATTAAAATAATCATTTTTTGTTTATAAATTTAATATTTTAAATAATAATTAATCGAATTAAATAGCTAAATGATAACCAAATAACGATTAAAAAATAAATAACCGTTTAAGTTCGTAAAAAATAATCAAAAAATAAATATTTTATGATTATTTTAAATAAACACAAAAAATTAATATTAATTTTTATATTATTTTCATATATTAATTTTTATAATTTTTTTTATAATTAAGTTAATATTTATTTATATAATCACAAATAAATATTAACTCTGTTTATGGAATTAAAATGAAAATAATTAATGAAAGGAAGATAAAATTTATCAATCATTTTTTGATTATTAATTTATCTCACAGAAATTTTGATTATCAATTTATCTCTCAGCAGTTTCGATTATTAATTTATCTCTCAGCAGTTTCGATAGTTAATTTATCTTTCAGAAGTTGTGATTATTAATTTATCTCTCAGAAGTTTCGATTATTAATTTATCTCTCAGAAATTATGATTATTAATTTTATTGCTCAATAGTTGTGATTATTTATTTAATTATTGCAGTATTTTATAAATCAAAACAACTTGGAAACAAAAATTAAAATGTTAATTACTTTAATTAATATTAATAAAACATTTATTTAAAACATTAAGTGCTTTAATTCTTATTAAGGATTAAGAAAATTAATTAGTAAAATACATTAAGAAAAATGATGAATATGATTTTTAATTGATCTAACCTTAGAAAAAAAAATTATAATTATGTAAAAAAAATGTGTGTTTAGCAGTTTAATTTTGAGTTCAAGTTAGAGTTATTTATAAACAATGAATTCTTCTGTTCTGATTTAAACTATTTGTACATAAATAAATGTGTGCATGTGTATGATATTATTTGTGCCCCGCTATAGCTGCTAGGTAATTATGATGTATTAAGTGTTGAATAATGATAAAGGCTTTACCCTAGTACCTCCGTGCACTGTAACACCAGGGGATCTCTGTTCAACACCCCTATTGTATACCCATTATTTTACCTTATACATTAATATTTTATTGCTTAATAAAATTAATAATTTTTCTTAGTAAACAATAAAATAAATTGATCCAGTACTAATAATTGTTCCAAACCTTAATATACTTCCCTTTAAATTTTTATTAAAACTTATTAAACAAAATAAAAATAAAATATTTTGGAAGCAGAATTTTTTGCAAAATATTAAAATGTCTTTAATAATTGGAAAAAAATTTAATTAAACTTTGATGATTATATCGAATTATTGATCTTAGTTACCAAAGTTTAATTAACTTTTTTTATATAAAAGATAAGTTTTATAAATTAATTTTAATTAATTTATAAAGCTAATTAGTTAGTTTAGTTAATTTTTTTAATAATTAATTGTTTTCATTATATCGAATTATTGATCTTATTTTTTGAAATTAAGTTCAATATTATGAACCATACTTTTTGTAACAGTGCTAGTTTTTAATTTTATATATACACGTAATATCAAAACGATTTACAATTAACAGAACAAAAATAAAATTAAAATGTGCTCAATATTCTTAAAATCCTAAGCTAACTTCAAAAATTATGAATTTACATTATTCCAACTGAAAATTAACTCAATCATAATTATAGATTGTAAGATAAATAATTTTCATGCATGAGTATCAAAGAAAATATAAAATAATTAACACAGAACAGATTGGCAACAAATAGTTGTAATTTTTAACACCAAATTTGGCGAGAATTGGAAGTCGCCAAGGGGCGCTGAACGGAAGTTCCCGATCCTCCTAGCGTGAAAAGTGGTTGGTGTATTTTTATGTGGATGTACACGAAATGCCGTCCTCGGGTCCATCTCATGTCAACCAATGTGATATCTATGCAATAACACAAGTTCCATGTTTTGCTATTGGCTGTCAATAAATGTCATGTTTATACCACTGGTTGTCCCTGTCTTCTTTTTTTAAAAAAAATACATACTCAAATCACACATCCTTTTTACACAGCAAAAATTGCAGAATAAGCATAAAAATTTTCACAATCAGGGTGAAAAATGTATCCAAAGAATTAATAAAATCAGTCTTAATATTCTAAGAATAGCTTTATTCAGGAATGCAATACGCTATTTTTGTTTCCTATATACATCGGATACAAGTAACTCCAGTGATGTATACCGATAAAAGGGGAAAATATGCTATATATGGCTATGCTAGACCAACGGCTTCAAGAAGAGGGTCACTTACAGGATCATGGGAACACTTTAATTTTTATTTACAAGCAATATATATATATACATGCAAATGCAGAACTCACACTTAGAACTGTTATCACATGTGCACCATAAAAACACACGTGCAGTTCACTACAAAGTAGGAGATTTTCGAGTCTCCTTTATCTCTTTGAAAAACAAATACTCCCTTTGAAAAATAGGCAGTAACTCAGGCTTATTCAGTCACTTCAGAAAAGAAAACAACACTTCTAGTCGACTCGTCGCAGAAATCACGTCGTCTCCTAAAATCACTCTTTTAAGAAAATTCATCAAGAATCATCAACAGAGTCAGCTTCCCTCACTTCTCATTGGAGTAGACAAAAGCCCATGGTTTATCACCAATCATGATGGAATAACTCATGATGTAGTCCATATTCCATCTGTAATTGATTCAACCTGTGAAGGTCTCACAGACATTCGCAAAAATCTTGAGATCTCGTTATCCGTAACACTGAATATCTGCTATCCGATTTGAGTGACAGATTGTTCTCATTAGTACATAACACTAATCGCGTGTAATATAACTACCCACAAAACTGCTTATCTGCTGTCAACTTTGAATGATAGGTTATGATATACTTTTTAAAGAATATGCATTCCTGTCTCTTGGGAACAGAATGCTACAACTCTTCCCATGGGAAAAATGCTACAACACTTCTGGTCAACTTGAGTTTTTAGAGTTTTAAAGAGAAATTAGAGTTTTATACTAATGAAAGCAACCTGTCACTCCTCTATGAAAACAGATAATCAGTGTCACGGATAATGAGACTTAGGAAATTAGTGATTGTCTGTGATACCTTCACAGGTCGCAATAATTACAGATTGAATATGAACTATATCACGAGTTGTTCCATCGTGATGGGTGATAGACTACGATCTGAAAAACGTCTACTCCAATAAGAAGTGAGGGAAGCTGATCCCCCTCTTGACGGATTGTCTTAAAAGGAGGTTTTTGGTAAAGAAGGGAGAGTTCTGTGACGAGTCGACCAAAAGTGTTGTTTTTGTTTTTTCTCTGAAGTGATTGAATAGGTCGGAGATTCCGCCTGTTTCCAAAGTGAGACCTTTGTGGTTTCATGTATTATGTCGGGTGATAATTAAGATTTGCCGTAGACCAAGCAATTAGATTCGACGTAGACACGAGAACTCTGAAAATCTCTGATCTTGTAGTGAACTGCACTTGTCATTTTATCGTGCATTTGTGAATCAAATTGAAATCTTTAATTTTAATTTTTTGTAAATAATAAATTATAATAATCCAGATTTCTGTATTTGTACAGATATATATATAAATAATGGTTGCAAATAAAAATTAAAGTATTCCCTTGAACCAGAAAGGGGCTCACTTCTTGAAGCCGTTATAGATCTAGAATAGGACGGAACGTTACAATACAATAGAAGTGGCATAAATAAGATTTTACAATAATTTCCAAAAAATGGCTAATTAAGGAATTCTGCATTTTTGTAAGTTCAACTTTACTGTATTTTTTAACGAGAGTTTAAAATGAATAAACTGCATTACACATTTATTAATTATTATTTAGTATAAACAACAGTTTTTAAAAATTCTAGCGAAAAGATTTAAAAAAACAAAAAACAAATGCAATTCTTAATTTCTCAATTTTTAATCTAGCTATACAATAGCTTTCTGTAGCTATACAAATGAACGTTAGCCATTATTTTTTTAGAAGAAATGAAAATTTTGAATATTGAAGTTCGATTCTTTTAAAATTCTTGTTAATATTCATTAATTATCCTTTTTTTTTACTTTTTCCTACATGCAATGTCACTTTTTATCCTACAAAAATCGCAAATGCTTTTAAAATTAATTGAATTATTTAACGAAATCTTTCGTAGCACGCGAATCTATTATTAATTTTAGGACTTTTTTTTTTTTTTTGGTTTAACTATTGGCAAATCTTTACGGAAACATTTATTTGTTGTTCAACAATTTAATTACATTTACTTACAGAAATAAAAAAAAAAATACATATTCACCTTTAGTTATTTATACAGTAGCAAAAGAGAAAACAGATTTAGTAGTTGTTTTAAATTTTTAAAGCTATCTTCCCTTAATTATGCTATTTAATATTTTAAAAACTGGGTTCGTTACTTTTTATTCTTTATTATTCACTTTAAACAAAATTGTTATTTATTTATTAATAAGAATTAAACGTGAAAAAGTGTTTTTTTCTCTTTTATTTAAGGTTAAAGACGTTGAAGTTTTTGCTGAATTAGATCGTCTACATTTTAATAGTTAATTAATAATTCAAATTTTTATGCTGGTAATATTTAATCTTTAGTTAAATTACTGCTATTTTTAACATTTTTTTTTTCACATTCTCTAAAATGTTCTGCAAAAAGTGTTAAAACTTTATTTTTAATGCATTGCTCTAAGATATTTTTATTTTAAAAGACACAAACTAGTAAATTGTTTTTTTTACTAAATATTATTTCCAATGGCAGATTATGAACAGTTACAGCAATAAAAAGAACAACGAAAAAAAAAACAGATAATACAACAAAACATGCTGAAACAGAGTTCATTAATCTAACAATAATGCCAAGTTGCAGATCTTTCAGCCACTAAAAAGTGTTACCAGGTGCACCACGGGGTGGTAGATCTTCTGCGCACCCTTTTTACTAAATAATAAGTTATTGAATTTAAAATGATAAATGGCATTGTTTGGCACAATTTAATTTTCATACCATTTCTAAAACTAATTTAAAAGGGTTATTATTTGTAGCGTTGGTATAGGTAAGTAAATTACATTAGTATCTTAAAAAATTATGGAAAAATAAAATAAACTCACTTATATATATATATATATATATATATACACTCAAGAGCCAAAACATTACTACCACCTACAATAACGAGTTGGCCCACCTTTGGCGCGCAACACAGCTTTAACCCGCCTTGGCATGGATTAATACCACCACTTAATACCAGTTAAATACCACTTCCACCTGATCACGTGCCTTCCACGTCATCCAGGCGAGTTCATTGCAAAATGTGGTCATAATGTTTTGGCTCTTGAGTTTATATATATATACAGCATACGTTGTTCTGCTAAAAAAGATGCATTGTGGAAAATTAAATATCGCGAATCTATTCTCCATGTTCCAATATATGTGCATACTAATTTTCATGAATATCGTTTGAATGATTTATAAGATGAAATCCTGCAGCACCCTCTGGTGGCAAGGGACAATAAAGTTCAAAGAGCGAACTTATTTTCCATACTCGAATACATATTATTACTCATTTTAATAGCGATTGGTTGAACGGACCTTAATACAGCACTTACTGTACCGTACAGTACTACAGCACCTTACTGTAGCAACTTACAACAAAGGGGATAGCATAAAAATCCATGTTTTGTCAAACACACACAAAACATTACATCAAATTCGGTCCGGCCGTTTAGGAGGAGTTCAGTGACAAACACATGTACAGAAAAATTATATATATAAATATATATTACTTTAAGATCTTCCGATTCCATTTATATGTATAGATCATTCATTAAAAATACAATTCTATCATTTTCTGCAATCTTAATATTCATAAGCAGTGTTTATAGTCATAAGTTCCATTCCATTCTATCTAAAAATCATTCACTAGAAAGTTCCGCTATATCAATTTCAATAAATCCTAAATATTCTTAAAGTCTGGAAATATATAATAAAAATTCTTTATTAGTGTAATAAAACCGTATCGATTCATTAAAAATTATTTTTAAAGTTTTTAAACGTAAAGATTTAATGGGAAAATATTAAAATTGGTTAATGCAAAAATCTGAAACCTTTTTATTTCTGAGTAATTTGTACAGCAATTATTTTCGCAAAAAACATTTAATCATAAAAAAAATTATAAACAAGATAATGTTTTTAATTTAAAATGTAACTAATTCTAATTAATTGCTTTTTTTATTGTGAGAACAAAAATTCGAAAAAAAAAAAAAAGCATTTCAAGAAATTAGTTAGAATATGGAACAATGAATATTATTAGCATAGTATTCGGCTTGACTTGTGAACAGTGAGTAATACTAGAAAACTAAGGGAGGATGGTTCAAATTCCATTGGTGGCGTGCACTAATTAAAAACCATTTACTGATTTAAAAATAATTCGACATCGTAGAGATTTTGACAAAAACTTTTTTCCGATAATCGCTCCGCTTGTCATTAGTTTTTCTTAATTTTAAAAGATCATAATTGTTTCGTGTTAAAATCACAGTGTTTGTCTTTATATAGTAAAACATAATAACATAAAAATGATTAAAACCGTGTCAGTTAGCTTTATAATTTTTAAGATATAGTATATGCATGTTAGTAATACATACTAAACATAACAATAAGCATGTGATATAATTTTAGCACATGTTTCAAAAATTTATCACATATTTATTACATAACTTGATGATGCCATCATCATTATCATCAGTGGCGCAACAGCCCCAAGGTGGGCCAAGACCGTCTGCCTTCTGACAGATTTCGAGACGTGTTTTCTGTTTACCGGATATAGTTGCCAGCCCTACGACCAACGCTCTACGACCATATTAGACCGGGAACTATGGTTTAAAGTTGATGATGTCATACTTCTGAATATTTAATTTTAAAATTTCCTACAATTAGCATCGATGTAAAAATTTGTCAGCGCAAGTCAAAGGTAAATTAGGATGTTCATAGTATATAATTTCCTCTCAGAATTAATGAATAGCTAAAATAATTTTAAAATGAATGTAAAATTTTTCCTTTTTTTCAATTCCTTCCATTAGCTCACACTCTCCCTATATATATCTTGTTCAAATTTTCAATCGTTCATAAAATATTTTTATTCATCCACTCCAGTTCAAAGACATTTTTTGAACTTGCAGTGGATGACACTGGATGTTAATACAGTTTTTTCAAATATTAATTCTGTAGTTATATTTAATTAATTAATTTTAGTTTTTTTTAGATTTAAGTTGCCTATATCTACCAATAGATGGTGCCAGATAAACTTAAAAAAAATGAATGAAAATTATTTATGAAGGGATTTCTGCATTATAGTGGAGAAAAAGTAGGAATTGACTTTAAAAAAAAATTTTATTACTTGTTATAATTATTCCTTTTTCCCAACTTCCATTAAAAAGTTTCGAACAAAGCCCCTTTGTGATTATCGATAGCGTTCAATCCAGATCGTGTTCTATCAGTCCTATTCAGAACATCCGAGTTCCTTCCATGCCATTAAAGCACCTGTTATCTATTGAATCAGATAGCCTTGAACAAGATGCCTTTGAAGCAGGCCGCCTTCTCATAGAACTCGGCGGAGTCGTCTGCCGAAAATGATTAGGCTCATCCGCTGCGGTAGGCTGCAAAGCGACGATGCACCCAGCTGCATTACAAAGCTAATTCATCATCATAAGAGAATGCACTGCCATGGAAATTGATGGAGTCTGTATACCTACATAATGTAAAACAATGCCATATAATTATTCAAATTCATTAAAAAAGGGATTACATTCATAAATATTTTAGCATGGAAGGTATTTTTTGCGATGAATAATATTGTATTGTTAGGCACTTTAAGCTTTAACCTTTTTATACCTTTACATAGGGTGATTATAATTAAAGTCCCACTTTCAAAATGCTGTAAAAAAAAAAAGAATCAATCGTCATAATGAGTTCAAAATTTGAACTGAAGATACTTGAAGAAGGGGGAAAAGGGTACGGCATTAAAAAAGTTCCAAAGTGTATTAACAGTTAGCACTGTAAGCTGCATAAAGAAAGTGAATTTGGCTGCTAGGGATAGTTTGAATCGAAATGACAACATGTAGTTGGCATGAGTTGCACATTCAACCAGCTGCAGTGTTCAATGTGCTTTATTATTTCGGTTTTTTGAAGAAAAAAATGACTTCCAAATCATTCAACAGTTGTGACACTGTGAGTGGAAAACCCATCCATCACAGCAAGGTCATACCAAACTAGATGGGAAAAATTGGTGGAACTTTTTTTTTTTTGATGCCGTAACTTTTCCCCCTTCTTCAAGTATCCTCAGTTCAAATTTTGAATTTTTTTACAACATTTAGAATGATACTTTAATTATAATCACCCTTTACAATAACTCGAATCTAGAAAGAACACGCTAGATCTTCTACCCAACACTTTCGTTAAACTCCTAGAATTCCACAATCACCCATTTAAAAGACATAAATTTATAAATCCGTAATAACCCTTTACCACAAAATAAACCTACGTGTTTAAATGCCTTTAGAAACTTATACATGTTGAAAAAGGAAACACACCCACATGTTATAAATCAAAAGCAAGTTTCATGATTTTAAATATAAATAATTTTTATAATATTATTTATTTTTATAATTGTATTTACAATTTAAGTTAGAATAAGTCATACAATTATGTTATATTAGTACAATGACTTGCTATTAAGAATTAATCAAATATAATATATACACAATATACGATAGTAACAATTAAGAATAGAAAAAATATGATTGTCCCTAAATCTCAATATATTACAAAGGCAATGTCCTCCAGTCCAAACTCATTCCCTGTGCTTATGACACAACTCCTATCAAAGTGTGGCTATTATTTTTTATAAAGTCATTTTGAACAAAACAGCGGATTTGTAAAAGTTAATCTCTTGAATTAAACATTTGTAATGGATAATCTCTTGAATAACATTTGAATTTTGGCACTTCATTCCCAGTAGAGAGGAATGTTTGTTATTTGACAAGTATATAATATCAACCCTTCACTCAACTTTGACAGCAGACAAGCAGTGTTGTGGGTAGTTATAATGCATGCAATTAGTGTTTTGTATTAATGAGAACAATATGTCACTCAAATATGATAGCAGATAGTCGGTATCATGCATAATAGGCAACACATTCGGTATCATGTAGACTAGGGAAATTGAATGTCTGTTCGGCCTTCACAGGTCGAAACAACTACAGATTGAATATGAACTATAACATGAGTTGTTCCATCGGGATGGGTGATACACCACGAGCTGAGAAATGTCTACTCTAAGGAGAAGTGAGGGAAGGTGAGCTTCTTGACGGATTGTCTTAAAAAGAGTTTATTTTATTTATTTATTTTGGTTAAGAGGTGAGAAACTTCTGAAGGGTAAAAAGAGTTCCAGAAGTGTTGATTTTTCTCTAACGTGACTGAATAAACTAGAGTTCCCGCCTATTTTTCAAAATAAACCCTCTTCTTGTTTCGTCTATACGCCGTGTGATAATTAAGGTCTGACGCTGACAAGGTAATTAGATTCAACGTAGACTCGAGAACTGAAAAATCTCCGACCTTGGAGTGAACTGTACTTGTGATTTAATCTTGCATTTGTGAATCAAGTTTAAATCTTTAAATTTCATTTTTTTGTAAATAATAAATTATAGTAATCCAGAGTTTTATATTTGCATTATTATATATAGTGCTTGTAAGGAAAAATTAAAGTGTTCCCATGATCCTGAAAGTGGCCCTTTTCTTGAAGCCGTTATAGGTCTAATACAGACCGAAACGTTACAATAGGATTAAAATTATTTATTCATTTACTTTGTTATTCTGTCAGAACAGAACGCAAATAAATGACCCAATTATTATTTATAAAAAAGATTGTGATGAAATCTTAGAATATTGTAATTCTTACTTATTGTATACTTTATTGTTAATAGTGAATGTTCAAAGATTTTTAGAAACAGTAACAAACCACGTGATATCTAAAATAAAAGCATGTTCATACTATGTAGTTTTGCAATTTTGCTTCAATAGTAAATAACTAAAACTACAAATTTGGAAGGTCACATTTTTGGAGGTTAATTCCTTACTTCACTTTTCCTATTTCTGAAGACGTCTCGAAAGTCTTTTGCACACACACAGAACCCTGAATAAGTTGAAAGTAAAATAAGAGTGTGGAAAGTGGAGGTCTGTTTGGCATCGTTTGGAGCTTAATTGGCGGTGAGACGTGACTTGAAACGCTGGAGAATTAAACGGAAGACGTTGACTTGCTTTCGGTTTAATTAACAAAGAATTAACTTAGCTTTTGTAAATTTGGTGGAAAAAATAATTAAGTTAAAAGTGAAAAAGCTTTCTGGTAACCATATTTAGAATTTTATCTGAAAATATTAGCACATTTATTGTTTCATGTAACCGTAACTATATATTTAAAGATAGATGTTTGTATGTTTATTTCTTAAAGCTTAGAAATTATTATACTAAAAAGTTAAACATTTTTCTCATTGTTAATTAATGAATAATGATTATTCAATTCTGATTAAGAATTAATAATCATTATTCAATTAATTTTATAATGATTAATTTCAGCTATTATTAATTTCAATTAGTGATTAGTATTAAGCTACTTATTTTTACTATAATTCAGAATTATTACTTTGAATTAATTAATGATTAATATTAAGATACTAACTTAACTATTTCATAATTTATGTTGTTTTATTTGGAGCGTAGACAAAAAAAAATTAATTAAAATTATTTTTAAATAAGAATTTAATTTTAAATTGTAAAACAGCGTTTATAAATATGTTCAAGATTCGTCTGCTTTTCTGAGTTTAAATAATAATAAAACAAAAATTATTTATATGATAAGTAAATTATATTTAATGATAATTTAAAATACTTCGAGGTTCAATGCCTTTTGTAGGAATTATACTTATTTTTTTTATTTAATGAGTAATTGAAAAATTACAAAACAATTCTAATTAATAATATCTAATAATTAAATTAGTTTTATCTAATTAATTAAAACTAAAATGTTTATAATAAATTAAAGATATGGAAGAAATTATATTTAAAAAATCGTCTGCTCTCGTTTGTTAAGAACATAATAAATAATTTATATGTGTTCGAAGGAACTAGATTAGAATGGGTTTTTACTTATTTTTAGCCTTTTCGAAAAACTTAATCTTTATGTTATTTTTTAATATTTTTTTGTTTGTTTCTTATATTGCACTATTATAATATGCAGTTTAAAATTATTTTTTTTTGTTATAAATTTTTAAAAATCTATTTTTAACAACAGAATTAATTACGTGTGTTGTTCATGTTATTAATTTCAGTTAGTGATTAATACTAAGCTACTTAGTTTGCATATACAATGACTTGTTTAACGATTTCATACATTAGTATATACGTTTTATTTGGTGCGTAGCTAAAAATCGCAAAAATATTTAAATAAGACCTTAATTTTACATTATAAAATAGCGTTTATAAACTCTATGTTTAAAATTCATCTGTTTTCACCGGCATAAATAATAAGGAAATGAAAATTATTTATATGAGAAATAAACTATATTTAATGATAACTTAAATACTTTAAGGTTCAATGCCTTTTTTTAGGGCTTATAATTATTTTTCATCTAATAAGTAATTGAAAAATTTCAAAACAATTTTAGTTAATAATTTATATATGTTAGAAGAAGTAAGATAAAGAATAATTTTTTACTTGTTTTTGAAATGTCTTTAGTTAAAACGCTACATTTCAAAAAATTTTATAATGTTATTTTTTTAAAACATTTTTGTTTATTTTTTAAATTGTACTATTTTAATAGATAAAAAATAATTTTTTTCAGTTATAAATTTTAAATATTAATTTTTATAGCAGAATTAATTACGTGTGCGTAGTTCAAGTCAGTAATTTCAATTAAATAAATTAAATAATTATTAATATTAAGATACTTACTTTGAACATAAAATGACTTGTTTAACGATTTCATATATAAAATAGCATTTCTAAACTCTATGTCTGCTTTCATGAACATAAATAATAATAAAATAAAAATTATTTATATAATAAATAAATTAGATTTAATGATAATTTAAATGCTTTGAGATTCAATATCTTTTTTTAGAATTTATATATTTTTTTTATCTAATGAGAAATTGAAAAATTACAAAACAATTTTAAATAATAATCTCTAATAATTAATTTTTTTCTAATTAAATAAAACTAAAATTTTTATAATAAATTAGAGATAAAATAAAATTAAAGATTTGGAAGAAAACGATATTTAAAAAAATCGTCTGCTCTTGTTTGTGAAGACTTAATAAATAAAATAATATATATAAGTAATAAATAATTTATGTATTCGAAGGAACAAAATTTAGAATAATTTTTTACTAGTTTTTATAAATGTCCTTAGTTAAAATGCTACATTTTGAAATTTTGTATTTTTATGATCTTTTTTGATATTTTTTGTTTGTTTCTTATATTGAACTCTTATAATAATAGCTAAAAACATTTTTTCGTTACAAATTTTAAATACTTATTTTTTATAACATAAATAATTACTTGTGTGGTGTTCATATGATTAGTTCCAATTAGTGATCAATATTTAACTACTGACATTGAATATAAAATGACTTATTTAAAGATTTCATACTTATGTTTGCTTTATTTGTGCATAGACAAATGAGCATAAATAATAAGAAAATAAAAATTATGTATATATTTAGATAAATTAAATTTATTAATAATTTAAAATACTTTGAGGTTCAATGCCTTTTTTAAGGATTTATAATTACTTTTTATCTAATTAGTAACTGAAAAATTACAAAACGATTCTAATTAATCTCTAATAATTAAATTTTTTTTCGAATTAAATAAAATTAAAATTTTATAATGAATTAGAGATGGAATAAAATTAAAGATTCGGAAGAAACGATATTTAAAAAATCGTCTGCTCTCATTTGTTACGAACATAATAAATAATTTTTAAACGTTTGAAGGAACAGCATTAAGAATGACTTTTTTACTTGTTTTCAGTAACGTCCTTAGTTAAAACGCTAAGTTTTGAAATTTTGTATTTTTATGTTTCTTTTTAATAGTTTTTATTTTTTTTCTTATATTGTACTATTATAATAACATAAAAAAATTTTTTTTTCGTTATAAACATAAAATACACATTTTTATAACAGAATTAATTACACGTGTGTATTATGTTATTGATTCAAATAAATTATATTTAATAATAATTTAAATACTTGGAGGTTCAATGCCTTTTTTTTTTAGGATTCATATTTATTTCTATCTAATGAGTAGTTGAAAAATTGCGAAACAAATAATACTAATTTATAATACTAATTAATAACCTCTAATAATTAAATTGGGTTTTTTTTCTAATTAAATAAAATTAAAATTTTTATAATAAATTAGAGATAAAATAAAATTCAAGATTCGGAAACAACGATATTTAAAAAATCGTCTGTTCTCGTTTGTTAAGACAATAGAGAGTTTTTGCATACCGTATTTTGGACGTCCGTTAGCTTTTTCTCCCTAGCGCGCATGCTCATAGGACACATTATTACAGATACGCATGCGCAATTTCCTATGAGCATGCGCGCTAGGGAGGAAAAGCTAACGGACGTCCTACGGTAACTAACGTACGGTATGCAAAAACTCTCTAATAATAAATAATTTTTATACGTTTGAAGGAACGAGATTAAGGATGCTTCATTTATTACTTATTTTTAGAAATGGCCTTAGTTAAAACGCTACCTTATAAAAAATTTTCTTTTAGTGTTCTTTTTTAATATTTTTTGTTGCATTATTTTTAGCTGCATTTTGAAATTTGTTACGTTCTTTTTGAAGATTTTTTTATTTGCTTCTTATATTGCACTATTATAATAGCGTAAAACTAAATTTTTTGTAATAAATTTTAAGTACTCATTTTTTTTAATTTTCTTATAACGTACGTGTTATTCTGCTATTAATTTTTTTAAAAAGGATATGATAAGTTATTTAAAAAAATACGAAAAATACTATTCTTTTAAAATAAGAATCTTAATTTTAATCTTAAATCTTACATGGATATTTTAATTTAGATTAAAATTTATTTAATATTTTATTATTTAAAAATAATATTAATTTTTCTTTCAATTAGGGATTGATATAAATTTACTTACTTTTAAAATCAAATGACTTGTTTAACAATTTCATACCTTATATGTGTATTACACAAATAAATATATTATGTGCATTTTTTATAGTTATTATATATATATATATATATATGTTATAGTATATTCTATTTCACTTGCAGAATTATTGTCCATAATGTGCGAAGAAGTTTTAGTTCGTCATTTATGAGAGTATGATCTCATAAATTTTGTTATTTATGAGATTATGATCTCTCATAAATTTAAGCTGTCATTTATGAGAACTATTTATACTTAAATACACATATCCAATATATTGTCGGTTTTCCATATATGTATTCAAATACAAACCTAATTCAATTGTAAAAAAGTTTCGAAATTGAATTAATATTCATTAAGAAATTACACAATTCGGTGTTATGCCAATTTGACGACGTTTAGCCGCTAGCGAATTTTTAATGGTTTATGTTGTTTTTAAAGCTGCTAGTTACGCTGATGTTCGTAGACAGGTTAACGTAAAATACATAAATAAATAAATAAAACCAAATTAGCTGTTAGTTAAAATGGTTAAGAAATAAAAAAAGTATGTTGCCATTTCCGCTATGTTAATGTAGTTCAATTTTAGAAATTGTTTACTAGATGTTCGAAATTCGATAGTCCTAGAATGGAGGAAGGGGGGGGACCTATTTCATGCCTTTCTCAGCATGAAATAGGAAAAAAGAGTCATGCAAATTAAACTTGTAAGTGATTGTCTTTTAATATGTTGTCTTTTCCTTTAAAATATTGTCCTAATAAAAAAAAAAATAGAACAAAATAGAAAATGGAAAAAAAAAATAGAAAAGATATATAATAAAAAAATATTATAGAACACAAAAAATATAAATATAAAAGAAATTATAGAATAGAACAAAATGGAAAATAGAAAAGAAATTATCTAATAGAACAAAATAGAAAATATAAATGAAATTATAGGATAGAACAAAATATTAAACAGAAATAAATTATAGAATAGAAAAAAAAAAAAATAGAACAAAATAATAAAATAAAACAAAATAAAAAAAAAAAAATTATAGAATAGAACAAAATACAAAAAAAAAAAAAAAAATATAGAATAGAAAAATATATATATTAGAAAAAAAAAATATACAAAAAAAATATAATATAGAAAAAAAATTATAGAATAGAATAAAATAGAAAAAAAAAACATAAAATATAAAAGAATTATAGAATGGAAAAATTATAAAATAAAAAAAAAGTATAGAACAGAAAAAATTATAGAATAGAAAATATAAAATAAAAAAATAAAATATAGAAGAGAAAAAAATTCTAATTATTTCTTTTTAATCAAAAAAATTATTAGATTGTTATAATACATTTAAGTAACAACTATAGAAAAAAAATCGAAAATATTTTCAAAAGTTTAGAATAGAAAATATATATGTCATTGAAAATTTTTCAAAATTCCTATAGAAGGCAATAGAAGACGGCACTATTGACGAATTCGACCACAAAAATCCTCCTCTAAATGACAAAATTTTGAATACCAATTTATGGTTTTATCAGCTGATTCTTTATTGGAACATGTTTGAGTTTTAAGCATCATTGGGCGAATCTTTGAATTCGTTAATTTGGGTGGGTGATCACCTGGGAACACTTGCGTGACGTTGGAAAATTTGGGACCTGAATGGCCGAGTGTCTGGCCCAGAAGCGCTCTGGCGCTCGGGCCACAGGTTTCGAGGTTCGAATCCCGGCGGTGCCATGGATAGAACTTTTAGTGGTTCGGAATCCACTTTAAGTAGAGGGAAGGTCTCCTATGACTGTAAAAAAGTAAGTATTCGTCATTCGGAGCAAAAAGTCACTTCTAACTTTGAACGGGTGCTCCATCAGCTGGCAGAAGCTGCTTCCTTCCCCTTCAATCATGAGTCCATATGGGCTCGTGGGCTTCATCAGCCACTTCTCATTTGGGATAAAAACAAGAAAAATTTTTTTTTTCAAACATTTAAAAATATAGAAGAGCATCTATAAAAAAATTCTGTTTTTTATTGTTTTTTTAATCATTTTTTTCATCACTTTGTCAATTTTATTACTACAGGTTATTAGATTGTTATAATACATTTAATTGTAGCACTTAAATTTAAAAAAAAATGGATGAAGAATTTTTAATTACAAGAAACTTATTTTTACTACCATCTAATGACCTAACTATTTTTATTGCCACATAATGGTGCAAACGATTTTTTGTAGAAGAATTACAAATACAAAATAAGATCACAGCCCTCTTTGCATCTGGCATCATTAGGAAATTTACTTGCTAATTTTATTATCGTTTGCTTCTTTATAAAAGAGTCGTGCAATTCCAGTTTATATGCACTAGTATATATATCTATATATATATGTTGGTTTATATGTAATAAAAATAAGAAGATAATGAGCCTTTGAAGGATTGTAGTAATAACAACCTGACCCAAGAATAAAAAATATTAAGACTAATTAAATTATAAGAATAGTATATTATATACGTACTAAACATAATAAAGCCAATTATATTAAAATTCTTTTATTTCTATAATGGAATAAATTAATAGTTTAAAAAAACTAAAAAATACGCTTTTAGAGTTAATCAAACTAAAAAGTAACAAATAATTGTTAACATAAGAATAAAATGACTGACGAGAAAATGAATGTCACTGTTCTAAAATCGTGGGGTGCTCGATATCAATCGTTATAATTTCTCACTAGTTTCATTCCGAAATGCAGAGTTAGTTTAAAAATGTCATACAAAGCACCCCACGCTTTTAGAACAGTGACATTCATTTTCTCGTCAGTCATTTTATTCTTATGTTCTTATTTTTAGTTTGTTAACAATTATTGTTTTTACTTTGTTTTCCACTTGTTTGGTTATCCGCTAAAAGTTTACATATTTTTAGTTTTTTCGGCCAATAGTAAATTGTTTTTACTTTGTTTTCCACTTGGCCGGTTATCCGCTAAGTTTACATACTTTTTACCCACCGAAATTTTCGGCCAATAGGAAGAGCGTAATTCGACATGATCGCACTCCTATGCCTTTGAGATCCGCCTCTTTTTAGCCACCGAAATTTTCGGCCAATAGGAAGAGAGCAATTCGATCGCGGATCAGTTGACTGACTCGCCAGTAGATGGCGCCATCAGTCCCAAAATCGAGCCCAAAAAGTGAGTTACATACAAGCATACAAACATACATACATACAAACATGCAAACATACAGGTGAAGCTAATAAAAGCGTATTAAAAAAAGAATTATAAATATTCGATAATGTTTACAAAATTAATATTCTGCAATAAATGTTCACCAAAATAATAGTTGATATTAAAGGAAATGCTTCTAATAATGGCAGATGCCATAGACTACGTTAATAATGGCGTAATTACATATTATATGTATACTGATACATTTATATACTATTGCGCGACTTCAGAATATTCAGAATAATTATGGCATACATAATAAAAGAAAGGTCAAAGAAAAAAAATTAAGACTAATTAAATTATAAGAACGATATTATATATATGCATAATATATTTTAGAAATTATACTAAAATATATTTTATTTCTTAAGAGAAAAAGAGAGATAAATATGTGAAATGTTTAAAAATTTAATATTCGCCAATAAAGATTCATCAAAATAATAGTTGATATTAAAACAAACACTTCTCCAAAAACTTAAAAAGAAATGGCAGATGTCATAAACTACGTTAATAATAGCGTAATTAATTTTATATATATACTAGTACATTTATATAGTATGGTGCGACTTCAGAATATATATATATGCATGTAAAGGTATATATAATAAAAAAGCGAAGATAGTCAGTCTTTGAAGGACTGCAATAATCTGTTCTAATAATAATAAAAAAATTGGGAATATTTAAATTATAAGAACGTAATTATATACTTACATAACAGAGAGTTTCTGATAACGTTTTTTTATAGTCCGATATTTTTCTTCCTAGCGCGCATGCTCCTAGGAATAGCTCAGTAGTGCAGTATTACAGATGCGCATGTGCAATAGGTACAATGTTTCCTATGAGCATGCGCGCTAGGGAGAAAAAAATATCGGACGATAAAAAAACGTTATGCAAAAACTCTCTAATATATTGTAACAAATTACACTAAAATATTTTTTATTTCTATAAGAGAAAAATGAATGATACTTATATACTTATTCGCATACGTAATAAATATACGCCAATAAATATTTACCAATGTTATTGGTAAATATTTATTGGAGGATAAATTTTTTTAAACGTTATCGTTTTATATAAGTATCGTTTTTAATTGATTGTAATATTATCGTTTATATAAGTATCGTTCTTAATATCGTAATTCATGTTAAAGGAAATGCTTCTCCATAAACTTAAAATGAAATGGCAAATGTCATAAACTACGTTAATAATAGCGTAATTAAATATTGCAGAATATATATATATATATATATATACATGTAAAGGCATACATAATAAAAGAACGAAGGTAGTGAACCTTTGTAGCAATTGTATTATTCTATTATTATTATTTTATAGTATTTCTATAAAAGAAAAAGAAAAATATGTAAAACGATAATGATTAAAAAATTAATATTCGCAAATAAATATTCACCAAAATAACAGTTAGTTTTAAGGAAATGTTTCTCCGAAAACTTAGCAGATATCACAAACTACATTAATAAAAGCGTAAATAAATATTATATATATATACTAGTACAATTATATAGTATTGTGAGACTTCAGAAAATATATATATATATAATAAAAGAAGGAAGATGGTGAGTCTGTCAAGGACTGTAGTAAACTGGTCCAATAACATTAAAAAAAGTTTTAAGACTAATTAAATTATAAGAACGAAATTTTATACATGCACAACATTGTACTAAAATATTATTTATTTTTAAAAGAGAAAAAAGAACGATAATATTTAAAACAATTAACATTTGTCAATAAATATTCTCCAAACTAATAATGGATATTAAAGGTAATGCTGCTCTACAAACTTAAAATGAAATGGCAGATGTCCCAAGCTACGTTAATAATAGCGTAATTAAACAAAATTATAAAGTAGTTTTACCGACACTAAACTTGGAGAAGATGAAATATTCATTTGTGACAACCAAAAAAAGTTCCTCCTTTCCAAATGTTCTCACCCCCTCCCCCTTTTGTCTAGACAACCCCTTTTCATCAGCCCTTAAGGCATACGAATGGGGTGCGTCCTAACCCTTTAATCCCCCTAACCAAAATGGATCGAGGTGTCCAATCTCCGGCAAAAATCCGGGAGAACTTGAAACTTGGGGCTGCCTGACGGAAATGTTCAATTACTTGCAGTGACAATGCCCCCGGGGAAAAAAGGGATATCAATTATCTGGATCAGACCCTGCCTTAAGCCCCCCTTTACATCCTGATTTGGCCCCCTGCTTATCGGGGCCTTTGTTTTGGACATTGTGTCGGGATTAGGGCTTGCGGGGTCGATGAGATCTTCTTCTGTGGGGATTCACTCGTCTTCGTTACGCCCCGGCCCAAAAGAAATTGGGGCGCAGGGATCCTTTCTGAAGAGGGGGAATCCTATTTCTAATGGAGATGGGCTCACACACAAAAAGGGCAAAAAGGAAGAAGGGCTTTTCTTGTGTTCGTAAAGTTCGAGGCGCAAGCCCTTGAGAGGGTTGGGAGTTAAGCACAAGTCTGTTTCGAGTTAGGCAGAAGTTGTCCTGCAAAGGCAAAAGAAGATTTGTATGGAAAAAAAAGGCAAGAAACTTCGGAATAATGAAAATAAAAAATAGTACTTCATCCTTTTTGGTGTTGAAAAACATATTTGTCTTTTTCTAGGTATAAAGGATAGATTTTAATAGAAAAAAAGGTTAAACATTATGCGAAATTGACGTTCGTCAAAATGCAAAGAAAGTAAAAACGAATTGATTGAAAATGAAATTTTTAAGACATTGTGAACTGATGCCAAAATAATCAAATAACAAGATAATACAAAGGTTACGCATTATGCAAAAATTAGAACTGATGTCAAAATAAACAAATAGCAAGATAATGCAAAGGTTACGCATTATGAAAAATTAGAACTGATGTCAAAATAAACAAATAGCAAGATAATGCAAAGGTTACGCATTATGAAAAATTAGAACTGATGTCAAAATAAACAAATAGCAAGATAATGCAAAGGTTACGCATTATGCAAAATTAGAACTGATGTCAAAATAAACAAATAGCAAGATAATGCAAAGGTTACGCATTATGCAAAATTAGAACTGATGTCAAAATAAACAAATAGCAAGATAATGCAAAGGTTACGCATTATGAAAAATTAGAACTGATGTCAAAATAAACAAATAGCAAGATAATGCAAAGGTTACGCATTATGAAAAATTAGAACTGATGTCAAAATAAACAAATAGCAAGATAATGCAAAGGTTACGCATTATGCAAAATTAGAACTGATGTCAAAATAAACAAATAGCAAGATAATGCAAAGGTTACGCATTATGAAAAATTAGAACTGATGTCAAAATAAACAAATAGCAAGATAATGCAAAGGTTACGCATTATGAAAAATTAGAACTGATGTCAAAATAAACAACAAGATAATGCAAAGGTTACGCATTATGCAAAATTAGAACTGATGTTAAAATAAACAACAAGATAATGCAAAGGTTACGCATTATGCAAAATTAGAACTGATGTCAAAATAAACAACAAGATAATGCAAAGGTTACGCATTATGCAAAATTAGAACTGATGTCAAAATAAACAAATAGCAAGATAATGCAAAGGTTACGCATTATGCAAAATTAGAACTGATGTCAAAATAAACAAATAGCAAGATAATGCAAAGGTTACGCATTATGCAAAATTAGAACTGATGTCAAAATAAACAAATAGCAAGATAATACAAAGGTTACTTATTATGAAAAATAAAGTTCGACAAAATACAGAAAAAGCAAAAAGGGATACTTTATAAACAGAAAATATTTTGAAAATGAAATTTTGAAGACATTGGGAACTATTGTCAAAATAATTAAATAGCAAACTAATAATCGTTGCTTTTAAATTTTAATTAAGTATGTTCTTCATTGCGACCTTAAGGGCCAAGTGACTAGCACGCGGTGCCACATGTTTCGATTTTGAATCCCGGCTGTGTCATGGATATTCGTAGTGGATCGAAATCAGGTTTAAACCGTAAGTCACGCTCTAATATCTCTAGTCTTCCTAATTTCAAAATCTTACAAAAATTACTTCATTAAGTTATACTTTCTAACATTGTTTTTAAAAAACAGCTTTTATATTATTAAAAATACTTAATTAATTATTATAAAATTTTCTTCTTCTTCATTGGCGTAACAGCCAGATAGTCGTCAAAGATCATCTGCCTGCTGGCAAATTTCGAGACAGGAGATGCTTTCTCCTTTTCCCCAGGTAGGGTTGTCAGCCCTACGTCCAACAGTCATATCAGGCCGAAACATACGGTGCAAAGTGGATTTCGAACCACTAAAAAACATCCATGGCCCCACCGAAAGTTTAAGCAATTGTTCTTCTTCAATAGCGGAATATCCCCATGGTGGGCCAAGGATGTCTGCCTACCGGTGGATTCCGAAACATGAGATGTTTTCTTTTTACAGGATAGGGTTTCAGCCCAATGCTCTACATATTAGACCATTATTACTACACCACATCACATCACTATGCCTAGAGCTGAGTTGAATCTGTTGAGTTTGGGAATGATGTGGGTGAGAAATCTGACTTAGCTCTGTGACACTCAACGCGGCCTGATTGCCAAGTGGCTAGCGCTCTGGCCTTTGGTAACCCAGGCTTCAGGTTCGAATCCTGGCGGTGGCATGGATGTTAATAAGTGGTTCGGAATCCACGTTAAACTGTAGGTCCCGATCTCTTTAGCCTAACTTGTGCACAAGATGACCGTAGAGCGACAAACCAATCAAAACAAAACAAAACAGTGACGCTCATCAGTAATATGAGACCGTGACCTCCATCTTAAAGTGGATTCCGAACCACTGCAAACATGGCACCGTCGGCACTCGAACCCGAAACTTGCGGCACCGAGTGCCATAGCGCTAGATACTCGACCATCCAGGCCCAGTCATTTTAGACCAGGACCTACTGTTTAAAGTGGATTCCGAACTACTACAAACATCCATGGATTTCGAAATCTGTGGCACCGACGGCCAGAGAGCTACATACTCGGCCAATCAGGCTAAGTCATAGGAGACCGGACCTACTGTTTAAAATGGATTCCGAATCACTGCAATCATCCATGGAACCAGACAACTAGTCACTCGACCATTATTCCCCATTATAAACTCTTTCAATTATTTATTAAACACTTCTAATTATCTTTTCAATTATTAAAACACTTATATTTCATATTATTAAAGCTGTTATTTTTAGAAACTCTTTCCAACTGATTAAAAACTTAGAATGGCAGCATAAAAATGCAAACAGGAAAAAAAAGGAAATTTTGAATTCTTCCATATCCTCAAGAAGTACATTAACCCTAGAAATGTCAACATTTATCAAACATTCAATCTCCAATCGCGCAGAACAAAAAATGGAATGTTTGTGACTGGGAATTATTAAACGGGGTCCCAAAAATTGAAATCAGAGTCAATGCGAGAGCAGCTGTCGCTTTTATTTCCCAGAAAATCACTTCCGAGAAAATGGAATCTGTCAATCACAAGATTAATGGGGCGTGGCCTAAAACAGATTATTTTTTTTTTTTTTTTTTTTTTGAAGAATTTATTTAAATTGATTTTTAAGACATTGGAATTGAATCGAAATACTTAAACGTCCATTATAATGGATTTAACTGTAAGGCTCCTTTGTTTTTAAGTGATAAAAAGATATTTTAATCTGTGCATTTGGAAATAATGCGTTGCGAGTGTTTAAGAAATTCTCGTGTAAAGTTTCAAGTAAATTCATTTGATTTTCAGACCAACTTTAATAGATTTCTTACTGAAAATATTCAAACGCATCTTTTGATTATTTTGTAAATCCTAGAATTAAGCCACAGATTTCTAGATAATCTATTTTAATCATTGATTGGTTTGGTTTGGTTTGTCGCTCTACGGTCATCTTGTGCACACGAGAGCTAAACAGACCGGATTTACAATGCAATGTGGATTCCGAACCACTCACAAATATCCATGCCAGGATATCGAACATACAGTGTAACGCCAGGATTCGAACCTGAAGCCTCGGATATCAAAGCCAGACTGCCACCCATTTGACCACCAGGCCGCTTTTTTCATTGAAAATATGTATTGTCGAAAAATTTCCTATATATATAAGTACTTCTTAAAAAAATCTTGTATATATAGGGGCCTGGTGACCGAGTGTTTGGCGCTCGGTACCACAGATTACGGGTTCGAGTCTCGGCAGTGCCATGGGTTTTTGCACTGCTTCGGAATCCACTTAAACTGTAGGTCCCGGTTCACTTAGCCCTCGTGTGCACAAGATGACCACAGAGCGACAAACTAAAATCTTGTTTAAGGAATGAAAATATGTAAACGCCATTTGATCGTGACATTAAGGTTTCTTCTTATGAATCATATTTCTTACAAATATTGGAATTTATCTCAAAAGACAATACAGTGTATGTTATGTTGCTGTTATTGGGGCCTGAAGGCAGAGGGCTGGCGCTCGGTGCCATGGATGATTGTAGTTTTTCGGAATTCACTTTTAACTGCAGATCCCGGTCTAATAGAATAGTAGAGCGTTGTGGGGATAGTGTTCAAAAACGAGGAGTCCGAACTCGCGTAATACACTTTGCTCACGCGGAATTTTTTAGACTTTTAATACGGACTTTGCTTACTGTTACTCGAGTTAATAGCATATCTTCAAGCTACACGTGCCGCCCTGAGGCGTCTTCATCAAAAGACAATCCGTCTCCTTTTAAGACAATCCGTCAAGAAGGGACGTCAGCTTTTCTCCCTTCTCATTGGAGTAGACATTTCTCATCTCGTGGTTTATCACCCATCACGATGGAACAACTCATTATATATCAATTTGTTCATATTCAATCTGTAATTGTTTCGATCTCTGAAGGTCGCACATACATTTGCTAATTAATTGCTCTCATTATACAGGATACCGAATATCTACTATCAGATTTGAGTGACAGGCTGTTCTCATTAGTACAAAACTCTAATTGCATGTAATATAACTATCCACAATAAAGTTCGTCTGGTGTTAAATTTGAGTGATGAATAATAAATGATAGGAAAAATAACATAACTTATATTAAATATTAAATAACTGATAGTTTGGGGGTTTTAAATTTGCTAATTAATTCTTAAATGGGATAAGAAAAATAAAAAAAAAATACTTATATTAAGTTTTAAAACGTGAGACATTTAAAATTTTAGTCACAGTTAACTTTAAAAGAATAATTTAAAATAATCTTCACGTCCAGTTCATCACAGGAACCAAATGAAGTATTAAAAATGCATTCAAAATGTTCGAAACATCTGTAAACTTTTATGATTAGAAGTCTTTTAAAACTTTCCACGAAATTCGCTGATTCTTCCTTTGCTCCGAGAAAACTTTACTAATGAAGACCAGAAGAAGATGAAGTTTTTTCGGCACACACAGGAAACTCGGATGAGGAAACTCACTCGCTCGGAAGTTGCTTCCGAGTTAGTTGCTCGCGTTTTCTGCTTACGGGGCTGAACTGCGCCCCAATTTGCCCCCGGATTAAAAGGAGGGCGCGACACACAAATGTAAACTAACCAGAAAAGTTGCACCGGCTCTGGTAACTCTGGTAATGTAGATCTAAAACAATTATTACTTCATTTTGTGGAAAGTGAAGTAAGTATGGCAATGTTGGTGATTTTGGTGGTAAGTAGGAAGGGTAGTGGATGAATTTTAATGATAAAGATTATGTGGATGATTTTGATGATAAGTATGGTCATGATGACTTTGATGGTATGTATGATCATACTGATTTTGATGGTAAGTAGGACTATTAGGCGGTTTTAATGGTAAGTAGGATCATGTTGGTGATTTTAATGATAAGTTGTATCATGTATATGATTTCATAGTAAGCAAAATCATAATTCTGATGGTAAGTAGGATTACGTTTTGGGATTTTTGGGAAAATAAGATTACGTTGGTGGTTTTGATAGTAAATATGATTGTGTAGGTGGTTTTGATAGTAAGTATGATCATGCTATTTTGATGGTATGTATGATTATATGGGTGGTTTTGATAGTAAGTATGATCATGCTATTTTGATGGTATGTATGATTATATGGGTGTTTTTGATGGTGAGTAAGATTATGTTGATGATTTTGAAGGGGAGTAGGATTATGTGGGTAACTCTGATAGTAAGTATGATTATATGAATGATTTTGATAAATTAGATCATAGTGATCAAAAGAAAAATATCAATCGTAAGTGAAATTATAAGAAAATTATATAATTTTTATTGAATGTTAAAGGTCTAAAATTTCATGTTGTAGATTAATTTAACCAGTTCCAATTTGAAATAACTTCTGGCCACTTATCATAATAAATAATAAATCATAAGTAAAATCATAAGAAAAAGCGCATAACTTATATTAAATAATAAAGGTCTAAAATTTCATGTTGTGGAGTAATTTAACCAGTCTCAATTTAAAATAATTTCTGGTCACTCATCATAATGAATAATAAATCATAAGTGAAATCATAGGAAAAATAACATTTATATTATATAATAAATAAACCTTAGTTTTGGGGGTTTATATTTAATTCATTCTTAAATGGGATAAGAAAAATATGTTAAGACTTAAAACGAGAGATAGATATTTAAAATTTCAGTCACAGTTAACTTTAAAATAATTATCACGTCCAGTTCATCACAGAAACCAAATGAAGTATTAAAAATGCATTCAAAATGTTCGAAACATCTGTAAACTTTTATGATTAGAAGTCTTTTAAAACTTTCCACGAAATTCGCTGATTCTTCCTTTGCTCCGAGAAAACTTTACTAATGAAGACCAGAAGAAGAAGAAGTTTTTTCGGCACACACAGGAAACTCGGATGAGGAAACTCACTCGCTCGGAAGTTGCTTCCGAGTTAGTTGCTCGCGTTTTCTGCTTACGGGGCTGAACTGCGCCCCAATTCGCCCCCGGATTAAAGGAGGGCGCGACTCACAAATGTAAACTAACCAGAAAATTTGTACCGGCTCCGGTAACTCGAATGTGGATCTAAAACAATTATTACTACATTTTGTGGAAAGTGAAGTAAGTTAGGTAGTGAAGTAGAATTATGGGGATTATTTTGATGAAAAGTATGATCATGTGGGTGGTTTTGATAGTAATTACGATTATGTTAGTTCTTTTCATGAAAAGTAAGATTATGTGGATAATTTTGATTGCCAGTATGATTATGTAGTTGATTTTGATGGAAAGTAAGATTATGTGGATAATTTTGATTGTAAGTATGATTATGTAGTTGATTTTGATGGAAAGTAAGATTATGTGGATAATTTTGATTGCAAGTATGATTATGTAGGTGATTTTGATGGAAAGTAAGATTACGCTGGGGGTTTTGATAGTAAATAAAATGGTGATTTTGATGGTAAATATAATTATGTTGGTTATTTTAATGGGAAATATGATTATGTCGGTGATTTTGTTAGTAAGTATGATTATGTAGGGGATTTTGATAGTAAGTATGATTATGTAGGGGATTTTGATAGTAAGTATGATCATGTAGGGGATTTTGATAATAAGTATGATCATGTTGGGGATTTCGATAGTAAGTATGGTTTTGTTGTTGATTTTGTAAATAGGATTATGTTGATGATTTTAATAAGTAGGATTATGTTGGGGATTTCGATAGTAAGTATGGTTTTGTTGTTGATTTTGTAAATAGGATTATGTTAATGATTTTAATAAGTATGATCATGTTGGGGATTTCGATAGTAAGTATGGTTTTGTTGTTGATTTTGTAAAGAGGATTATGTTGATGATTTTAATAAGTAGGATTATGTTGGGGATTTCGATAGTAAGTATGGTTTTGTTGTTGATTTTGTAAATAGAATTATGTTGATGATTTTAATAAGTAGGATTATGTTGGGGATTTCGATAGTAAGTATGGTTTTGTTGTTGATTTTGTAAATAGGATTATGTTGATGATTTTAATAAGTAGGATTATGTTGGTGACACTGATAGTATTATTATGTAAGTGATTTTTATAAGTAAGATCATGGTGATTTTGATAGTATGATTATGTTGATGATTGTAATGGTTAGTGCGATTATTGGGATGATTTGGATGGTAAGTACGATTATGTAGGTGATTTTGATACTAAGTACTATTATGTTGATGATTTTGATAGTAATAAGAACATTGATTTTTAATATGATAAACTTGATTTTTAAAATATGAAGAAATATTGTGTTGGTGAAAGGGATGATTAGTAAAAATTTAATTAAAAATGTTTTTTAGTATGTGAAGTAATTATTAGAATATGATTATGTGAAGTAATTATGTTAATGATTTTAATAGTAAGAATCAGTGGAACTAATAATTAATTTTTAAATACAACTGGCTAATTTGATCTAGTGTTGTTGCATGTCAGTAAATATCATAAATAAGATGCTTTGTTATTTTTCTACTTACTTTGATAAGTAAGTAGAAAATATTAAATAAAGGCTAATAATCTGAATTAAGAAAAATATCAAAAGCATGGTATCCAAGTTATTATAAAGTTTTAATCTGCTTATCCGCTCAAGAGTTACCTGCTAAAAACGCCTATTTGCCCTTCTATCTCATTTAAATGTATGTAATAAGACACAATGCTGTTGATTGTGTCTATGATAACCAATAAAAAAAATATTATAGTTTAAAAAAACTAAAAAAACACGATTTAGAGTTAATCAAACTTAAAAGTAAAAAATAATTGTTAACATATGAATGAAATGACTGACGAGAAAAAGAATGTCACTGTTCTAAAAGCGTGGGGTGTTCGATATCAATCGTTATAATTTTTCACTAGTTTCATCCCGAAATGCAGAGTTAGTTTAAAAATGTCATACAAAGCACCCCACGCTTTTAGAACAGTGACATTCATTTTCTCGTCAGTCATTTCATTCTTATGTTAACAATTATTTTTTACTTTTAAGTTTGATTAACTCTAAATCGTGTTTTTTTAGTTTTCTTAAACTATAATTTATTTTTCACTTTTTAGTTCGATTTGCTGAAAAAAGCGTGTTTTTTTTAGTTTCTTTAAACTATTAATTCATTTTTTACTTTTTAGTTTGATTAACTCTAAAAGCGTGTTTTTTTTAGTTTTTTTAAACTATTAATTTATTTTTTAGTTTGATTAATTATAAAAGCATGTTTCTTAGTGTTTTTAAACTATAATATTTAAATGAGGTCCCGGTACGGAGGACTGGTTCTTACAATAATTTAATTGTGAGTAAAACAAAGACTAAATGCGAATAGGTCGAGCCAGACAGGATTCGAACAGGGAATCTCCTAATTAGGCGCGTTATCCGTTGTGCCGCTGTCCCACGTAGGTTTGAATGTCTGAAAGATGTCTGTAAATGTTTTTTTGCAGCTTAAATACTGTGTATGAGGAGAAACAGATCTCCAGGGGAAAAATGATGCGCTGATCAAGATGACTTTTCGAAGGCTGTGGGGTTTAATCACTAATCCTGGCGATCCTAATCATGATGAGTTAATAAACTTATCAAAATATTTTAGTGCTGTCGGTCCTTGATAAGTCTAAAACGTTTCAATTAAATAGGATCGCTTAAAGTAGGGCAAAATCGATCCCAAGGAGTGAGTTACATACATACACTGCGTGAAAAAAGTAGAAGGACATTAGATTATTTTTGATAAATGAATAATGACGCATTTTTTAAACAATTAATTTATTCACAACGTTTTTACATGCAGATACCTGTATCTAGACAAAACAAAAAAGTACACAATTAAAAAAAATGTATACTTAATAAAAAAATTGGTTTTGACGATCTCATGATCAGTGAAAAAAGTAGAAGGACACTTCTAAAAAAGAGGTTTACTATATAAATTAATATGGAATTCTTTTCCTGTTGGGTCGAATTACTTCGAAGATCCTATTTGGCATCGAACTGTATAAAGATTGGATTTTTGTTTGGCAAAAATTGTCCCATACAAAGTTTAATGATTTCTGCAGCTCAGCTACAGATTTAAACTGCTTTCCACCCTCGTAAACACGACATACAATCATTGCCCATATGTTCTCTACAATGTCGAGATAAGGACTTTTAGCAGGCCAATGTAAAAATCGAACATTGTTTGCTGCAAACCAATCTTTAACACCATTTGCAGTGTGAAATGATGCTCCATCTTGCTGAAAAATCCAGTCGTCTCCTCCTAACTCTGTGCCATACAGGAGAAGATTTGAGTTTAGAGTCTGGATGTAGTCTGTATGGTTCTGTCTACCATTTAGAAAGACTAAACTTGTCCTGCCTCCAGAGCCAACTGCTAACCATACCATTAAACCACCTCCTCCTATCTGTCGAGTAGAATAAGTTTCTTCTTCAATACCAAGAAAGTGCCAATAGTACTGATAACCATCTGGACCATCCAAATTGAATTTTTTCTCATCGGAAAATATAACTGAGGTCCATTCTGAGCTTCCAGGACATGTGGTCTTTAGGCCACTGCAGTCGGTTCTTCATGTGTCCTTCATTCCACTTCGGCTGGTGCTTCCGTTTTTTGAAGACGAACTTTTTTGAGCGTTTTATGTAGTTATAGACAGTTCTTTTGGTTACATGTGCAATTCTTGATTGAAATTGCGCCTTGCCGACACTTCCACCAGTCTTTTTGAGTTCACGAATGATTTTTCGTTGATCACGTTGGGTGAGTTTTTTTGGTCTTCCTGTCTTCTTTTTTCTTCTGTCACTTTCAGGGTTTCTTATGAAGTTCGAAACAGTATTAGGACTGATTCGTAGCTGCCGTGCAATCTCTCTCACACCTTTGCCTTCATTTTTATAGGCAACTATTTGGCCCTTTTGAAACTTACTTAAGGGTATTCCTCTGAGAATCCTAAAACCAACAAAAACTATGAATTTCTAGCTAAATATTTTATTCTTGTTAAAAAGCAATTAAAAGAGAGAAAAAACACTTACCTATAAACTTTCCAACAGCTTCTAAATAGATTTTTTGGATGTGTCCTTCTACTTTTTTCACACACCCAAAGTTATTAAGTATTGCATTCCTAAGTTAAAATGGTGGTAAGTAAAAAAATCTCATTTAACTTTCACTTAACGTAAATTAAAACTCTAACAAAACAACTCTCTACAAAAATCAGGTCAAAAGCAGTAAAATAAAAGCATATTGTACAAAAAAAATGACTGTCCTTCTACTTTTTTCACACAGTGTACAAACAAACATACAGGTGAAACTAATAAAAGAGTATTAAAAAGTATTTAAGCTTTATTGCCGCATACGTAAAAAAAATAGTCCACCATTATTTATTACTTTGAAATTAAGGCAGAATTACCAAGAACAAATTTTTACTAGATAGCATCCCGTTGAGTATAAACCAAGCTAACATATCGATTTATTAACCCATTACGTGTTTAAGAATTTCGCGCAATTAAGCTAAAATATATTTGTTAATTTGATTTACATCATATTCCAGCTGTTTATTTAAGTATCAGAAATATTTCAAAATGAAATTTCAAGAATATAATAGAACGTTTAAAATTTGTTAGTATTGTGAAAAGTGCACTCTTATCAGTAGTTGAAAAATGTGTTGCAGCATTTTTTCACATGGGAAGAGTAGCAATATTTCGTTTCCACGAGAGAAGAATGTATATTCTTCAACAAATATATAATAACAACCTATCACTCAAAGTTGGGGGAGGGAAGCAGTGTTGTGGATAGTTATATTACATGCAATTAGTGTTTTGTATTAATGAGAACAACCCTGTTACTTAAATCTGATATCAGATATTCTGTGTCATGGATAATGAGACCTCATGAAATTAACATTTGTTATGTGTGACCTTCACAGGTCGGATGGAATATGGACTACATAATGAATTGCTGCATCTTGATTGGGGATAGATTATGGGCTGAGAAAGTGTGTACTCCAATGAGAAGTAAGGGGAGCTGACCAACCTCTCCCCCCTCTTGACGGATTTTCTTAAAGGGAGAGTTTTGGAGAAGAAGAGAGTTCTGCTACGAGTCAACAAAGAGTTTTGTTTTTCTCTAAAGTGATTGAACAAGCCGGAGTTTCCGCCTGCTTTCAAAGTAAGTCCCTTGTGGTTCCGTGTATCACGCCGTGTGATAATTAAGGTTTGCCGCAGACATAGTCAAATAGATTCACGTAGACTTGAGAACTCTGACAATCTCCGTCCTAGGAGTGAACTGCATTTGTGAATCAAATTATATTTAATTTCCTTTTTTTATGTAAATAGAGTTCTGTATATATATTTAATGTTTGCAAATAAAAATTAAAGTGTTCCCATGAACTTGAAAGAGGCTCTCTCCTTGAAGATGTTATAGGTCTAGTATAGGCCGAGACGTTAAAGCGTTTTTTTTTGTTTTGTTTAATAATCAAGATAATTTTTAAATAAACTACACTCCCTATACGATATATAAACACTTCGCTGACGATCGATAGCGAATATTGTAATAGATCTACATTATAAATTTCATTTATGTCTCAGATACCTTCCTTTTCAATGCATTTTCCAATGGCATGAGTGAGATCCTTTTGAAATAGAAATGCAAAGTTTTAATGTCTTATCACTTTTCCTGTAAACAAGCAAAATTCTGCTTCTAGAGATAAATGAAGACAAAACGAGGACCACTTTCAGGCTCTTGGGAACACTTAATAAAAATTTAAATGTTCTCAGGAACCTGAAAGTGGCCTTCTTGAAGCCGTTATAGGTTTACAACGTTTTTTAGTTCAATAAGCAAGATAATTTTTAAAAAACAATTATGTATATGTACACTTGGCTGCCCATCAGTAGTGAATATTGTAACAAATCCAAATTATAAATTTCATATCTGTCTCAGATACCTTTCTCGTCAATTAATATTTCAGTCTCAGATACCTTTAGGTCTAGAGAGGACAACTGACGTATAGAAATATAGAAATATATATAGAAAGGGAAAAGAAAGAGAGAGAGGGAAATCCAGGCCATGATTTACGCCCTATTTTCGGCAAGACCCTATTTTCCTGAGTGGACTGGGGTGCAACCGGAACTGCACTAGTGAATCCAATTTATATCTTTAATTTTCATTTTTTTTATGTAAATGGTCGAGTGGCTAGCGCTCTGGTGCTCGGTACCACAGGTTTCGGGTTCGAGTCCCGGCGGTGCCATGGTTGTTTGTAGTGGTTCGGAATCCACTTTAAAAAGTAGGTCCCGGTCTAATAGGATCGTAGAGCGTTGTGGGGGCATTGTGACTCCGCGTCCGTGGCTTATCCTCAAGTTACACGCGCTCCCTGGGTAATGCAAAGTGAGTACGTCTGTGCAGCACTTGCCTTAAGGCATCCAAGACCAAGCTGTCTGTGTTTGCATTAAAAAGAAAAAAAAATTTAAATAGGGTTCTGTATATGTATTTAATGCCGGTAAATAAAAATTAAAGTGGCCCTCTTCTTGAAGCCGTTATAGGTCTAGTACAGGCATAGACATTACAGCGTTTTTTTAAATTAAAAAGCAAGTTAATTTTTAAAAAGAACTACTGTGACTATACGATATATACATTTGGCTGAATTTTGGCTATAAATTTCATTTCGGTCTCAAATACCTTTCTTTTGAAATAGAAATTTAAAATAGAAATAGAAATAGATTATTATTTGAAATAGAAATAGATATTTAAAGCATTATCCTTTTATCGCTTTTTTTGTAAAAAAGCAAAACCTTGATTTTAGAGACAAATGCAGACCAAGATGATGGCCACTTTCAGGTTCATAGTAACACAATAAAAATTAAAGTGTTCCCATGAACCTGTAAGTGGCCCTCATCTTGAAGGCATTATAGGTCTATTATTGTCCAAGACGCTTATTATCTTGCTTATTTTAGTTTAATAAGCAAGATGACTTTAAAAAAAAAACTGCACAGAGTATATGATATATAGACTTTACAGGCGATCGATAATGAATATTGTAACAGATCCACACTATAAATTTCATTTCAGTTCTCAGTTACGTTTCTTGACAATGCATTTTTCAATGGCATAATGGGGATCATTTATAAATAGAAATGTAAAGCATTAACATTTTATCGCTTTTCCCGTAAAAAAAAATCAAAACATTACATCTAGAGATAACAACTGTTGTTGTAGTTGTTGTTGCTTATCCCCTTGATTTAGAATCCTAAACCAAGTCCAGTAGATCATGCTGCATCAATAGATCGTAAACGGTCCTCCTCTCATTCAACAGTTGCCTCACAGAGGCACCAATACAATCGATGAGATGAGAGGGAGACCGAACAATGATAAAGGGTATATGTCTTCTCGTCTCCATTGAAGGTCAAACTCTTAGTGTGGCCAGTCCTTAGTATAGCTAAAGCCGTTTGAGCAGATCTAGGACATGAGCACTGCAAGGACATACCAGGATATTTAGCGGCGTACCATGCATGAATGGGTGGCGACCTCCAAGCGGTATTCACTCTGGCTAAAGTCATGGAATGAACCTCTGAAGCTGACAGATTGGAAGAAGAAGCTTTGGGAAGTTCGCAACCTTCCCCAGCGAGCATATCAGCAATTTCATTTCCGTAGATGCCCACATGGGAGGGAATCCACTGCAAGCACACCGATTCGTTCTGGTCCAAAACAGCTAGTTTAGAAACTATATCCTGCCCCAATTTGTCCAGGATCCTTCGCCAATCTTTCAAATACTGTATTGAGCTCTTACTATCAGTCAGAATACAAACATTAGGTACTTTAAAGTCTAAAGCTAGGCTCAGAGCTTCGTTTATAGCAGTTAATTCTGAGAGGAATACTAAGCTGTGGTCCGGGTTTCTAAAACGATATCAGAGATAACAACGGACGGATAGAAATATAGAAAGGGAAAAAAGAAAGAAAGAGAGGGAAAAAAAAGAGGGAAATCAAGGCCGAGATTTACGCCCTATTTAAGGCAAGACCCTATTTTCCCGCAGGTGATAGGGGCGCAACCGGAACTGCACTTGTGAATCAAATTATCTTTAATTTTCATTTTTTTATGCAAATATAGTTCTGTATATATATTCAATGTTTGTAAATAAAAAACAAGTAATATAAAAAAAAATTTCAAAATCAATTCCTAGTTTTTCTTCACTCTATTGTAGAAAAGTCCTTTACAAATAAAGTTGAAATTTTCCTCTTACATCTGGCGCCATCTATTATTAGATACATTCAACTTAAATCTAAAAAAAACTAAAATTAATAAATTTAATTTAATTACTGAATTAATATTTGAAAAAACTGTATTAACATCCAGTGTCATCCACTGCAAGTTTAAAAAAAATGCATTTGAGCTTGAGTGTATGAATAGAAAGCGTTTTATGAACGATTGAAAATTTGAACAATATATATATAGGGAGAGTGTGAGCTAATAGTAGGAATTTAATAAAGCGTTGCCATGAACACATTTGGCATTGTACCTCTTCTTGAAGCCGTCATATGGCTAGTATAGGCCGAGACGTTACAGCATTCTTTAATTTAATTAGCAAGATGAATTTTAAAAAAACTATAATATATATATACTTCGCTAACGACCGATAGGGTATATTGTAAAAGATCTACATTATAAATTTCATTTCGGTCTCAGATATTTTTCTTATCAATGCATTTTTCAATGCCATGAATGATCAGAGATAATTTTGAAACAGAAATGCAAAACACTAACCTTTCATCGCTTTTCCTGTAAAAAACAAAATAAAAAATAAATAAATAAAAAATAATAAATAATAAAAAAAACATCTAGAGACGACAACTGACAGAAATATAGAAAGATATATAGAAAGGGAAAAAGAAAAAGAGAGGAAATCAAGGCCATGATTTACGTCCTATTTTCGGCAAGGCCCTATTTTCCGGGAGTTGACTGGTTCGCAAGCGGAACTTCACCTGTAGATCAAATTATCTTTAACTTTTCTTATTTATTTAAATAGAGTTTTTTTCCGTCGGTGTATATCTACATATACATATATATACACTCAAGAGCCAAAACATTATGACCACCCCTACATTTTGCAATGAACTCGCCTGGATGACGTGGAAGGCACGTGATCAGGTGGAAGTGCTATTTAACTGGTATTAAGTGGTGGTATTAATCCATGCCAAGGCGGGTTGAAGCTATGTTGCGCGCCAAAGGTGGGCCAACTCGTTATTGATAGGTGGTTATAATGTTTTGGCTCTTGAGTGTATATATGAGTGTGTGTGTGTATAATATTTGTAAATAAAATTTAAAGTTTTTCCATAAACCTGAAAGTGGCCCTCTTCTTGAAGCCGTTATAGGCCTAGTATAGGCCGAGACGTTACAGCATGTTTTAGTTTAATAAGCAAGATAATTTTGATAAAGAACTACACTGACTATACGATATATACACTTCGCTGACGTTCGATATCGAATATTGTAACAGATCAACATTATAAATTTCATTTCTGTCTCATATTTTTTTTTTCATATTTTTCTATGGCATGAGTGAGATCATTTTGAAACAGAAATGCAAAGCATTAACCTTTTATCGTAAAAAAACCCAAAAAACAACACCCAAAAAAGCATATAGAGACGACAACTGACAGATAGAAATATAGAAAGGGAAAAAAGAAAGAAAAAGGGAAAAAAATGGGGAAATCAAGGCCATGATTTACGCCCTATTTTCGGCAAGACCCTATTTTCCGGGAGATGATTGGGGCGCAACCGGGACTTTCGACAAAGTTAAAGCAAACAGTTCTCAGTGGCCGAAATCGATTATCCGATAAGCTTATCGATTACGATGATTACATAAAATCGCGATAGACGACTCGCTGACGTAGAAGACGAAAAAAAAAAAAAAAAAAAAAATTCCCCCAAAACGAAATGATGAAAAGAGTGTAAATAAATAAAAAAGAACACAGGAAAGAGTGAAAAAAAAAAAAAAGGAACGGGTACAAAAAAAAAAGGAACACCCACCAAACTACTCCAAGTGGTCCAACTAGAAGAACAAAAAGTTGGAAGTGAAAAAAAGAACAAAAAAAAAAAAGTTCGAACCATAAGTGAGTAAGAAAGGGAAGAGAAAAAAAAAGGGTGGCGAAAGAGGGGTGGAGAAAAAAAAAGGTATCGTTTGGGCGTTGGGGATCGAAATTCGGATCGATGCTTCCAACTCAAACTGCCATTAACGGATTTTCTTCCATTTTATGTTTCACCGGTGTTACCGATGCTATTAGGGCGCCCCCTGGTAGGTCCCACGGAAGAGTATCAGGTTGCGAAATGCTGACTCCATTTAATTTCCCTTTGTCACAGTTTTTATTTTTCTCTCTCTTTCTGTTCAAAATCATTTCATTTGGGAACTGAATACTATCGAATTGCAGTTGAAGTTCAAACGAAAAAAGCAAACACACTTAAGATGCTTTGCTGGTCGAATCGTTAAAATCGGTATTTAATTTCATTTCAAACTGATTTTATAGGTGTGAAACGAGCTGTAAATTTTCCATCGTACGAAAAAGGCCAATGACGAAATGATGACGTATATATATATATATATATATATATATATATATATATTTACTGCATCAGATCGGGAAATTCATTTATCTGTATAGGACATTGCGCGATCTGATGGCAATGACTTTGGATGTTTTTGAGTGGTTCAGAATTCCTGTTAAACTGTAGGTTCCGAACTAATTAGCCTAAAGTGCCCAAACAATTGCTTTAAACCTAACTTTACATCAATGCTTACCAGCATAAAGTCATTGCTTAATATTTTATATTGAAACATTTTCTTTCTAATTCGCCGCTTTGCTTTTCGAATCGTTAAAATCGGTATTTAATTTCATTTCAGACTGATTTGATAGGTGTGAAACGAGCTGTAAATTTTCCATCACACGAAATAAGCCATTGACGAAATGATGACTTAAACATTCTTTTTTTTTTCTTATTTTTTACCGAATCATATCGGGAAATTCAGTTATCTCTATGGAACGTTGTGCGGCATGATGACCCAATTGGCTAGAGCTCTGGTCTTTGGTACCACAGGTTTCCGGTTTGAATCCTGGCGGTGGCATGGATGTTTGTGAGGAATCCACGTTAAATTGTATGCCCCGATCTAATTAATCTAAAGAGCTTAAAAAAATTACCATAGAGAGACAAACCAACTATCGAAATTTGCACCAATGCTTATCAGCATAAAGTTATTGCTTGGTATTTTATATTGAAACATGAGGAGACTTTTCAATTGCAATCAACCAAATTTCAACAGCTTTTGAAGCTTGTCAATCGAGAGAAAGAAAACTTAAATGCAAACACATATATATTGCAATCAAAATGGCATTCAATATAATCACCAAATTCCCATTGACACAAATGCGTATGCGAAACTATAGCTACATATTATAATATCATCAAGTAATGCAGCAATTTTTTTAAAAAGTGGGGAAATTTAAATTTATTAGAATAGGATTCAACTAGAGAATCATTTAATGCTACCAATACGAGTGCTGAAATTATTTATTGCTTATTAGATTTAACATATGAAGCCTGATGGCCGAGTAACTAGCACCCTGGCGCTCAGTGCTATGGATGTCAGAAGTGGACTGCATTTAATTCTCTTTTTTCTCTCTTTCTGTTCAAAAAGGTTTAATTTGGGACCTGAATAATATCGAATTGCAGTTGAAGTTCAAACGAAAAAAGCAAACACTTAAGATGCTTTGCTTTTCGAATCGTTAAAATCGGTATTTAATTTCATTCCGAACTGATTTTATAGGTGGGAAACCAATTGTAAATTTTCAGTACACAAAAAATATTACGTCATCATGATGTACTGATGACGTACTAATCTTTTTTTTTTTTTTTTTTTTCCCCTTATCAAATAGCGAAATTCACTTATCTCTATGGGACTTCGTACTATCAGCGTAAAGTTATTGCTTTGTATTTATAGTGAAAGCTAAAGTTTTCTGGTTTGGTTTGTCGCTCTACTGTCGTGTTTTGTACACTTTAAGCTAATTAGACCGGGACCTACAGTTTAAAGTGGATCCCAAACCAGTAACAAACATCCAGGCCACCGAACCTGGAGCCAGTAGTAGCAAAGGCTGATGAGCAGACTGTTGATGAGGAGACTGTTCAGTTGTAATCAGACACATTTCTGTAGTCAGCTTAATTCTTCTGCTTGTCAATCGAGGGAAAGGGAGTGTAAATTGTGGTATATTAAAGGTATATTCCTAATGAAATAGCATCCAACATAATCACAAAATTCCCACTGACACGCGCATGAGAATCTGTAGACAAAAATGAGACTGAATGACAATCTTTTGAACATAACTACAAACACCATGAGAAAATTAAATAAAATGTTTATAATAATAATAAAAAAAATATTAAAAACAATAAAATCAATTTCTTCATTTCATTGATCAAAGCCATATTATATTATGAATCAAAAACATGTTTGTTCAGTAAAATACAAAACAGGAAAGTATTTACACAACAACATAAAATGTAAGTGCGAATTAAAAGAGACATTGGATTATTCTTAAGAAAGAAAGAGTCATTGGTTTATTCTGAAAAAATTGTTATTTGATTTTGTAAAATGATCAATCACTCTTCTTCTTATATGCGGACTTGATTACTTTTGCGTATTTACAATTGTATATATATATATTTATACACTGAAGTGACAAAAGTCATGGGATACCTCTTAATATCGTGTCGGCCCTCCTTTCGCCCGGCGAAGTGCAGCAACTCGACGTGGCACGGACTCAACAAGTCGTTGGAAGTCTTCTGCAGGAATATTGATCCATGCTGTCTCGATAGACGTCCATAATTGTGAAAGCGTAGATGGTGCAGGATTTTGGGCACGAACAGACCTCTCGATGATGTCCCATAAATGCTCGATGGGATTCATGTCGGGTGATCTAGGTGGCCAGATCATTCGTTGGAATTGTCCAGAATGTTCTTCAAACCAATCGCGGACAGTTGTGGCCCGGTGACAGGGCGCATTGTCATCCATAAAAATCCCATCGTTGTTTGGGTACATGAAGTCCATGAATGGCTGCAAGTGATCTCCAAGTAACTGAACATAAGCATTTCCAGTCAATGTTCGGTCCAGTCGCACCAGAGGACCAAGTCCATGCCATGAAAAAACCGCCCACACCATTACGGAGCCACCACCAGCTGGAACAGTGCGTTGCTGACAGTTTGGGTCCATGGCTTCGTGGGGTCTGCGCCACACTCGAACCCTACCATCAGCTCTTACCAACTGAAATCGTGACTCATCGGACCAGGCCACGGTTTTCCATTCATCTAGGGACCAACCGATATGCTCACGTGCCCACGAGAGTCGCTGCAAGCGATGTCGTTCTGTCAGTAAAGGCACTCGAGTCGGTCTTCTGCTGGAATAGCCCAAGAAAGCCAAATTTCTCCGCACAGTTCCCACATTGATTTCTGCGGTTATTTGACGCAGTGTTGCTTGTCTGTTAGAATTTACGACTCTTTGCAGACGTCGCCGGTCTCGGTCGTTAAGTGCAGGCGGTCGACCACTGCGCTGTCCATGGTGGGATGTTATGCCTGAAATTTCATACTCTCGGCACACTCTTGACACAGTGGATTTGGGAATGTTGAATTCCCTAACGATTTCCGAAACGGCATGACCCATGCGTCTAGCTCCAACTAACATTCCGCGTTCAAAGTCTGTTAATTCCCATCGTGCGGTCATCATCACGTCAAAACTTCTTCACATGAATAACTTGAACAGAAATGAAAGCTCTGCGAAAGCACTGCGCATTTATACCTGTTCTACGCGATGCTACTGCCATCTGAAAATTTGCATATTGCTATCCTGTAATCACTGTAACCGATAATCTCTACCTGCAACAGGTATTCGTAACCTATATTCTTCTACAGTTATTCGCTACACGCACATAAATTGCATAATAAAACCATCACAGCATTCGTAAAATAAAAACTCTTCAGTGCCTCGCATTCAAACTGTCAGAAAAAAGAAAGAAATTGTTCAAGAATCAGAAATGAACAAAAGCTGCAGCAATGAATCTGAAAATCAATTAATAAGCTTAAAGATTAATAAGCTTAAACTGCAACTGCAAACAAAAAAAAAATTTCAACAAAATATATAGTGGCAGGGTATTGAAAGATGGCAACCAAGAAATGCATAAAATCCGATATAAATTTGTGAATCCGACGAAATAATTATAAACCATTTTATTTCTGCTAGCTAGATGACTGGAACTACAGTCAAAGACAGATATAGCGACGCATTACGATAACGTGCAGTAAAAAAAATTTACCTCCCTTTTAGATCTGGCAAGATACAGGATTGAAGATAACAGACCAAGTCTTTTTATGAGGCCAAAAAGAGTCATATGATAGGACTCACTACTGCTGTTACTAATATGACTAATAAGCGAGTAATTGGTTGACCAAATGATTAAAAATCCATTGTAAACCTATATGTGTGATATCTGATTGGAAAGATTAATGGTTTGCTATGATATTTTTGTTAATTAGTAACGTGAGAAAGTGAAATGCTCTTGAAGAAACTGATAATATAAATGGCTATTTCTTGGAAGAAGAAGAATTCTCACAGTATAGTAAACGTTAAATAAATAAACAATATATATGGGGACTAATGGCCGAGTGTCTGGCTCTCGGTGCCACAGGTTTCGGGTTCTAGTCCAGGCTGTGCCATGGATGTTTGTAAAGATTTGGAAACCACTTTAAACGGTATGTGCCAATCTCACTTGACTGTAGAGCTTTGGGCATAGGGCTGACAACTCTATCTCGTAAAAAAAAAAAAAACATCTACTGTCTAGAAATCTGCCAGCGATTGCAAAAGGCACTGGCTACCACGGTGCTGTTGTGCCATTAGTGATAATGATCATCATCATGATATATATATATATATATATCATGGTGGTGGCTTATATGATATATCATCACTAGTGGCTCAGCGGCAAGATATGTAGATATCTGTCTATACATATAATGATATCAGTTTTTGGCATTCAAAATGATAATATTTCTAATTAATTATTTGTTCTTTTGATTTTGTGTTCATGTTCATGTGTCGCATTCTTTATATATTAGTGCTTCTTATACATATATAATTTATTTATAGCTTTTTTATATTGCATATTCTTCTACAATCTGAACATTGCAATCTGAATATTGCTGTAATAAATTCTTATAATATGTAATTTTTTCAATTAATTATGTTGAGACATTTTTTTTTTTTTTTTTTTTTTTTTTTTTTTTTTAACATTTTAATGATTTGTCTTCATACGTTTTGTTTGTTACTTACCTCTATAAGCTTCGTGGTGTACTTTCGTGGTGCAAGATGAAATTAATTGCTACTTAAAATAAAAATAAAAATGCTATAAATCTTTCACACTAAAATAAATCAAAAGAAATTCTTATAACTTGATTTTCTATCCCAATGGTCAACATTAATCCAGTGAAAGGCATTTACACATTACGAAATAGTCAACAAGTTTAGCTTCCATATATAGATAGTGCAACATCTGAATAAAGTACAAAAAACCACATGTTTTTCAAAATCCATATCCATTAAATCTACTTTTCTCTGCATTATCTAGCTAATTCCATCGACAACAGGCTAATCTAAAATCTTCAAAGGCGGCTTCACGGAGGGGGTGTCAGAAACGCGGGGGTGGGAATAAACTTTAAAAATCATCCTCTTCCATGTCCTTGGAGATTATTCAAGAGTTTTACCAGCAGTGTACTTGATCCATCTCACTTGTCTATAAAACGTGCTCACATCCACCCTACACCACCGACCACCCCTCGCACTGAATTATGGATCAGGGGGTTTTATGGTTTCAGCGACACTTTTATAGAGACGGAGCAAACTTTCCATGTCGAAAAAGGGGGGGAGGGTTAGGAAAAAAAGGTGAAAAGAGGGGACGAAGCTAAAAAAGAGTCGATGGAGGGTGCTCAAAGTTCAAAGGGGGGCGTTTATCCCCGTTGTTAAGAGGGCGAGAAGAACCTCTTGTGAGTGATGTTCCGGCTGATATGCAAGAGGTACTTTGGAACAAAGAACCCAGGATGATTGAAGGGTCAGTTCTTAATTGAAGGATTTTACTAAATCGAAATTGCCTTCCAGAAAGTTTTGGAAAGGTTATTAAGGTTTCATTGTAATGGATAAGCTAATTAGCTGTAAAAAAATTGCTATAATTAAATTTAATTTAAGTACATATTTACTTCCAAAGCAACAAGTCGATTGAAATAGACGAGAGACAGAAATTGTAAATCCCAAATAGAATACGCATCATCAATGACGCAACAGCCCTATGGTTTGCCAAGGCTACCTCAATACTTGGAGATTTCGATACAAGAGATGTTTTTCTTTTTGCAGGGTAGGGCTGTCACCCGACGCTCTGCAGTCATGTGAGATCGGAAACTACGGTTTAAAGTGGATTCCGAACCACTCACAAACATCCATGCCATCGCCAGGATTCGAACCTCAAGTCTCTTTATCCCCGTTGTTAAGGGGACGGGAAGAACCTCTTGTGAGTGATGTTCCACCTGATATGCAAGAGGTACTCTGGAACAAAGGACCCAGGATGATTGCAGGGTCAGAGTTCTTAATTGAAGGAATTTAAATCCAGAAAGTTTTGGAAAGGTTTCATTGTAATGGGTAAGCTAAGCTAAGTTATTTTCTAAAAATAAGAAATAAATAAATAAAATTATTAAATTTAATTGAAGTCATTATTTGCTTCCAAAGCAGCAAATCAATTGACATAGTCCAGAGAACAGAGATTGCAAAACATAAAGAGAATACAGAATGAACATAATTTAGGGTTAATAATAGAATGAAATAATTTATAAAAAATAATGCTATAAATCTTTCACACTGAAGTAAAATCATAAGAAATTTTTATAATTTGAATTTCCACCTCAGTGGGCAACATTAATCCAGTGAAAGACATTTACACATTATAAAATAGTCAACAAGTTTAGTGGGTTGTAACAAGGTTTTCAACCATAAACATATAGTGCAACATCGGTATAAAAAAATTACTATTATAACATATTTTTTTACATTCTAATGATTTGTCCTAACTCTGGCGCTCGGTAGCACAGCTTTCGGGTTCGAGTCCCGGCTGTGCCATGGAAGTTTGTAGTGGTTCGGAATCCACTTTAAACCGTAGGTCTCGGACTAATAGGACCGTAGAGCGTAGCGGGGGCATTGTTACTTCGCGTCCGTGGCTTATTTTCAAGTGACACGCGCCCCCTGAGTAATGCAAAGTGAGTAACGTCTGTGCAGCGCTTGCCTCAAGGCATCCAAGACCAAGCTGTCTAAGTGTTTGCCAGCTGCATTAGAAAGAAAAAAATGATTTGTCCTAATAAGTTTTATTTGCCATTTACAACTGTAAGTTTCGTGGTGTACTTCTGCGAGGCAAGAAGAAATTTATTGCTACATAAAATAAAAATAAAAATGCTATAAATCTTTCAAACTAAAATAAATCAAAAGAAATTCTTATAACTTGATTTTCTATCCCAATGGTCAACATTAATCCATTCAAAGGCATTTACCCATCATAAAATGCTCATCAAGTATAGTGGCCATATGCAGATAGTGCAACATCCGAATAAAATACAAAAAAAATATGTTTTTCAAAATCCTCGTCAATTAAATCAACTTTTCACTGCATTATCTAGCTAATACCATCGACAACAGGCTAATCTAAAATCTTCAAAGGCGGCTTCACGGAGGAGGTGTCAGAAACGCGGGGGTGGGGTGGGAATAAACTTTAAAAATCATCCTCTTCCATGTCCCTAGAGATTATTCAAGAGTTTTACCAGCAGTGTACGTCATCCATCTCACTTGTCTATAAAACGTGCTCACATCCGCCCTACACCACCGACCACCCCTCGCACTGAATTATGGATCAGGGGGTTTTATGGTTTCAGCGACACTTTTATAGAGACGGAGCAGACTTTCCATGTCGAAAAAGGGGGGAGGGTTAGGAAAAAAAGGTGAAAAGAGGGGGAAAAAAGCGATGGTGAGTACTCAAAGTTCAAAGGGGGGGCGTTTATCCCCGCTGTTAAGCGGGCGGGAAGAACCTCTTGTAGAGTGATGTTCCGTCTGATATGCAAGAGGTACTTTGGAACAAAAGAACCCTGGGTGATTGAAGGGTCAGAGTTCTTAATTGAAGGAATTTAGATCGAAATTGCCTTCCAGAAAGTTTTGGAAAGGTTATTAGGGTTTCATTGTAATGGATAAGTTAGCTAAAAAAAATTAATAAATAAATTTAGTCTAAGTCATTATTTGTTTTCAAAGCCACAAGTCAATTCAAATAGCTCAGAGACAGAGATTGTAAAACCCAAAGTGAATGCATCATCATCAGTGGCGCAACAGCCCTATGGTGGGCCAAGGACGCCACCTTACTCGGAGATTTCGAGACAAGAGATGTTTTTCCTTTTACGGGCTAGGACTGTCAGTCGACGCTCTGCTGTCGTGTTAGACAGCAAACTACGAATTAAAGGGGATTCCGAACCACTACAAGCATCCATAGCACCGCCGGGACCAAACTTGTGGCACCAAGCTTCAGAGCGCTAGTCACTCGGCCATAAGAGAAAGAGAATACAGAGTGAATATAATTTAGAGATCTATTTGAATTTTAATGCGATAAAAAAGAGATGAATATACTAGAAATGGGATCTATAGTTATTTGTTAATAATATTTTTTATTGAGTTCATATAGATTTTTTTCTAATAGACTTCAGATGTTTTAGATGTTACTTAATTGTTGACAGGAGAGTTGAAAAACCCTCTTTCCTCCTTTCCCCTGAAATAAAAAGTTTTTTTTTTTTAAGTTAACAGAATTTATTATTAGATTCCACTTTAAAACAGTTGGTCACGGTCTAATATGACTGTAGAGCACTGGGCTTAAAGCTGAAACCCTACCAGTAAACAAACAACATCATCTGTCTTGAAATATGCCAGTAGGCAGACGGATTAGCTCACCATGGGGCTGTTGCGCCACTACTACCACACCACGTCACATCACTGTGCTTAGAGCAGAGTTGCCTCTTTATATTTTGGGAATGATGAGAATGAGAAGTCTGATTGGGCTCTGTAATGCTCTACAATAATATGAGACAGGAACCTACGGCTTAAAGTGGATTCCGAACCACTACAAACATCCCTGGCACCGCCGGCACTCGAAACAGAAACCTGTGGGCCAGAGACACTCGGCCATACACCCCCGTTGTTGGCAACTAAAAATAATAAGACGAAAAATTCATTATTAAGCTTGAACTAAACTATCGGTTGGAGACCTGTTGGCCGAGTGACTAGAGCTTGGTGCCACAGGTTTGGGTTTGAGTCCCGGTGGTATCATGGAGTGGTTGAAAACTAAATTAAACCATAGGTCCCAATCTAATATGACTGTAGATCATTGGGCTTAAAGCTGACAACCGTAAAAAGACAGCATCTCCTGTTGGCAGATGGTTTTAGCCCACTATGGGGCTGTTGAGCCATTAAAGAAGAAGTTCTATCTGTTCAAATGAGGATATCAATCTGATTGAAAAAAAGACCATTAAGTCCATTGTAAAAATCCAACAGTTTAAATAATCAGGAATGTGTTGCATTATAAAGGAAATGATTCCTTAATAACACGATTTTTTGAGTACGAATACTTTCTTGAGTCGAATGCTTGAGAGAATATGTTAAATATTGTGTGTACAACATTCCTAGTGAACTTACTCTAGGAAAGCCAGCTACTATCTCATGGATAAATTTATTTCAGTTTCTAAATAAGTTTTTTGTGAAGTTAAAAATATCTTCGTTACATCCCTTTATTAATTTTTTTATCTTATAATATTAAAATAAATTTAATAATATATGAATTACTTATATGAGAAATAACGTAAAAAAATTAATCCACTTACATTGCATAATGACTCTGTCGTTCGGTACCACAGGTATCGGGTTCAAATCCCGGCTTTGCCCATGGGTGTTTGTAGTGGTTCGGAATCCACTTTAAGCCGTAGGTCCCGGTCCTAATAGCATCGTAGAGCGTTGTGGGGTCATTGTTACTCCGCGTCCATGGCTTACCATCAAGTTACACTCGCCCCCTGGGTAATGCAAAGTGAGTAACGTCTGTGCAGCCCTTATGGCGAAGGTCACGGTCTATTTGCCAGCTGCATTAGAAGAAAAAAAAACATTGCATAATGATTTAATAAACTTTCTTCAGAAAATTTTTGTTGTTTTGTTGTTGTTTCTTATCCCACTTGGCTGGCCAAGCCCACGAGCCCATATGGACTCATGATTGAAGGGGAAGGAAGCAGCTTCTGTTGTGATGGAGCACCCGTAGGTAGAAGCCTGACTTTTGCTCCGTGACGCTCTTACAGTCATAGAAGACCGGGACCTACGGCTTAAAGTGGATTCCGAACCACTACAAACATCCATGGCACCGCCGGGATTCGAACCCGAAACCTGTGGCACCGAGCGCCAGAGCGCTAGACACTCGGCCATTCAGGTCCCAAATTTGCCAACGGCACGCGGTGTTCCCAGGTGGTCACCTACCCAAGTACTGACCGCGCCCAATGATTAACTTCGGTGATCTAACGAGAACCGGTATATTCAGCATGGTACGGCCGTTGGCCAAAAAAAAATTTTTAATATTGTTAATAATACTAAATGTATCAAGTATTCATAGTTTGGATGGTAACGCCCAAATTATCGATCTCATTTATTTGATAATTCTGCAAATGTTTATATTTATTAATAATGGATGTTGATGATAACTTATAAGAATATTGACGATACAAACAGATTTTAACTATGCAAACACCGAATAAATTCGGAAAAATCATTATAAGGGAACATAAAGATCTATAACCTAATGCGCAAATGTCTTCATGGATGACACAAAGCTATTCGATTATCGATGAGAGACCTATTTTCGTCACAATCGTTATCGCATCTGTGCATTTTTCAAGTTTTCGACTGCAATGTAGATATTTAACGGAAATCGAATTCTAAAATAATAGCGCTGTTTCACGCTTTACCACCTTATGAAATGGAGGAAAATGTGTAATTAAAGTTTAGTGCCACAAACTAAATTATGAATACCATAAATTTAATAAAACTTATAAATACATTTCTCATATGTTGTATGTTTAAAATCTTCTAGTAATAGTTTACTTTGGTTAAAATTCAAGAATTCATGTTATTTGTATTAGATTAATAGTTTGCACAAAACTTATTAGATCAAGAAAAATGAATTTAAGAATTAGATGCCTTTTAAGTCGAATATTATTGTTTTATTCATACATAATCTGTTTTATGCATCTTTCTCATCATCTCTGTTGTGTATCTCTTTCGTCATATGTTTTATGTCATTCAAATATTCCTTTCATCGGGATTTCTCTATGTTTTTTATATATTTATTTCATGAGTTACACGAGTAGTGTTACTTTCCTCCGTACCCTATCTTCAAGCTACACGTGCCCCCTGGGGAGTAAAGGCTCGTGCTCACCAAGGCGACATGATGCAAGCGAAAAAATTTGACCAATCACTAGCCTCACCGCGGTCGCCTGAAACCGGTTTGCAGTCCACCGCTTGGAGTTGCCCGACTTTCAACTCGAAGCGGTTTTTCACTAGGCGTAATGCTATTTCTGACGTTTCGCTGTGAAGGGGTCGAAAAAATTTTGTCGCTTGCCTCTTGCATCTTCACGTCTCTCGCCTCGGTGGGAACGAGCCTTAACAGGGATGCAGCTCTTGCTTATGGCATAAAGATGAACTGTCTCTGCATTGCCAGCTGCATTAGAACAACAACTTTTAAAAATTTATTTTATTACTTCTTAAAATGTAGTTGGGCTCTAAATTATTAACTTTTAGACATACGTCTCTTTCATTTTATTATTTTTAATCTGCCCTTTGAGGCGAAGTAAGAGAGAAAGATTATTCTGTTTGAAAATTTTAAAAACGTGATAATTGTATGCGTTGAAAACTAGATTTCTTTTTGTTGCCAACGCTATTTTATTTTCTTTACGCTTGCTATCATTATACTTTCGTACATATGTATCATAACTTTTTTTTTTGTCTTTCATATTTTAATTCGTGCTCTTAATATTCACTTATTCTTAGTTTTGAAACAAGAACAAGAACACTGCAACAAGACAAAAGGTTCTAAATTCTTTGAACAATTTCTTTGGAAGCTTTTCAAAATGGCGAACTGAGAACTTTATTCAAGAACCCCGGCTTCTAATTGTTCTCGTAGGAGAAAAAGATAATTACTTTTATTTATCAAAAGCATTCCACAGTTTTAATTAAACTTTAAAGAATAATTTTTGCTGCCAACGAAAAAAAAAAAAAAAAAGCGGATTAAAAATAAAAAAAAGAAAAGCGGAAAATCGTTTGAACTCTTATAAGTGGAGGATTAAGCCTTGAATCAAATAAATTGGTCCGCCCATTTCTGCGGGAGGGAAAAAAAATTATCAGAGGGCGGGAAATGTTTCATCTCGCGGAAAGCCGGTTGCAGTTAAGAAACAGAAATGGCGATTTAGGATCAAATATAAACTTTGGGCTAAATGGCGTGTCATAAGCCATGGGATATAAAAATTATTTAATACTGCTATTTTTTATTGCGAAATTGCACTGGCTGTCGCACTTACTACAAGCACGCCGAGAAATAAAAAAAAAAGAACATTTAATTTCCCCCTCTCCCCTTCCAAACACTAAAAATCGTTTGGTTTTATTTCTCCCGTGCTCCCTCGGGGTAATATGCAGCTGCGCATTTTTTTAACAAAATAGAAAAAAACGTGAATTATGCCAGTAATTTGGCAACAGTGGAAGTTCGTTAGGTTTGTTGTGATCTAGAGTGCCATTATGTTTTCCCGCCTTTTTTTTTATTCCACCTTCCCTAATGCTAAAAAATGCGATCGAAAAGTTTCTTAATACCTCTAAAAAGAACATTTTGGGTTAATTTATACCTTACGTGTCGTAATTTGATAATTTACGAGGGGAATTAAAATAAAATACGTGTATATTAAAATAAATTTTGAATGGTGAGAAGGCAATTACCAGCCATATTCAATCTAAAATTCGAATTTTAGAAAAGTAAATATTTTATTTCTTTGATTAATTTTTCGTACAAAATAATAGTTTAAATAAAATGAGAAATAAACTAAAATAAGTGTTTTCAATCTAAGATATTTTTAGGGCCAAACAGTGGCTCAACTATGCCATCTGAGACCCGTGGCAAATTCTTCAAATAGTTGCCCCTCAATGCAAAATATCATCATTGTATTTTCTTTTTGGTGGAAATCTAGAATGCTGTACTCCTGAGGAAGTCTCCAATCTTGCAACCTTCTTGATTATTTCGCCAATATTCCGCCAATATTTTAGGGTTACAATTCTGAACTTTTTCCGAACAATATAATTTCTATTTTAATAGTTATTTGCAGAATTTTCAAGTTATAGTAAATAAAGAACATAAATATATATTCTTTTAAATATTTTTTCCGATAAATTATTGATTATAATAATATATATAATATTTGGCGTTAAACTTTGGCTTAAAAACACACTCACGAATAAACTTTGAAGTAATAGCTGTTTGGCTACTAATGTTAGCGTTGAATTTTGGCGAAATAACGTTTCAAAAATGATACTGAACTTCAGCAGCCATTTTGTTTGTTTTCTTGTCAATTTGGCATCCCAGTGAAGGATTTTGGCGAAATATCATTTTACTCGAAAACTACTTGGTGCATTCATTACTATGCTTACTGGACGGCATACTGGCGATGCATTTGGGGCAAAAGGTATAGGATTCTAGATTTTTACCTTCTTTCTAATGAAGTGCTACCTAAAATATGTATTATTTTCGGTTGATACTGTTAACGGAGATTTGGCGATCGCTGGGATTTGGCGACAAAAATTCTTTTCACACAAATGCGACAAGAAAAGTGTAACGATTATAAGTGACGCAAATTTCAAACAAAACAAGGCATGCGGACGACTTATCTCTCAGTTAGCGTCAAATCCCAACAGCCCTTATTTTGCGATTTGACCTTATTAACTTTTTATTTGAAAGGGTTATTGAATTAAAATTACTGCTTTTTTCTATAAAAATTTTATTTGTTAAAGTTTGTTTTCGGCCTTTCTGATCAAAGTGTCAATGACAGCATCAAAGTTCAAGTTGTGGACTATAGAATGTCCGATGGATAGAATGGCCAAATTACGTAATCTGTAATCTTGTCTGTCTTGTCCCATAGAATTTCTTAAATAGATTTGTATCCATTTTAATTTCAAGAATAATCGCTCAGCACTAGCCATGATCCCGGGAATTGTTAAAAAGAACATAAGATTATGATTCATTATGATTAATAAATCAGCCGGTTACCTCGTGGAAGAAGACTTTTCAATTTCATGTATAAAAGTGGAGCGAAAACTGAAAATTTGCTTAGTAAGAGACAGATATATCCTTTTTGTATACATCAAATTCTTCAGTTGATGTACATAAAAAGGATATTTCTACATTCTTCAGCCTTTTCTAATAATTCGGTGACATTTAAATTAAGGAATGTCAAGCCTCTCCTGTAGTCATAGTATCTCTGCTTGTGCAGGGAACTTTGCCCTTCTTTACAACCTTTTGTTACGCTATTGGGTGCCAAACACCATACGTTTACATAGATATAACGTATACATAAATTGAAATAAAATAGAATATTATTTTTTTTAAATATAAAGTAATTAAAAAGGATCGATTGGATTTCAAAGTTCCAACAGAGCTAGATCAAGTCCATGACATTGTTAACTCTGATAAAGGCTAAAACAAGCAACAGCGGACTAAAAAGGTCATGTTAGGAGAGCCCCAGACAGTCAAGAACATGATAGGGAGAAACCTGGTCATTATGGCACTTGGTGCCAATTGGGTAGGCCTTGTTACTGTCGGAATAAAGCAAAGATCTGAGGGGACCACTAATCAGTCTATGGGCGAAACCATTGGGGTACCATGTTTACCATCAGCCATGCTTAAAATACCAAGCCAAGACGTGAAAAGTGCCTCAAAACCATACTACAAAAAACTTCAAGCAAAAGCCAAATTTTCCAAAAATTCATTGAGACTAACGTTATTCAAGGAGCATTTCAAGAGTTAAAGAGCCCAAAGTACCATTTTCAGCAAAAATTTCAAATGGAGATTTATTTGTTTGGCCCTCATTTTAGGATAACGTCACGGACTCCTAACCAGGACATTATTCGCACATGATTAAACAAAAATATTCTTTGGTTTATTATTCTAAATGTGCAGGCTTGTAGACAGGTGGCAGATAAAATAATTTTTATAGTTTCATTCAATTTATTTGTGGACAAGACGGTACAATGCAGAAATTTATAAATGCTACCAATACCCAGATAGTATAAAATTTATTGAGATCAATAGATTAAACTGGAATCATGTATTTAGAATGAATGACTTAAACCCTGTAAAAAGGCTCGTTTTGGCAAAGCCACAGGGACTAAGAGGAAGAGGACGACAAAAGTTGCGATGGATAGACGCAGTTGAAAAATATTTTGTTGTACTAAAGGTTAAAAATTGGAGGGCCCTTGTCTCCCAGTGGAATGGCTGGAAATATTTTTTAAGTAATGGCTTGGCCCACACTAGGCTGTCGTGCTTTTGATAATGGTGACGATTCAATTTTCCTGAGCGAATAATTGAATAAAAATTACACGATAAGACAAATACATTTAGCATTTTTTTATGTAAATTGATTGATTTGAAATGAATAACAGGAATTTAAAATCTTTAAGTTGATCATTGTTAAATATATTTGCATAAGAACATAACACTTTAAACCTTTTGGGGGCTGAAGGGCCGTTCGGTGCCACGGGTTTGGGGTTCGAGTCCCGGCAGTGCCATGGATGTTATAGTGGTTCGGAATCCACTTTAAGTCGTAGGTCCTGGTCTAATATGACTATAGAGCGGCACGGAGCCAAGTCAGACTTCTACGTACGGGTGCTCCATCACAACAGAAGCTGACCCCTTTCCCTTCAACATGATTCCATGTATGTTCGTGGACTTGCACAAGATATCTACCAAGTGGGATAAGAAGCAAGAACACAATAAGTATATTCTAGAAATCCTATTCGTGTTTGGCATAGCAGTTGCGATTTATACCCCTCAGTTCAACCGTACGTATGTTTCTCGAATGCTTGATATCAGATTTATGCATGAAAGCTCAACAATAAGATTTTTTCACCAATACTAAATCCATTCATTTTATTAATTTATTCCAGGGTAAAATGGCGACTCTTTTTAAAGTTACCAATAATATTTCTGCATAGTTTTTTTTTTTTTTTCAACAAGCAGATCATAGAAGCTTATTTTGCCTTCCAGCAGAATATATTGATAAAAACATCAAGTTCAGGGAAAAGAGAAAGATATAAGAAAAAGCAGAAAAAAATGGATGAAAAAAGAACTTCTTCACGGAGTGGACCAAATGGTAAAATCATAAGCTTGTAATTTAACGCCTGATTCGACGTGTTTGGCGTTCTGTAATTTTTGCCGCGTTGGCGACTCTTCTTTCTCCGCGGCTCACCTTTCGCCCCTCACCCCGAGGAATGACGTCGTAGAGTGGAAAAAAACACGGCCCGGCGGGTTTCTTTCTCCGCCTGCGACTCTCGTCTGTCTCTGGAAACGGGGAATTTTATTATGAATCGGTCAAATTAAATTCTCGGTGGGAAAAAGAAGGGGGCTGCCCCTAACCGTATTAGGTCTCCGGGGCGGAAAATGACAGCCCTCCACAAGTGAATGATACACACTCGCCAAGAACCGGACGATTTGAAAGGGTGAGTTAATCACTCTCCGAAGAAACTAACTAACTGATTAGTTTTATGAAAGTTTTTTTTATACTCCAGTGCACATAGGAAAGGTGGAAGATCGAATAAATATTTGATATTTTAATTCATTTTTGCAGTTGGAAATATTGGAAGAAAATAAAACATAAAAATATTCTTTAATTTATAATTATAAATGTAACAGGAGGTCAGAATGGACGAGTGTCTTGTGCTCGGTGCCACAGGTTTAGGATTCGAGTCCTACTGATGTCATGGATGTTTGTAGTGGTTCGGAATCGACTTTAAACCGTAGGTCGCGGTCTCATATGACCGTAGAGCGCCACAGAGCACAATCAGACTTCTTCTCACCGACATCCTTCCCAAATTGTAAGGGTGCAACTCAGCTCTAGGCACAGTGATATGGTGTAGTATCAGTAGCAGTAGTGCATAAAGGTGGCCCTGCGAATGCATAGGTATTCGCCCGTCGTCCTGAACACTGCATACTATTCACAGCAGCCCATCGGCATCACCATGATGAAAAGGGTGATAAAACGAACACAAAGACTGGATATTTCATCAATGGAGTCACTCTCTGTTTACTGATGAGAGCCGTTTCAATGTGAACAACGATTCTCAGAGCCACTTGATATGGAAGGAGATAGGGAAGGTTTAATCTCACTAATATCAGGGAAAGAGATCGTTGATGTGTTCCTGGAGTGCTTGTGTATGGAGGCATTATGTTGAATTGACGGACAGACCTCTATATTTTTGATAGTGACTCAACTACCGGAGATCTTTATTGCAATGAAATTATCCTCCAACCCTTGAGTCTGTTCCGAGGTGCCGTTGGTCCAGACTTTATTATTGTGTATAATAATGCCCATCCTGTGCTGTTAAGAAGCTTCTAGAAAGTTGGGATATCTGCAGAAGGCATTGGCCAGCGTAATCTCCCATGATTTAAATCCCATCGAACATGTGTGGATGCTTTAGGGAGACGACTGGCAGCAAGATTATTACCTCCTGAGAACATCAGACAGCTTAAATAGATGCTCTTTGAATCGTGGCAAATCTAACCTCAAGAATTGCCGGAGAATTTAGTATTGAGTATGAACAGACGGTGTCACGCACATATTGCAGTTATAGAAGATCTTATCTTTAACTAAAAGATTTTGGTTTCCTGTTTTTACTCATGTCCAGACAATGTATTTTATTTAATGCCATTCTGACAATAAAGCCTTTTTCCGCTTTGTTACAAAATGTATGCGTACAATTCATTTTTTGGCTACAATACATTTTCATTCTATAAGTTCCGAATTGGGCCTCTGTAGTATGAATTTTCTATCTCCCACTTGATTTCTTTGCGAAATTATGGAAAAATCAAATAAGTTGCTTAAGTTTTGCACATTATTTATGTTTCTCGAATTCATATCCGTGTTTAATATATATTTAATACCCTTTGTAGTGTATACAATAGAAGTTCAACAATAAGTATATGTTTCCCGATTTTGATATCGTATATTTAATAACATTTGCGATTTTAGTAATCTCAGTTTAATAATAAGAATGTTTCTCGAATGTTTGATGTCATATATTTCATAACATTGCGATTTTATTCATCGCAGTTCAACAATAAGCATTTCACGCATTCTAAATCTATTCATTATATTAATTTATTCCAGGGAAAAATGGCGATTTATTCAAAAGTTACCAATAATATTTCTTTATTTTTACGTTTTACAAGCAGATCATAGAAGCTTACTTTGTCTTCTAGCAGAATATATCGATAAAAAAAATAAAGTACAGGGAACAAGAAGGTTACAACACAAAGCAGAAAAAAAATGAAAAAAGAACTTCTTCATGGAGTGGACAAAATGATAAAATCATAAGCTTGCAATTTAACGCCTGATTCGATGTGTTTGGCGATCTGTAATTTTTGTCACGTTGGCGACCCTTTTTTCTCCGCGGCTCACCTTTCACTACTCACCCCGAGGAATGACGTCGTTGAGCGGAAAAAAAACACGGCCCGGTGGGTTTCTTTCTCCGCCTGCGACTCTCGTCTGTCTCTGGCAAAGGGGAATTTTATTATGAATCGGTCAAATGAAGTTCTTGCGGGAAAAAAAGAAGGGGCTGCTCCTCACCGTATTAGGGCTGAGGGGCGGAAAATGACAGCCCCTCCAAGAGTGAATGATACACGAGTGAATGGAGCCAACAATTTGAGAAGGTGAGTTAATCACTTTCCCAAGAAACTCACTGACTGATCAGTTCTATTAAAGTTTTTTTATACTCCAATGCATTTTGGAAAGACGGAAGATCTAATAAATATTGGATATTTTAATCACTTTTGCAGTCTGAAAATTTGGAAAAAAGAAAAACATAGAAAATAATAAAAATATTATTTAGTTTATAATTCTAAATGTACAGGATTGTAGGCATGTGGCAAAACAAATATATCTTTTATAATTTCATTCAATTGATTGTTAGGGAAGACGGTACAACGCAGAAATTTATAAATGCTATAAAGACCCAGATATTATGAAAATGTATTACGATCAATACATTGAACTGGTCTGCTCACATATTTAGAACGAATGATTTAAACCCAGTAAAAAAAGGCTCGATTTGTCAGGGCTCTAGCGACAAAGAGGAAGAGGACGACCAGGTTGTGATGGATAGACGCAGTTGAGAAAGATTTTGCTTTACTGGGGGTTGGGAATTGGAGAACCTTTGTCACCAAGAGGAATTCACGAAAATCTCTCCAAATGAAAGCTTTTGCCCACTCCGGTCTGTCGTGCTATTGATTATGATGATTATTCAATTTTCCTGAGAGATAGACTGGATAAATCTACTTGATATGGCAAATATATTTCACAATTTTTAAATTAAATTAATTGACTGAAAATGAATAACAGGAATTTAAAATCTTTAGGTTGATAATTGATAAATATATCTGCATAACAACATAACACATTAAGCTTTTTGTGGTCGAGTGTCCAGCGCTCTGGCGCTCGGTGCCACAGGTTTCTGGTTTGAGTTCCGGCGGTGACATCGATGTTTGCAGTGGATCGGAATCCACTTTACACCCTATGTACCGGTCTGGTATCTTTATAGAGAGTCATGGAGCCAACTCAGACTTTACCCGCCGAGAGTTCCATTGCAACAGAAGCTGTCCACTTTTACCTTCAGCCATGAGTCCATACAGGCTCGTAGGCTTGGTCTAGATGTCAACTGAGTGGGGTAAGAAATCACAACAACAACACAAAAGTATACGTTTTTAGAATGTGTGTCAATTTCATATCCGTGCTTAAAATCATATATTTCATAAAAGTTGCTGCAATTGAACAATAAGTATATGTTTCTCAAATTCATATCATATACTCTTATTTCATAACATTGCGATTTATACATTTCAGTTCTACAATAAGTTTATTTCATGTATACTAACTCTATTCATTTTATTAATTTATTCTAGGGAAAAATGGCGACTCTTTCAAAAGTCAGCGGTAATATTTCTTTATGCTTTTTTTAACAAACTGATCATGGAAGCTTATTTTGCCTTCTAGCAGAATATATTGATAAAAAATTAAGGAAAAAAAAGGGTACAAGAATTAGCAGGAAAAAATGGGGGAAAAAAAAAAAAAACTTCGTCATGGAGTGGACAAAATGGTAAAAATCATAAGCTTGTAATTTAACGCCTGATTCGATGAGTTTGGCGTTCTGTAATTTTTGTCGCGTTGGCGACTTTTCTTTCTCCTCGGCTCACCTTTAGCCCCTCACCCCGAGGAATGACGTCGTTAAGCGGAAAAAAACACGGCCCGATGGGTTTCTTTCTCCGTCTCTGGCAACGGGGAATTTTATTATGAATCGGTCAAATGAAATTCTTGGCGGGAAAAAAACAGGGGCTGCTCCTCAACCGTATTAGGGCGGCGGGGCGGAAAATTGCAGCCCCTCCACGAGTGAATGATACGCACTTGCCAAGGAGCCGACGATTTGAGAAGGTGAGTTAATCACTTTCCCAAGAAACTCACTGACTGATTAGTTCCATTAAAGTGTTTTTATACTCCAGCGCATTTAGGAAAGGCGGAAGATAGAATAAATATTTGATATTTGAATCATTTCTGCAAGCGGCAATTTTTTGAAAGAAAATAAAACATAAAACTTTCGAGAACAGATGAATAAACTCAGGAATAGGCGAATATTTAATAATACATGATATATATGAAGCAATTGATTGGAATATTACAAGAAAGGACAAATTCAATAGCCAAATGAATACAGCTATGTTCAATAGATCAAGAACTTCATGAAGAATGAATTATTCAAGAATCTCTAAAAGAATATACAAAAGTAAGATAAATGTCGTCAAATGAAGAATGAAGTATTCCCAATTCTAAAAGAAACACTATAACATTCAATAGCAAAAAGAATATATGAATATTTGAAAATTCTAGCCATAAATGAAGAATGAAGTATTTCAAATACAATACGAAACATTCTACAGCTACATAAGCAAAAGTGATAAATGCGAAACTTCAAGAAGAATTAATTGATCAACGCACTACGAGTACTTGTAGCTATTGGTTATACAAATGTTTAAAATCCCAAGCCAAGACGCGAAAAGTACTTCAAAACCATGCTACGAAACACTTCAAGCAAAATCCAAATTCTCCATAAAATTCATTAACACTGACGTAATTCATGAAGCATTTCGAGAAGTTAAGGGTCCCAAACAACCATTTTCCGCCAAAATTTGAAATGGTGTTTTATTTGCTTGTCCCTCATTTTCGGATAACATCACGGACCCCTAACCAGGACAACATCTTGTTCACACATAATAAAAAAAGAACAAAAATATTTTATAATTTATAATTCTAAATGTAACAGAGGGCCAGAGGCAGCGTGTCTACTGCTAAATGCCACAGGTTTAGTGTTGGAGTCATTCTAGTTCCATGGATGCTTGTAGTGGTTTGAAATCCACTTTAAATAGTAGGTCCCGGTCTAATATGACTGGACGTAGGACTTACAACCCTACCTCAGAAAAAGAAAACACTTCCTGTCTTCCTGGTACTTCGGCCTTGCCCACCATAGCGATGTTACGCCATTGAAGAAGAACATTCTTGAACAGCATGTTTTGGAAACGTTTTATTTCTTCGTCACGAAAGATATGACATCATAGGAGAGCATTAGTTCTATACGGACATCATTTGAAGGTTTCGAGTCTCTGCTACGCCATGGATATTTGTAGTGACTCGGAATCCTCTTTAAGCCGTAGGTCCGGGTTTCTTATGACTGAAAAGTAGGGTACAAAAATAAGCAAAAAAAAATTTAAAAAAGAACTTCTTCATGTAGACAACAACAAAATAAGTATATATTCCTCGAATGTGCTCCCAATTCATATCCGTACTTAATATCATATATTTCATAACATTTGCGATTTATACATTTCAGTTCAACAATAAGTTCATTTCACGCTTACTAAATCTATTCTTTTTATTAATTTATTCCAGGGAAAAAGGACGACTCTTTCAAAAGTTACCAATAATATTTCTTTATATTTTTTTCCTTTAACAAACAGATCTTAGACAGATCAGCAGATCTCCTGGCAGAATATATTGATAAAAAAAATAACAAGAAGAAGTAGAAAAAAAAAAGAAAATAAAAAAGGTCTTCATGGAATGGTAAAATCATAAGCTTGTAATTTAACGCCTGATACGACGTGTTTGGCGTTCTGTAATTTTTGCCACGTTGGTGAATCTTCTTTCTCCGCGGCTCACCTTTCATTCCTCACCCCGAGGAATGACGTCGTTGAGCGGAAAAAACCATGGCCCGGTGGGTTTCTTTCTCCGCCTGCGACTCTCGTCTGTCTCTGGCAACGGGGAATTTTATTATGAATCGATCAAACGAAATCATCGGCGGGAAAAAAGCAGGGATTGTTCCAAACCGTATGAGGGCTGCGGGGCGGAAAATTGCAGCCCTCCACGAGTGAATGATACACACTCGCCAAGGAGCCGACGATTTGAGAGGGTGAGTTACTCACTTTCCCAAGAAACTAACTGACTGTTTAGTTTTTTGTAGGAAAGGAGCGTTTAGGAAAGTCGGAAGATCGAAAAAATTTTGGATATTTTAATCACTTTTGCATTCGGAAAATTTGGAAAAAAACCACGGAATATAATAAAAATATTCTTTAGTTTAAAATTCTTAATGTACAGGATTGTTGGCATGTGGCAAAACAAATATATCTTTTATAGTTGCATTCAATTGATTGTTTGGGGAAGACGGTACAACGCAGAAATTTATAAATACTATAAAGACCCAGATATTATTATTTTTATTAACATTAAACTGATCTGCTCATGTATTTAGAATGAATGACTTAAACTCTGTAAAAAAGGCTCGTTTTTCCAAGGCTCCAGGAACAAAAAGGGAAGAGGACGACCAGGTTGTCATGGATAGACGCAGTTGAGAAAGATTTTGCAGAACTGTGGGTTGGAAATTGGAGAACCTTTGTCACCCAGTGTAATGCACGAAAATCTCTCCAAATGAAAGCCTTTGCCCACTCCGGTCTGTCGTGCTATTGATTATGATGATGATTCAATTTTCCTGAGAGAAACACTGGATAAATCTACATGATATGGCAAATATATTTCACATTTTTTAATTTAAATTAATTGATTGAAAATGAATAACAGGATTTTAAAGTCTTTAAGTTGATAATTGATAAATATATCTGAAGAACATAACACATTAAGCTTTTCGTGGTGGAGTGTCCAGCGCTCTGGCGCTCGGGGCCACAGGCTTCTAGTTTGAGTTCCGGCGGTGCCATGGATGTTTGCAGTGGATCGGAATCCACTTTACATCCTATGTACCGATCTGATATCTTTATAGAGTGTCATGGAGCCAAGTCAGACATCAACCTGCAGAGAGTTCCATTGCAACAGAAGCTGCCCACTTTTACCTTCAGCCATGAATCCATGCACAACAACACAATAAGAATACGTTTCTAGAATGTGTTCCGAATTCATATCCTGTGCTTCATTTCATATGTTTCATAAAAGTTGCTATTTATACATCTCAGTTCAACAGTAAGTTCATTTCACGCATGCGAAATCTATTCATTTTTTTAATTTATTCCAGGGAAAAATGGCAACTCTTTCAAAAGTCAGCGCCAATATTTCTTTATGCTTTTTTTTTTTTTTTAACAAACTGATCATAGAAGCTTATTTTGCCTTCCAGCAGAATATATTCATAAAAAATAAAGTACAGAGGGAAAAAGTGTACAAGAAGAAGCTGTAAAAAATAGAAAAAAGAAAAGTTCTTCATGGAGTGGACGAAATGGTAAAATCATAAGCTTGTAATTTAACGCCTGATTCGATGTGTTTGGCGTTCTGTAATTTTTGCCGCGGTGGCGAAATTTCTTTCTCTGCGGCTCACCTTTCGCTCCTTAGCCCGAGGAATGACGTCGTTAAGCGGAGAAAAACACGCACCGGTGGGTTTCTTTCTCCGCCTGCGACTCTTGTCGGTTTCTGGCAACGGGGAATTTTATTATGAATCGGTCAAATGAAATCTTTGGCAGGAAAAAAGAAAGGGCTGCTTCTTCTAACCGTATGAGGGCTGCGAGGTGGAAAATGACATCCCCCCACCAGTGAATGATACACACTCGAAAAGGAGCCGACAGTTTGAAAGGGTGAGTTAATGACTTTCCAAACCAACCAACCAACTGACCAACTGACTGATTAGTTTTATGAAAGTTTCTTTTCACTGCGATGCATTTAGGAAAGACGGAAGATCGAATAAATATTGGATATTTTAATCATTTTTGCAGTCGGAAAATTTGGAAAAAAGAAAACCATAGAAAATAATAAAAATATTATTTAGTTTATAATTCTAAATATGCAGGATTGTAGGCAGGTGGCAAAACAAATATATCTTTTATAGTTTCTTTCAATTGCTTGTTGGGGAAGATGGTACAGAGCAGAAATTTATAAATACTATAAAGACCCAGATATTATGAAAATTTTTATGAAAATCAATACATTAAACTGGTCTGCTCTCGTATTTAGAACGAATGATTTAAACCCAGTAAAAAAAGGCTGGTTTTGTCAGGGCTCCAGCGACAAAGAGGAAGAGGACGACCAGGTTGTGATGGATAGACGCAGTTGAGAAAGATTTTGCTTTACTGGGGGTTGGGAACTGGAGAACCTTTGTCACCAAGAGGAATTCACGAAAATCTCTCCAAATGAAAGGTTTTGCCACTCCGGTCTGCCATGCTATTGATTATGATGATGATTCAATTTTCCTGAGAGAAAAACTGGATAAATTTACATGATAAAGCCAAAATCTATGACATTTTTATTTAAATTAAGGAGTTTGATTGAAAAGGATCAACAGGAATTTAATGACCTTAAATTGATAAATATTGTATCATTGATAAATATCTTTTTAAGAACGTATCAAATTAAAAAAATTGGGGACTTGAATGGCAGAGTGTACAACGCTCTGGCGCTTGGTGCCCTAGGTTTCGGGTTCGAATCACAGCGGTACCATCGATGTTTGTATTGGGTCGGAATCCACCTAATGCCGTGGGACCTGGACTCCTATGATTGTAGAAAGTCACGGCGCCAAGTCAGACTTCTACCTACGGATGTTCCATCAACAACAGAAGCTGATCCGTTTTCCTTTAACCACGGGCTTGGTCTAGATGTCTACCAAATGTAATAAGAAACAACAACGCAATAAGTAAATGTTTCTCGAATTCATTTATGTTATTGATATCACATTTTTCATAACATTTGTGATTTATACATTTCAGTTCAACGGGGAAAAACGAGGTTATGTATATGTTTTTCGAATTCACTTCAGTGTTTGATATCTTATATTTCATAACATCGAGATTTACAATAAGTATGTTTCTCGAATGTCTGATATATATTTCATAACATTGCGATTTATACATCTCAGTTCAACAATAAGTTTATTTCACGCATTCTAAATCTATTCATTTTATTAATTTATCTTTTGGAAAAATGGCGTCTCTTTCAAAAGTTACAAATAATATTTCTTTATGATTTTTTTAACAAGCCGATCGTAGAAGCTTATTTTGCCTTCTAGCAGAATATAGTGATAAAAATATAAAGTACAGGGAAAAAAGAGAGGTAGAAGAAGAAGCAGAAAAAAAATGGGAAAAAAAAAGAACTCCTTCATGGAGCGGACGAAATGGTAAAATCATAAGTTTGTAATTTAACGCCTGATTTGATGTGTTTGGCGCTCTGTAATTTGTGCCGCGTTGGCGACTTTTCTTTCTCCGCGGCTAACCTTTCGCTCCTCACCCCGAGGAATGACGTCGTTGAGCGGAAAAAAAAACACGGTCCGGTGGGTTTCTTTCTCCGCCTGCGACTCTCGTCTGTTTCTGGCAACGGGGAATTTTATTATGAATCGGTCAAATGAAATTCTTGGCGGGGAAAAAGAAGGGGCTGCTCCCAACCGTATTAGGGCTGCGGGGCGGAAAATGACAGCCCTCCAGGAGTGAATGATACACACTCGCCAAGGGGCTGATGATTTGAAAGGGTGAGTTAATCACTTTCCGAAGAAACTAACTGACTGATTAATTTTATTAAAGTTTTTTTTACTCCGATGCATTTAGGAATGGCGGAAGATCGAATAAATATTTCTTATTTTAATCACTTTTGCAGTAGGAGAATTTGGAAAAAATAAAAAATAAACATATTCTTTAGTTTATAATTCTAAATGTACAGGATCGTAGGCAGGTGGTAAAACAAATGTATCTTTTTTAGTTTCATTCAATTGATTGTTGGGGAAGACGGTACAACACAGAAATTTATAAATACTATAAAGACCCTGGATATTATTATTTTTATTAAGATCAATACATTAAACTGGTCTGCTGACGTTATTAGAATGAAAGATTTAAACCCTGTAAAAAAAGGCCCGTTTTGCCAAGACTCCAGGGACAAAGAGGAAGAGGATGATCAGGTTGCGATGAATAGACGCAGTTGAGAAAGATCTTGCTGCACTGTGGGTTGGGAATTGGAGAACCTTTGTCACCCAGAGTAATGCACGGAAATCTCTCCAAATGAAAGCCTTTGCCCACTCCGGTCTGTCGTGCTATTGATTATGATGCTGATTCAATTTTCCTGAGAGAAACACTGGATAAATCTACATGATATGACAAATATATTTCACATTTTTTATTTTAAATTAATTGATTGAAAATGTATAACCGGAATTTAAAGTCTTTAAGTTGATAATTGATAAATATATCTACATAAGAACATAACACATTAACCTTTTTGTGGTCGAGTGTCTAGAGCTCTGGCGCTCGGTGCCACAGGTTTCTGGTTTGAGCTCCGGCGGTGCGATGGATGTTTGCAGTGGATCGGAATCCTCTTTACACCCTATGTACCGGTCTGGTATCTTTATAGAGAGTCATGGAGCCAAGTCAGACTTCTACATGCCGAGAGTTCCATTGCAACAGAAGCTGTCCACTTTTACCTTCAGACATGAGTCCATACATGTTCGTAGGCTTAGTCTAGATGTCAACCTAGTGGGGTAAGAAACCACTACAACAACACAATAGGAATACGTTTCTAGAATGTGTTCCGAATTCGTATCCGTGCTTAATATCCTATATGTCATAAATGTTGCTATTTATACATCTCTGTTCAACAATAAGTTTATTTAACGCATTCTAAATCTATTCATTTTATTAATTTATTCCTTGGAAAAATGTGGACTCTTTCAAAAGTTTCCAATAATATTTCTTTATGATTTTTTTTAACAAGCAGATCATGGGAGCTTATCTTGCCTTCTAGCGGAATTATTGATAAAAAGTTAGGTACAGAAAACAGAACATTACAAGAAGAAGGAGAAAAAAATGAGGTAAAAAAAGAAGTTCTCATGGAGGGGACGAAATGGTAAAATCATAAGCTTGTAATTTAACGCCTGATTCTGTAATTTTTGCCGCGTTGGCAACTCTTCTTTCTCCGCGGGTCACCTTTCACTCCTCACTCCGAGGAATGACGTCGTTGAGCGGAAAAAAACCGGCCCGGTGGGTTTCTTTCTCCGCCTGCGACTCTTGTCTGTTTCTGGCAACGGGGAATTTTATTATGAATCGGTCAAATGAAGTTCTTTGCGGGGAAAAAGAAGGGGCTGCTTCCAACCGTATTAGGGCTGCGGGGCGGAAAATTGCAGCCCTCCACGAGTGAATGATACACACTCGCCAAGGGGCTGACGATTTGAAAGGGTCAATTAATCACTTCCCGAAGAAACTAACTGACTGATTAGTTTGATGAAAGTTTTTTTTCGCTCCAATGCATTTAGGAAAGGTGGAAGATAGAATATATATTTTATATTTTAATCATTCTTGCAGTTGGAAATATTGGAAACATAAAAATAAAGGAAAATATTATTTAGTTTATAATTCTAATTATACTGACTTGTAAGTAGGTGGTAGATCAAATAAGTTTTTATAGCTCGTTCAAATGATTGTTGCAGAAGACGGTACAACGCAGAAATTCGTATAGCCTTTATAGAGGCAGAAATATTATAATATTTAATAAGATTAACAAAGATTAGATTACTTAGCTAATAATTTTTATAATTTACCTTTTAATGAGAGTTTTATTAATGAAGGATAAGAGAAATTAGCAGCCCAGTTTAATCTACCTTAGTAAATTTTGAAAATATACTTATTGTGTTGTTGTTGTCGTTTCTTATCCCACTTGATAGACATCTAAACCAATCAAGTCCATGAATCCTTGTGGTTTCATGGTTGAAGGCAGATTGGGCAGCTTATGTTGTGATGACCGATCAGTAGGTAGAAGTGTGACTTGAATCCGTGACGCTCTTCAGTCATATGAGACCGCGACATACGGCTTCATGTGGATTCCGAATCACTACAAACTTTCATGGCACCGCCGGGACTCGAACCCTTAAAATCATGTCCATAATGAACTAATCCTCACCTATGTATGTCATATGTTTCGTGTCTATATCATACGTTTTGTGACGAAGATGTAACACATTTCCGGACCATCCTCTTCAAGCATTTACTTCTTCATTGGTGCAACATCCTTATGGAAGTCCACGACCGTGAGCCTACTAGCAGATTTCGAGACAAGGGATGTTTTTTTTTGTGGGGTATGGTTGTTAGTCCCAGTCATATTAAACCAATGTTCTCACAAATGATCACACATTTAACCACTGTGAATTTATTAACAGAAATCAGATCTCTTGTTTCAAGCTTAAAAGACCCATGGGCTTTAATCAGACACTGTTACTCCATGACAATCAATGTCTTGTTGCAATTTAGGTGGCCTGCAGAGAAAATAACAATAAAAACAGTGGGAATGCATCTCCGACCATTTCTTTTCTTTACCACTCATGGATATAGGAGTACTGTCAATTACGTTGTTACTAATACATCTGGTGCAGGAAAGCATACATTAGATCCAGATGACCCCATGGCAGGCGACTGGCCCATGGCTAAGGTTAACATGCAGCTTCACTTTTAGCGAGGAACCACGAGGGCTGAAGACGGACTCAACTTCAAGACAACGCTCTACGGTCATATTTCACAGGTACCTACGATTTAAAGTGTATTTTAAAAACCACAGTAAATAACCATGGCACCGCTGGGACTTGAACGCTAAACCTGTGGCACCGAGCGTAAGGCACTCGGCCATTCTGACCCCCTTTTATATTTAGAATAATTTTTTTTGTTCTAATGCAGCTGGCAAACACTTAGACAATTATCTTCGACGTCTTAGGCAAGCTCTGCACCGACGTTACTCACTTAGCACTACCCAGGAGGTGGGTGTAACTTGAAGATAAACCACGGACGTGGAGTAACAATACCTCTGCAGCGCTCTACGATCATGTTAGACCGGGACCTACGATTTAAAGTGGATTCCGAACCACTACAAACATCCATGGCACCGCCGGGACTAGATCCCTAATTCTCTGGCAGCGAGCACAGACACTTGGTCAATCTAGCCCCACTGTTAAATTCAGAATTATAAATGTAAGACTATTTATGTTCATTTTTCATGTTTTATTTTCTTTCAAAATTCTCCCATTGCAAAAATAAATAAAATGTCAAATATTTATTCGATCTTCCGCCTTTTCTAAATGCGTTGAAGTAAAAAATATTTAATGAAACTATCAGTCAGTTAGTTTCTTGGGAAAGTGTTTAAACTCGCCCTCTTAAATCATCGGCCCTGGCGAGTGGGTATCATTCACTCGTGGAGGGCTGTCATTTTCCGCCCCGCTGCCCTAATACGGTGAGGAGCAGCCCCTTTTTTTCCCGCCAAGAACTTCATTTGACCGATTCATAATAAAATTCCCCGTTTCCAGAGACAGACGAGAGTCGCAGGCGGAGAAAGAAACCCACCGGGCCGTGTTTTTTTCCGCTCAACGACGTCATTCCTCGGGGTGAGGAGCGAAAGGTGAGCCGCGGAGAAAGGAGAGTCGCCAACTCGGCAAAAATTACAGAACGCCAAACACGTCGAATCCGGCGTTAAATTACAAGCTTATGATTTTATCATTTTGTGCACTCCGTGAAGAAGCTCTTTTTTTTTTTTTTTTTTTTTTTTTTTTTTTTTCCGTCTTGTACTCTTCTTTTTTCCCTGTACTTTATGTTTTCATCAATATATTCTGCCAGAAGACAAAATAAGTTTCTATGATCTGATTTTTAAAAAAAACATAAAAAAATATTTTTGGTAACTTTTGAAAGAGTCGCCATTTTTCCCGGAATAAATTAATAAAACTAACGTAATTAGTATGCGTGAAATGAACTTACTGTTGAACTGAAATGTATAAATCGCAAATTCGAAGGAATATATACTTATTTTGTTGTTGTCTACATGAAGAATTTCTTTTTTTAATTTTTTTCTGATTATTCTTGTACCCTTCTTTTCAGTCATAAGAAACTCGGACCTACGGCTTAAAGAGGATTCCGAGTCACTACAAATATACATGGCGTAGCAGAGACTTGAAACCTTCAAATGATGTCCGTATAGAACTAATGCTCTCCTATTATGTCATATCTTTCGTGACGAAGATATAGCACGTTTCCAGAACATCCTGTTCAAGAATGTTCTTCTTCAATGGCGTAACATCGCTATGGTGGGCAAGGCCGAAGTACCAGGAAGACAGGAAGTGTTTTCTTTTTGTGAGATAGGGCTGTAAGTCCTACGCCCAGTCATATTTGACCGGGACCTACTATTTAAAGTGGATTTCAAACCACTACAAACATCCATGGAACTGAAATGACTCCAACACTAAACCTGTGGCACCTAGAAGTAGACACGCTCCGATTCTGGCAATCTGTTACATTTAGAATTATAACTTATAAAATATTTTGTTCTTTTTTTATTATGTGTGAACAAGATGTTGTCCTGGTTATTGGTCCGTGATGTTATCCGAAAATGAATGACAAGCAAATAAAACTCCATTTCAAATTTTGGCGGAAAATGGTTCTTTAGGCCCCTTAACTTCTCGAAATGCTTCATGAATTACGTCAGTGTTAATGAATTTTCTGGAGAATTTGGCTTTTGCTTGAAGTGTTTCGTAGCATGATTTTGAAGTACTTTTCACATCTTGGCTTGGGATTTTAAACATTTGTATATCCAATAGCTACAAGTACTCGTAATGCGTTGATCAATTCCTTCTTCTTGAAGTTTCGCATTTATCACTTTTGGCATTTTCCCGGGCTTATGTAGCTGTAGAGTGCTTCTTATTGTATATGGAATACTTCCTTCTTCATTTATGCCTAGAATTTTCAACAATTCATATATTCTTTTGGCTATTAAATGTGATATTGTATCTTGTAGAATTGGGAATACTTCATTCTTCATTTGAAGGCATTTATCTTACTTTTGTATATTCTTTTAAAGATTCGTGAACAATTCATTCTTCATGAAGTTCTTGATCTATTGAATATTGCTATATTCATGTGTCTATTGAATTTGGTCATTCTTGTAGAATTCCAATCAATTGCTTCATTTATATTGTGCATCATTAAATATTCGCTTATTCCTGAGTTTATTCATCTGTTCTCGAAAGTTTTATGTTTTATTTTCTTTCAAAAAATTTCCGCTTGCACAAATGATTAAAATATCAAATATTTATTTGACCTTCTGCCTGTCCTAAATGCATCGGGGTAAGGAAGAACATTCAAAAAACTAATCAGTCAGTTAGTTTCTTCGGAAAGTGATTAACTCGCCCTTTCAAATCGTCGGCTCCTTGGCGAGTGTGTATCATTCACTCGTGGAGGGCTGTCATTTTCCGCCCAGCAGCCCTAATACGGTTGGGAGCAGTCCCTTCTTTTTTTTCCCGCCAAGAACTTCATTTGACCGATTCATAATAAAATTCCCCGTTGCCAGAAACAAACCAGAATCAACGGCGGAGAAAGAAACCCACCGGGCGGTGGTGTTTTTCGCTCAAAGACGTCATTCATCTGGGTGAGGAGCGAAAGGTAAGCCACGGAGAAAGAAAAGTCGCCAATGCTGCAAACATTACAGAACGCCAAACACATCGAATCAGGCGTTAAATTACAAGCTTATGATTTTACCATTTCGTCCACTCCATGAAGAAGGTTTTTTTCACATTTTTTTCTGCTTCGTCTTGTACATTTCCTTTTTCCCTGCACTTTTTTTTTGTTATCAATATATTTCGCTTCAAGGCAAAAATACACTGAAGTGACAAAAGTCATGGGATAGCAATATGCAAATTTTCAGATGGCAGTAGCATCGCATAGAACAGGTATAAATGCGCAGTGCATTCGCAGAGCTTTCATTTCTGTTCAAGTTATTCATGTGAAGAGGTTTTGACGTGATGATGACCGCACGGCGGGAATTAACAGACTTTGAACGCGGAATGTTAGTTGGAGCTAGACGCATGGGTCATGCCATTTCGGAAATCGTTAGGGAATTCAACATTCCCAGATCCACTGTGTCAAGAGTGGGCCAAGAGTATGAAATTTCAGGCATAACATCCCACCATGGACAGCGCAGTGGTCGATGCCTGCACTTAACGACCGAGACCGGCGACGTCTGCAAGGAGTCGTAAATTGTAACAGACAAGCAACACTGCGTCAAATAATCGCAGAAATCAATGTGGGACGTACAGGGGACTTGTCTGTTAGAACTGTGCGGAGAAATTTGGCTTTCTTGGGCTATTCCAGCAGAAGACCGACTCGAGTACCTTTACTGACAGAACGACATCGCTTGCAGCGACCGTGGGCACGTAAGCATATCGGTTGGTCCCTAGATGAATGGAAAACCGTGGCCTGGTCCGATGAGTCACGATTTCAGTTGGTAAGAGCTGATGGTAGGGTTCGAGTGTGGCGCAGACCCCACGAAGCCATGGATCCAAACGGTCAGCAAGGCACTGTTCTAGCTGGTGGTGGCTCCGTAATGGTGTGGGCTGTTTTTTCATGGCATGGACTTGGTCCTCTGGTGCGACTGGACCGAACATTGACTGGAAATGCTTATGTTCAGCTACTTGAAGATCACTTGCAGCCATTCATGGACTTCATGTACCCAAACAACGATGGGATTTTTATGGATGACAATGCGCCATGTCACCGGGCCACAACTGTCCGCGATTGGTTTGAAGAACATTCTGGACAATTCCAACGAATGATCTGGCCACCTAGATCGCCCGACATGAATCCCATCGAGCATTTATGGGACATCATCGAGAGGTCTGTTCGTGCCCAAAATCCAGCACCATCAACGCTTTCACAATTATGGATGTCTATCGAGACAGCATGGCTCAATATTCCTGCAGAAGACTTCCAACGACTTGTTGAATCTATGCCACGTCGAGTTGCTGCACTTCGCCGGGCTAAAGGAGGGCCGACACGATATTAAGAGGTATCCCATGACTTTTGTCACTTCAGTGTAAGCTTCCATGATCTGTTTGTTAAAAAAAAAACATAAAGAAATATTATAATTTTTAACTTTTGAAAGAGTTGCCATTTTTTCCTGGAATAAATTATTAAAATGAATAGATTTAATATGCGTGAAATGTATTGATTGTTGAAGTGAGAAGTATAAATAGCAACATTTATGAAATACATGATATTAACCACGGATATGATTTCTTAACACATTTGAGAAATATATTTATTGTGTTGTTGTTGTCGTTTCTTATCACACTTGGTAGACATCTAGATGACTCCCACGAACCCGTGTGGATTCATGATTGAGTGGAAAAGGTGGTAGTTTCAGTAGTAATGGAGCACCCATATGTAGAAGTCTGACTTGGCTCTGTGACTCTATTACAGTCTTGTGAGATCGAGACCAATGGCTTAAAATTTATTCCGAACCACTACAAATATCCATGGAATCGCAAAAACTCGAACCCTTCAAATTATGTCCATAAAGAACCAATCCTCTCCTATGATGTCATATATTTCGTAACGAAGAAATAACACATATCCGAAACATCCTCTTGAAACATTTTCTACTTCATTGACGTAACAGCAAAATGGTGGGCCAAGGCCGTCAGCGTACTGGCAGACGTAATGTTGTCTTTTTGTGGGGTACGTTTGTAAGCCCTATTCCTGACTGTCATAGGAGACCAGGATCTACTGTTTAAAGTGGATTCCACACAGCTACAAACATCCATGCACCGCTGGAACTCGAACCCTAAACTATGGCACCGAGCGCCAGACACTTTGTCAATCTGGCCCCCTGTTACAATTAGAATTATATACTAAAGAATATTTTTGTTCCTTTTTTATGTTTTATTTTCTTTCAAAATGTTTCTGACTGCAAAAAGGATTATAATATCAAATATTTATTCGTTCTTCCGCCTTTCCTAAGTGCATTGGAGTAAGAAAAAAGCTGTAATAAAACTAATCAGTCAGTTAGTTTCTTCGGAAAGTGATTAACTCACCCTTTCAAATCGTCGGCTCCCTGGCATGTGAGTATCATTCCTCGTGGAGGGGCTGTAATTTTCCTCCCCGCAGCCCCTCATACAGTTAGAAGAAGCAGCTCTTTCTTTTTCCCCGCCAAGAACTTCATTTGACCGATTCATAATAAAATTCCCCGTCGCCAGAAACAGACGAGAGTCGCAGGCGGAGAAAGAAACCCACCGGGCCGTGTTTTTTTCCACTCAACGACGTCATTCCTCGGGGTGAGGAGAGAAAGGTGAGCCTCGGAGAAAGGAGAGTCGCCAACGCGACAAAAATTACAGAGCGCCAAACACATCGAATCAAGCGTTAAATTACAAGCTTATGATTTTACCATTTTGTCCACTCCAAGAAGTTCTTTTTTTTTTCTTCTTCTTGATATTTGCTTTTCCCTCTGTACTTTATGTATTTATCAATATGTTCTGCTAGAAGGCAAAATAAGCTTCCATGATCTGCCTGTTAAAAAAAAGTTAAAGAAATATAATTGATAACTTTGAAAGAGTCGCCATTTTCCCCTTGAATGAATTAATATAATCAATAGATTTAATATGCGTGAAATGAACTTATTGTTGTACTGAGATGTATAAATCACAAATTTCATGAAATATACGATGTCAAACATGAATATGATTTCTAAAAAACATATACATATTGTGTTGTTGTTTCTTATCTTACTTGGTAGATATCTAGACCAATCTCACAAACACATATGGACTCCTAGCTGAAGGGAAGGGTGGCAGCTGCTGTTGTGATGCAGCATTCTTAGGTAGAAGTCTGACTTGGCTCCGTAACGCTCTACAGTCATATGAGACCAGGAACTACAGCTTAAAGTGGTTTCTTAACCACTACAAACATCCAATGCACCGTCAGGACTTGAATCCGAAACTGTGGTACAGAGCGCTATACACTCGGCCATTCAGGCCTCAAAAACTTTAAAGTATTATGTTCTTATGCAGATACGTTTATCAATTATTAACTTAAAGATGATTTTCAATCAGTCTCTATAATTTAAGTAAAAAATTGTCATATTATGTATTTTTTATCCGTTTTTTTCGCCGAGGAAAACTAAATGAAACTATAAAATATTATTTAACTTCCGACCTGCCTAACAGCTGCTACATTAGTTGTTGTTGTTTCTTATCCAACTTGGTAGACATCTAGACCAAGCATACGAACCCGTGTAATTTCATGAAAGGAGATAGCTTCTGTTATGATGGAGCACCCGTAGGTAGAAGTCTGACTTGGCTGCGTGACTCTCTACAGTCGTATGAGACCGAAACCTACGGTTTAAAGTGGATTTCGAACCACTACAAGCATCCATGGTCTCGCGTAGACTCGACCCCTTCAAATAATGTCCATAAAGCACTCATCTTCACCTATGTTGTCATATCTTTTGTGACGAAGAAATAACACATTTTCCGAACATTCCTCTTCAAGCATTTTCTTCTTCATTGCCGCAACAGCCCTATATTGGGGCAAGGCCGTCTCCCTACTGGCGGATTTCAAGACAAGGATGTTTTCTTTTTATGGGGTAGGGTTGTCAGTCGTACACTCAGTCATATTAAATTGTTCTCACAAATCATCACATATTTAACCATTCTGCATTTATTTACAGAGATCAGCACTCTTGTCTCAAGCTTAAACGACCCATATTCTTTAAACAGACACTGTTCCTATCAGCAATATTACTTTTTCTCTTCTTATTAAAAGACAGGACTATCAAAGTTTTGACGCAATTTGAGTGGCCTGCAGAAAAATAACAATAAATAGAGAATATAATAATAAATTCTGAGGCTTTGCTTCTCCATCTATTTATTTTCTTTACCTTTCATGGGTATCGGATCACTTGCAATTTTGTTGTTACTAAACCCTCTGGTGCGGGAAGTCTACACCAGGTCCAGAAGACCCCGTCACAGGCGGCAGGGCCATGGCTAAGCGTAATATGCAGCTTCTCTTTAGCGAAGAACAGCGAGGGCTGTAGATGATTAACACTCTACGGTCATATTAGACCGGGACCTACGTTTTAAAGTGGATTCCGAACCACTAAAAACATCCATGGCACCGAGAACCAGAAACTCTGCCATTTTAGCCCGAGGTTACATTTAGAATTATAAAATTATGCAAAATTATCAAAATATCAATTAGTATTAAAAAAATTATTAAAATATCAATTAGTATTATGCAAAAATTATTAAAATATCAATTAGTATTATGCAAAAATTATTAAAATATCAATTAGTATTAAAAAAATTATTAAAATATCAATTAGTATTAAAAAAATTATTAAAATATCAATTAGTATTAAAAAAATTATTAAAATATCAATTAGTATTAAAAAAATTATTAAAATATCAATTAGTATTAAAAAAATATGAATAACAGTAGTGTTAAGGAATTTTTTGGAGAATTTGGCTTTTGTTTGAAAGTATTTTGTAGTATGATTTTAAAGCACTTTTCACGTCTTGGTTTGGGATTTTAAACATTTGTATATCCAATAGCTATAAGTACTCGTAGTTTGCATTGCTCAATTCCTTTTGAAGTTTCACATTTATCACTTTTGGCATTTTTCCGTGCTCATGGAGCTGTATAGTGCTTCTTATTGTATTTTGGAATACTTTTTCTTCATTTATGCCTAGAATTTTCAAACAAGGATATATTCTTTTGTTTATTGAATGTTATAGTGTTTCTTGAAGAATTGGGAAAATTTCATTCCTCCTTTATGCCTAGAATTTTCAAACTTTCATACATTCACTTGATTATTGAATGTGATAGTGGTGCTTATAAAATTTGGAATACTTCATTCTTCATTTAAGAATACATTTATCTTACTTTTGTATATTTTTTTAGACATTCTTGAACAATTCATTCTTCATAAATTTCTTGATCTATTCAATATTGCTATATTCTTGTGGCTATGGAATTAGGGCCGTTCTTGTAGTATTTCAATCAATTGCTTCATATATCTCGTGTATTATTAAACATTGACATATTCCTGAGTTTATTCATCCGTTCACGTTTGTTTTATGTTTTCCTATTTCATAAATGATTAAAATACCAATATTTATTCGTTCTTCCGCCTTTCCTAAATGCACTGCAGTAGAAAAAAATAATAAAAACTTTCATAAAACTAATCAGTCAGTTAGTTTCTTGAGAAAGTGATTAACTCGCCCTTTCAAATCGTCGGCTCCTTGGCGAGTGTGTATCATTCACTCGTGGAGGGGCTGTCATTTTCCGCCCCGCAGCCCTAATACGGTTAGAAGAAGCAGCCCCTTCTTTTTTCCCGCCAAGAACTTCATTTGACCGATTCATAATAAAATTCCCCGTCGCCAGAAACAGACGAGAGTCGCAGGCGGAGAAAGAAACCCACCGGTCCGTGTTTTTTCCGCTTAACGACGTCATTCATCGGGGTGAGGAGCGAAAGGTGAGCCGCGGAGAAAGAAAGTCGCCAACGCGGCAAAAATTACAGAACGCCAAACACGTCGAATCAGGCGTTAAATTACAAGCTTATGAATTTACCATTTCGTCCACTTCATGAAGTTTTTGGATTTTTTTTTTTTTTTCCATTTTTTTCTGCTTCTTCTTGTACATTTCTTTTGTCCCTGCACTTTATTATTTTTTTATTAATATTTTCTGCTAGAAGGCAAAATAAGCTTGTTAGCTGCCCAAAATAAGCTGCCTGTTAAGAAAAAAAGAAAGAAATGTTATTGATAACTTTTGAAAAAGTCGCCATTCGCCCTGGAATAAATTAATAAAATGTATTATAAATGCAAATTAATAAATGTTTTAGTATGCGTGAAATGAACTTATTGTTGAACTAAGGTGTATAAATCACAATGGTATGAAATATATGACAGCAAACACTGATATGAATTTGATAAACATATACTTATTGTTGAACTGAGATGTATAAATAGCAACTTTTATTAAATAAACGATATCAAACACAAATATGAATTCGAAACACATTCGAGAAACATTTATTATTGTGCTGTTTATTTTATCCCATTCGACAGAAAACTGGACCAGGCCCACTAACCCGTATGGACTTATGGTTGAAGGGAAAAGGGGGCAGCTTCTATTGCGATGGAGCACCCGTAGGTAGAAATCTGACTTGGCTCCGTGACGCTGTACTGTCCTTGAGACCACTACTACTACTATTACTACACCACACCGCATTACTGTCTCTAGAGCTGAGTTACCCCTTTAAAGTTTGGGAATGATGTGTGTGAGATGAAGTCTGATTGGGCTGTGTGACACTCTGGGGTCATTTGACACCGGGATCTACATTTTAAAGTGAATTCCGAAAAACTACAAACATCCATGGCCTTCCGGGACTCAAACCCTTCAAATCATGTCATTAAAGAACTAATCCTCTCCTACGATGTCATATTTTTCTTGAAGAAGAAAGAGCACATTTCTAGATCATCCTCTTCAATCATTTTCTTCTTCATTGGGGCGTCACTATTGTGGGCCAAGGCCGTTCTGAATATTGGCCGATTTCGAGACATTAAATGTTTTCTTTTTGTTTGGTAGGGTTGGCAGTCATACACCTAGTCGTAATTCACTGGGACCTACGATTTAAAGTGGAACCCGAACCAGTACAAACATCCATGGCACTGCTGGGACTCGAATGAAAAATCTGTGGCATCGAGCACCAGACACTAGACCATTGTTGCCCCCGCTACACTTAGAATTATAAATTGAAGAATATATTTGTTCGTTTTTTAATGTATTATTTAATTTCAAATATTTTCGACTGCAAAGATAATTAAAATACCAAATATTTCTTCGATCTCTAAAAGCATCGGAGTAAAAAAAATACTTTAATAAAACTAATCAGTCAGATAGTTTCTTCGGAAAGTGATTAACTCATCCTTTCAAATCGTCGGATCCTTGGCGAGTGTGTATCATTCACTCATGGAAGCCTATAATTTTCCGCCCCACTGGTTAGAAGAACCAGACCCTTCTTTTTTCCCGCCAAGAATTTCATTTGACCGATTCATAATAAAATTCCCCGTTGCCAAAGACAGACCAGAGTCGCGGGCGGAGAAAGAAACCCACCGGGCTGTGTTTTTTTCCGCTCAACGACGTCATTCCTCGGGGCGGAGGAACGGAAGGTGATCAGCGGAGAAAGAAAAGTCGCCAACGCGGCAAACATTACAGAACGCCAAACACATCGAATCAGGCGTTAAATTACAAGCTTATGATTTTACCATTTCGTCCACTCCATGAAGAAGTTACTTTTTTATTCTTATATTTCTGCTTCTTCTTGTACCCTTCTTTTTTCCCCTGTACTTTGTTTTTTATCAATATATCCTGCTAGAAGACAAAATAAGCTTCCATGATCTGCTTGTTAAATATAAAAATAAATAAATATTATTGGTAACTTTTGAAAGAGTCGCTATTTTTCCCTGGAATAAATTAATAGAATTAATAGATTTAGTAAGCGTGAAATTAACTTATTGCTGAACTGAGAGGTATAAATAGCAACTTTTATGAAATATATGATATTAACCACGGATATGAATTCTTAACACATTCGAGAAACATATATTTATTGTGTTGTTGTTGTCGGTTCTTATCACACTTGGTACACACATCTAGATGACTTCCCACGAACCCATCTGGATTCATGGTTGAAAAAGAAACGCAGGTAGTTTCTGTTGAAATGGAGCACCTATTAGGTAGAAGTCTTACTTAGCTCCGTGACTCTATTACAGTCTTGTGAGACCGAGACCAATGGCTTAAAATTTATTCCTAACCACTACAAATATCCGCGGAATCGCAAAAACTCGAACCCTTCAAATTATGTCCATAAAGAACCAATCCCCTCCTATGATGTCATATCTTTCGTGACGAAGAAATAACACATATCCGAAATATCCTCTTGAAGCATTTTCTTCTTCATTGGCGTAACAACAAAATGGTGGGCCAAGGCCGTCTGCTTATTGGCATATTTCGAGACAGACTGGTTTCATTGGATATTCCGCTCTAATGTCATCTTGTGAACACTAGGGCTAAAAAGTCCGGGACGTACAATTTAACGTGGATTCGAACCATTCACAAACATCCTTGTCACCAACAGGATTCAAACCTGCAACCGGTGGTGCCAAAGGCTAGAGCACTAGCCAATTCGCTGTTATGACACTTGAGAAAGGAGATGTTTTCTTTTTGTGGGGTAGGGTTTCAGTCCATGCCAGGAATATTATACCGGGATCTACGATTTAAAGTGGATTCTGAACTGCAACAAAAAACCTTCTTACCGCTGGGACTCGAATCCTAAACCTGTGGCAACGAGCACCAGACACGCACCTGTTACATTTAAAATTATAAATTAAAGAATATTTATATTATTTTCTATGTTTTACTTTCTTCCAAAATATTTCCAACCGCAAAAATAATTAAAATATCAAATATTTATTCGTTCTTCCGCCTTTCCTAAGTGCATTGGAGTAAGAAAAAAGCTGTAATAAAACTAATCAGTCAGTTAGTTTCTTGGGAAAGTGTTTAACTCGCCCTTTCAAATCGTCGGCCCCTTGGCGAGTGTGTATCATTCACTCGTGGAGGGCTGTCATTTTCCGCCCTGCTGCCCTAATACGGTTGGGAGCTGCCCCTTCTTTTTTCCCGCCAAAATTTCGTTTGACCGATTCATAATAAAATTCCCCGTTGCCAGAAACAGACGAGAGTCGCAGGCGGAGAAAGAAACCCACCGGGCCGTGTTTTTTTCCGCTTAACGACGTCATTCCTCGGGGGGAGGAGCGAAAGGTGAGCCGCGGAGAAAGAAGAGTCGCCAACGCGGCAAAAATTACAGATCGCCAAACACATCGAATCAGGCGTTAAATTACAAGCTTATGATTTTACCATTTTGTCCACTCCATGAAGTTCTTTTTTTTTTTTTTTTTTTTTTTTTGCTTTTTCTTGTGGCCGTCTTCTTTTCCCTGTACGTTATTTTTTATCACTATATTCTGCTAGAAGGCAAAATAAGCTTCTACGATCTGCTTGCTATAAATAATATTTCTTTATTCTAAGAAATACTATTGGTAACTTTTGGAAGTGTCGCCCTTTTTCCCTGGAATAAATTAATAAAATCAACGAAATTAGTTTGTGTAAAATGAACTGAAATGCATAAATCGCAAATGTTATGAAATATATGGTGTCAAACACTCAAGTTAAATAATTATTGTTGAGCAGAGATGCATAAATCGCAAGTTTTATGAATTATGTGATATTAAACACGTATATGAATTCGAGAAACATTTACTTATTGTGTTGTTATTTCTTATATACTTGGTAGACATCTAGACCAAGTCCAAAAACCCGTATGATCTCATGGAAGGACGAGAAGGTGCTGCTGCATCGGATGTGACGGAGCACCCGTAAGTAGATATCTGCCTTAGCTCCGTGACATGACCCGTCTACATGACCCATCTCCAGGTCTTCATATGAGACAGGGACCTACGGCTACAAGTGGATTCCGAACCATTACAAACATCGATGGCACCGCCGGGACTTGAAGCCGAAACCTGTACCAACGAGAGCGAGAACTTTAGATCCCCAAAAGCTTAAAGTGTTATGATCTTATTCAAATATATTTATCAATTATCATCTTAAAGATTTTAAATTAATGTTATTTATTTCCAAACAATTAATTTAAATAAAACATTGTCATATATGTTTGTTTATCATGTAATTTTTATCCAATTTTTCGCTCAAGAAAATTCAATCATCATCATCATCAATAGTACTATCATCATCAGAGTGGGCCAAGGGTTTCCTTTGAAGTGATTTCCGTACATTCCCCTGGATGACAGTGGTCCTCTAAGTTTTAATTTTAGTACAGCAGACATCAACAGCTCAGCAGACTCAACAGCGTCTATACATCGCGACTTGGGTCGTTCTCTTTGTCCCTGTGGCTTTGCCGAAACAAGCCTTTTTTACAGGATTTCAATCATTCATTCTAAGTACATGAGCAGCCCAGGTTAATCTATTGATATTAATAAATTTTGTATCATCTGGGCCTTTATAGCATTTGTATACTTCTGGTTGTACCGTCTTTTCCAACAATCAATTGAATGAAACTATAAAAACTTATTTGATCTACCACCTGCCTACAAGTCTGTACATTTACAATTATAAATTAAAGAATATTTGTGTTCTCTTTTTTAATGTTTTATTTTGGTTCAAAATTTTTCGACTGCAAAAATGATTAGAATATCAAATATTTATTCGATCTTCCGCCTTTCCTAAATGCACTGGTGTAAACAAAAACTTTAATCAAACTATATATATATAACTGGATTTAATTCAGTAATATTAATTGCACTATGTTACCAAAAGGATGTTTTTTCTTGAGGAACTTCCTCACAAAATTGTTTTTTCACTAATGAAATATACCTATTTCATGCTAAAAGACAAAATGTATTGTTTGTCGACAAATACCAAAAATATTTTACTATATTGACACTACTTCATATCTACTATACTGACACTACTACTATATACTGTATCATATTTCATTTTATATAGTAGGAGAATAAAGAAGGAGTGATTTAAGAACACTACCATTTTGCACGCCAAATGATCATATATCAAAGCCTATATATATATATACTATTTTATTTATATCTCTATATCATTTGATTCATACAGCTGTTATCTTAGTTATTTATCACGAGTTGTGAACAAGAAAACACGGAATAACGTTACTTACTATATTAATTCAACCTAAGAAAAATAAGGATTCTCTCAAAGATTGTTAAGGGTGTGTCTATATTTAAGAAAAGAAGGCCTATAACTTACGTTGTGTTCTACTAGATCAATTAATTTCTTTCAGAATACCATTAAAAAAAAATTACTGATAGAAATGTAGGATGAAGAAAAATCTAACAGAGAAAAACATGGAATGGACAAACTTTAATTTCTGCAAAAATAATGATAATTAAAATAATTAAATTATTTTTATAATAATAAATTCGGTAATAAAATTAGCACCTTATTAACATTAGCATTATTTAGTTTATAATCTCGAACGAATGAAAATGATAAAAGTAGTGATTTAAATGACATTGTAAAGTCTATATTAGACCAAACTCCAAGATCATCATTTTTATTTGCATAATATAACAGGTGGGCTGAACATTATAACATAGATGGCGCTACTTGTATTAATTCCATATACTTTTAGACCTATGAGTTAACGGTATGTGAGTTATTAGTCACACTATTAGTATGTGAGTTATTAGTCACACTATTAGTATATGAGTTAGAGAGTCACACTATTAGTATGTGAGTTATAGCATTTTTAGTGTTCATCGCGTGCAGTCCACTCGGCTGACTGTCGATTGGACTCCGGTGTGAAATGATGGAGCCCTGTTTCATCCATTGTCACATATCGACACAAAAATTCGGGTTTATTAAGATTGAACACTGCTTAGAATCATCAATTCGTTGTTGTTTTGGGTCGATTGTGAGCTCGCGCGGCTCCCACTTTGAACAGAGCTTTCGCATATCCAGATATTCATTCACGATATGTCCAGCACGTTCCTTTGATATCTTTAGGGTCTCAGCTACGTCAAACAACTTCACTTTACGGTTATCAAATTATTTTGTGGACAAGTAACAACCTCTTTGGGGCGTCCACTGCGTGCATCGTCCTCGGTGCTCATTTCACCTAGTTTAAATTTAGCAAACCACTTCTCTACGGTTGATTTTCCTGGTGCAAAGTCCGAATAATATTTATCAAGCCAAGCCTTGGCTTCAATCTATACTTTATTAACACGCGAAATTCCTTTTTTTATCCATTTTTTCAAACTAGCAAAAGTTGCTTCACTAAAAATGCTGTAACTCACATACTAATAGTGCAACAGCTGTCAAATTTATACACGTGTCTTTTGAAGGTCAGGTCTAACTAAAAATCATATGGATTTAATATTACTAGCGCCATCTATGTGTCAGCCTACTAACCGTTCAACCCACCTGTTATAACGGCTTCAAAAAGATCGCCACTTTCAAAATCATGGGAACATTTTAATTTTTATTTATAAGCACTATATATATACAAGAGCAGTTCACACCAAGGACGGATATTTCCAGAATTCTCACTTTTACGATGAATCTATTTCACCAGGTCTGCGGCAAACCTTAATTATTAATTAAGGGTTTCACTTTGTAAACAGGGGGCATTTAATTCCTGTTCTGTTACTTCAGATGAAAAAAAAGAGAAACAACACTTCTGGTCTACCCTCCTTCTTCTCCAAAACCTTCCCGTTAAGAAAATCTGTCAATTAGGGCAGCTTCCCTCCCTTCTCCTAGGAGTAGACATTTTCTCAGCCCATGATCTATCACCAATAACGATTCAATAACTCATGATGTATTCCATATATATCAATATATATATATATATGCAAAACTCTTCTTACAAAAACTGAAAATTAAAGATAACTTGATTTGAAGTTCACTCCAAGGACGAAGATTTCAAGTCTACGACGAATCTATTTCATGATATCTGTGGCAGACCTCAATCCTCAATCCTCACACGGTGTGCTACACGAAAACGACAAGGGGCTCATTTTGAAAACAGGCGGAAACTCCGGCCTATTCGGTCATTTCAGAGAAAAAGAGAAAACTATTTCTGGTCGACTCTCTCCCTTTATTCACAAAAACCTCCCTTTAAGAAAATCGTCAAAGGGGGTTCAACTTCCCTCTCTTTGACTGGAGTAGACACTTTCTCAGCCATTGGTCTATCACCAGTATCATTACAATAACTCTTTGTATAGTCCATATTCCATCTGTAATTGTTTCGACCTGTGAAGATTGCACAAACTAATTTCAGAAGATCTGTATTATCCATAGCATTGATTACCTGCTGCCAGATTTGAATGACAGATTGTTCTCATTAAAATAAGAAACAATTTAAATAAATGGTAAAATCTGAAAGTACTTTCTTGTCAACCCAATAGTCTTTCTACGTCAAGTGAAAGAATTGTTCCATGGTGTGTAGTAGGCTCAAGTTGTGCTTTGTTCATTTTCAATAATAAATATTAATGGAAATGAAAAATAAAAAAAAAGATATTTTATATGTTTAAAATAATAAATGATTTTAATAATAATAATCATAAAAATAATAAATACATGTTTTATATTTAAATATTTAAAAATTTTCAGATACATTTTTAAAATTATTTTTTAAGAACATGCTGCTATAATTTCAGTTCTATTCTGTTTTCTGTTGTGATTCGTATTGCAGCAAAAATTTGTTACATATTCATTTACAGAACCAAAAAAAAACATGTATTAAAAGTTGTACTTGAGTTTGCTGGCGTTGGCGAATTAGATATTTTAAATTAATTTATGCTGTCGTTCAAATTCCTTCTCATTCATTTGATATGACAGTGAAAATTAACGAGGATACAATATGTGGATGATGTGAGATATTACCTGTCGCCTTAGAGGATGAAAGATCGTTGTATTGTATTTTTTTTTATTAAGTAGATAAATTAAGTGGGCAAACTAAGGGTAGTAAAACGTAAATAATAATTCATTTTCATTCATTTAAAAATCGCCTGGCTTGGCGCATTTTGTTTGTTTATTTAACAATTGCCTAAGAGATACAGGATTCTACATCTTTACCTGGGTGAGCAGAAGATCTACCTCCCCGTGGTGCACCTGGTAGCACTCTTTGAGTGGTCTAAAAGATCTGCAACTTGGCATTATTGTAAGATTAATGAACTCTGTTTCAGTATGTTTTGTTGTATCTGTTGTTGTTGTATGTTTTTTTTCCCCCGTTGCTCTTTTTTTGCTGTAACTGTTCAAAATCTGCCATTGGAAATAAAATAAAAAAACATCTTTACCTTAATGAATTTTTAAAACTAAAATAGATCGTTAATTCAAATTAGATTCATTAAGCAAATTGAAGGAACTCAAATAATCTACAATTTTACCGTATTTCAGTGATCATTATTCTAATGAAATTGATCAATTTCTTTCTTTTTTTTTTCATTGTAAACAGAAAGTGGTATGGTCCTTACAGACATACGCACAAAATGAGTGAAAAAGCAAAAAAAAAAAATTGCCGACTTGCTGTCTCGATTTTCATATAAGAAATTTAATAATTTCAAAAAATTTGTCTATTTTTAGGAATACACGCGCCCCCTGGGTAACGCAAAGTGAGTAGCGTCTTCAAAGCGCTTGCCTTAAGGCATCCAAGACCAAGCTGTTTAGAATTAGTTTAGTTAGCTGTTAGTTAGTTTGTCAGCTGCATTAGAAAGAAAAAAAATTACGTATTCTTTATTTTATAATTATTTTGGTAGTTTAAATCTTTTATTGCTTTTTTCAGATTTAATTTTTAATTTTAATTGGTAATTCTTCCACATCATGCGTATTGAAGAAGACTTGAAAATATTTAATTCAATTGCCTCGTTACTTAGGCTTAATTGGTCAGCAAACAATCTTTTTTCTATGAGTTATTTACAAAAAAAAAAAGTTATATTAATGTTGAAAATAAAATAAAAATCGCAAGAAGACTGCTATAAAATTTTTTACAATAAAATGTTCTCTTCTTGAAAACATAAAATTAAAAAAAAAAAAAAAAAAAAAAGAAATGAAGAATATCTTAGTATAAATAGTTTTTCTGTGGAAATGCAAGTAAAATGAGTTTAGTTAAATGGAAATCATCCACTAAGTACTCCATGGCTGCTTTTCTTTATCTGCTTAAAAGACTTTGAACAATGAAATCCAGTTAAAAGACTGAAAAAATCAAATTCCATTTCTTGATTTGCACGCTGTTTAAACTTGACAGGAAAACCGCCATCAAGTAAACATTAAAATATTCTTTATGTTTCATTTTATTCACCGTTTTGAGTTACGGATATTTAACAAAGAAGCTCGCTCCAAGAATATTTTTTTTCTTCTCTCATTTCTTTACCCTATTCCGAACTGAAGTGAAATAAAGAACCTTAATTCTTATTTCATTTCATTTCTTCCACGAATGCTTAAAAACAAGCCATTATATTTTCGCGTGTGCAGAAAAGAAGAATGAAAGATTGAACAAAAAAAAGAACTTATTCAACATGCCATTTTAATTGTTTTCACCACTTTGAATGAAGGAACGAAAGAGGAATATAAAGAAAATAAAAAAAAAAAAGAGAACAACTATTTTATGTTTTCCATGCGTGAAAACATCATTGCAGGTTTGTTATTTTTTGGGGAAAAAAAAAAAAAAAAAGAATCATTCTAATTGAGTCCTCACCTTATTATGGCGGGAAAAGAAGCAGGCGACTGCATAATCAAACTAATTGCAAATCTCGTACAAGTTCTTCTTTTGTGGCAGTGGATTTTTCCCGCCTTTTTTTTCAGCCGCCATTGTGTTTGGGCGTCGTTTCGAGAATGCCGGATGCGTTGCTGTGGTGGCTGGAGCAAATATCTCATTAGTCCGAGATTTTCCACGTGCTGTTGAGAGACTTTTTGTTAGGCCTTCTTTTTCTGGGCGAAGAGGTTCAAAGTTCTTCTTGAATGTTCTATTCCTCACCGTTCCACGAAGAATGAAAGAAACGTGATTAAGAATGTTACATGAGTTACTGAGTAACTTCTTTTTGTTGTATGCATCAAAATTTTTAATGTACTTGCTTTCTTTCTTTTAAAAATAAAGAATTCTTGTAATGATGTTTACTTTCTGTTCCATTTTTTTGTCCTTATGCTGAAGTAGCGACAAAAATTATGTTAAAGTCCTTTTAGTTGAGTAAATAAAATTCTGTTACAGAAAGTTTATACTAGTTTTTGATTGTTTAAATCTGGTATGAAAAACTTCGACAGTTGTTTTTAGTATAACGTTATTTTTTAAAAATTTCGTAATACAGTTTTAGGAACTTAATTTAAATCCTGCATTTCTATCTTTCAACATTTTACTTGTTAATTTTATTCTAATAAAATGCAAGTTTCATTTTTTTTTTAAATTTCTATTCATTGTTTTTTTAATTTTACAATAAAAAGAGATGACCTTGTAATTATTTTCTGCTGTGTGACGCTTGATTATAAGAGATTGAATTTAAGAGATTTAATTGAGAGTTTAAGAGATCTGAGTGTTTGAGTTGAAGAGATCTAAGAGATTGAATTTAAGAGATTTAATTGATAATTTAAGAGATTTAATTGATAATTTAAGAAATTTAATTGATAATTTAAGAGAATTAATTGATAATTTAAGAGATATAATTGATAATTTAAGAGATCTAATTGATAGTCTAAGAGATATAATTGATAGTTTAAGAGATCTATTAGATAGCTTAAGAGATATAATTGATAAATTCATCATCATCATCCTCCTCGATAGCAAGACATCCCATAGTGCGCCAAGGCTATCTTTTGAAGAGATTTCCATGAATTCCTCTAGAGGGCAATGGTCCTCCAGTTCTTAGCCTTCTGTACAGCAAACTCTTTTTCAACTACGTCTATGCATCGCGATTTGAGTCGTCCTCATCTTCTTTGCCCCTGTGGGTTTGCTAAAACGATCCTTTTTACAGAGTTTAAATCCTCCGTTCTAAATATATGAGCAGCCCGGTTTAATCTATTGATTTTAATGAATTTTAAAATATCTGTTTCTGTATAGCATTTATAAACTTCTGTATTGTACTGTCTTCTCCAACAATAATTTTCCTTAACACAATCTCAAGAATAGCCCTTAAATTCTTCGGCTAGACCTACATACCTCATCATATCTTGCCGAAGTCCAAGTTTCAGAGCCATACACAAAAACAGGTCTAATGAGGGTTTTATATAACAAGAATTTAGTTTTTCTGATTGTGAGCTGTGATTTAAACAGATGTCTTAACCAATAAAAGGCCTTATTGGCAGACACAATCCTGGTTTTTATTTCAGGTAAGATATTATTTTGAGAATTAATTTCTGATCCTAAGTATTTAAAACTAAGTACAAATTCAAAAGTGTAAGTCCTTAAGGTAGTATTGGGTGCATCCTTAAAAATATTTGTTCAGGAAAGCATATATTTCGTTATTAGTCTATTGAAGATTATTATTTATGTAGATCTTGCTTCCGTCTTTGTTGGATTTCATGTTACAGTAATGGCGTCTTCTTTACTTTATAACTGTTTTGGTTTTTAGTTCATTTATTGCTTTCTCCTATTTAATTTTTTATTTTAATTGGTAATTCTTTTAACCTTCATGGTTCACAGCATGCATATTGAAGAAGACTTGAAAAGATTTAATTCAATTGCCTCGTTACTTAGGCTTCATTGGTCAGCAAACAATCTTTTTCTGTAAGTTATATGCAATAAAAAAGAAAGAAAGTGCAAAAGAAAGTTAGATTAATATATAAAATAAAATAAAAATCATAAGGAGACTGTCCTAAAAAAGATTTTCAATAAAATGTTAATCTTCTTCAAAACATAAATTTAAACAAAATGAAAAAGAAAAAAAGAATATCTTATTATAAATAATTTTTCTGAGGAAATGAAAGTAAAATGAGTTTGGTTAAATGGAAATCATCCTCTAAGTACTCCATGGCTGCTATTCTTTATCTGCTTAAAAGACTTTGAACAATGAAATCCAGTTAAAAAATTGAAAAAAATCAAATTCCATTTCTTGATTTGTACGCTGTTTAAACTTCACAGGAAAACCACCATCACGTAAACATTAAAATATTCTTTATGTTTCATTTTATTCACCGTTTTGAGTTACGGATATTTAACAAAGAAGCTCGCTGGAAGAATATTTTTTTTCCTTCTCTCATTTCTTTACCCTATTCCGAACTGAAGTGAAATAAAGAACCTTAATTCTTATTTCATTTCATTTCTTCCACGAATGCTTAAAAACAAGCCATTATATTTTCGTGTGTGCAGAAAAGAAGAATGAAAGATTGAACAGAACAAAAAAAAAAAAGAACTTATTCAACATGCCATTTTAATTGTTGTCGCCACTTTCGAATGAAGGAACTTAAGAAGAATGAAGAACAAAACAAAAAAGAGAACAACTATTTTATGTTTTCCATGCGTGAAAACATCATTGCGGGTTTGTTATTTTTTGGGGAAAAAAAGGAAAAAAAAGAGTCATTCTAATTGAGTCCTCACCTTATTATGGCGGGAAAAGAAGCAGGCGACTGCATAATCAAACTAATTGCAAATCTCGTACAAGTTCTTCTTTTACGGCAGTGGATTTTTCCCGCCTTTTTTTTCAGCCGCCATTGTGTTTGGGCGTCGTTTCGTGAATGCCGGATGCGTTGCTGTGGTTTCTGGAGCAAATATCTCCTTAGTCCGAGATTTTCCACGTGCTTTTCAGAGACTTTTTGTTAGGCCTTCTTTTTCTGGGCGAAGAGGTTCAAAGTTCTTCTTGAATGTTCTATTCCTCACCGTTCCGCGAAGAATGAAAGAAACCGTGATTAAGAATGTTACATGCGTTACTGAGTAACTTCTTTTTGGGGTATGCATCAAAATGTTTAATGTACTTGCTTTCTTTCTTTTAAAAACAAAGAATTCTTGTAATGATGTTTACTTTCTGTTCAATTTTTTGTTCTTATGCTAAAGTAGCCACAAAAATTATGTTAAAGTCCTTTTAGTTGAGTAAATAAAATTCTGTTACAGAAAGTTTATACTAGTTTTTAATTGTTTAAATCTGGTATGAAAAACTTCGACAGTTGTTTTTAGTATAACGGTATTTTTTTTTAAAAATTTCCTTATACAGTTTTAAGAACTTAATTTAAATTCTGCATTTCTATCTTTCAACATTTTTTACTTGCTAATTTTATTCTAATAAAATGCAAGTTTCATTTAATTTTTTTAAATTTCCATTCATTTTTTTTTTAAATTTTACAATAAAATGGAGATGACCTTGTAATTATTGTTCTGCTGTTTGACGCTTGATTATAAGAAACTGAATTTAAGAGATCTAAGAGATTGAATTTAAGACATGTAAGAGATTGAATTTAAGAGATTTAATTGAGGGCTTAACAGATCTGTGTGTTTGAATTGAGGAGATCTAAGAGATTGAATTTAAGAGATCTAATTGATAATTTAGGAGATCTAATTGATAATTTAAGAGATTTAATTGATAATTTAAGAGATCTAATTGACAGCCAAAAAGATATATTTGATAGTTTAAGAGATCTAATTGATAGCTTTAGAAATCTAATTGATATATTCATCATCATCATCATCATCGATAGCAAGACATCCCAGAGTGGGCCAAGGCTTTCTTTTGAAGAGATTTCCATGCATTCCTCTAGAGGGCAATGGTCCTCCAGTTCTTAGCCTTCAGTACAGCAAAATCTTTTTCAACTACGTCTATGCATCGCGATTTGAGTCGTCCTCATCTTTGCCCCTGTGGCTTTGCTAAAACGAGCCTGTTTACAGAGTTTAAATCATCCGTTCTAAATATATGAGCAGGCCGGTTTAATCTATTGATTTTAATGAATTTTAAAATATCTGTTTCTGTATAGCATTTATAAATTTCTGCATTGTTCCGTCTTCTCCAACAATAATTTTCCTTAACACAATCTCAAGAATAGCACTTAAATTCTTCGGCTGGACTTATATGCCTCATCATATCTTGCCAAAATCACAAAAATAGGTCTGATGAGGGTTTTATTTAACAAGAATTTTTTTTCTGCTTATGAACTGCGATTTCAACAGATGTCTTAACCTATAAAAAGCCTTATTGGCAGACACATTCCTGTTTTTTACTTCAGGCAAGATATTATTTTGAGAATTAATTTCTGATCCTAAGTATTTAAAACTAAGTACAAATTCAAAAGTGTAAGTCCTTAAGGTAGTATTGGGTGCATCCTTACAAATATTTGTTCAGGAAAGCATATATTTCGTTTTGAGTCTATTGAAGATATATTATTATTTATGTAGATCTTGCTTCCATCTTTGTTGGATTTCATGCTACAGTAATGGCGTCTTCTTTATTTTATAGCTGTTTTGGTTTTTAGTTCATTTATTGCTTTCTCCTATTTAATTTTCTATTTTAGTTGCTAATTTTTTTAACTTTCATGGTCCACAGCATGCATATTGAAGAAGACTTGAAAAGATTTAATTCAATTACCTCGTTACTTAGGCTTAATTGGTCAGCAAACAATCTTTTTCTGTAAGTTATTTACAATAAAAAAAAATGAAAGTGCAAAAGAAAGTTAGATTAATATATAAAATAAAATAAAAATCATAAAGAGACTGTCCTAAAAAAAATTTTCAATAAGATGTTATTCTTCTTCAAAACATAAAATTAAACAAAAGAAAAAGAAAAAAAGAATATCTTATTATAAATATTTTTCTGAGGAAATGAAAGTAAAATGAGTTTGGTTAAATGGAAATCATCCACTAAGTACTCCATGGCTGCTATTCTTTGTCTGCTTAAAAGACTTTGAACAATGAAATCCAGTTGAAGGACTGGAAAAAAATGAAATTCCATTTCTTGATTTGTACGCTGTTTAAACTTCACAGGAAAACCACCATCAAGTAAACATTAAAATATTCTTTATGTTTCATTTTATTCACCGTTTTGATTTACAGATATTTATCAAAGAAGCTCGCACCAAGAATATTATTTTTTTCCTTCTCTCATTCTTTTACCCTATTCCGAACTGAAGTGAAATAAAGAACCTTAATTCTTATTTCATTTCATTTCTTCCACGAATGCTTAAAAACAAGCCATTATATTTTCGCGTGTGCAGAAAAGAAGAATAAAAGACTGAACAAAAAAAGAACTTATCCAACATGCCATTTTAATTGTTGTCGCCACTTTCGAATGAAGGAACTTAAGAAGAATGAAGAACAAAACAAAAAAGAGAACAACTATTTTATGTTCTACATGCGTGAAAACATCATTGCGGGATTGTTATTTTTTGGGGGAAAAAAAGGAAAAAAAAGAGTCATTCTAATTGAGTCCTGACCTTATTATGGCGGGAAAAGAAGCAGGCGACTGCATAATCAAACTAATTGCAAATCTCGTACAAGTTCTTCTTTTACGGCAGTGGATTTTTCCCGCCTTTTTTTTCAGCCGCCATTGTGTTTGGGCGTCGTTTCGAGAATGCCGGATGCGTTGCTGTGGTGGCTGGAGCAAATATCTCATTAGTCCGAGATTTTCCACGTGCTTTTCAGAGACTTTTTGTTAGGCCTTCTTTTTCTGGGCGAAGAGGTTCAAAGTTCTTCTTGAATGTTCTATTCCTCACCGTTCCACGAAGAATGAAAGAAACCGTGATTAAGAATGTTACATGCGTTACTGAGTAACTTCTTTTTGGGGTATGCATCAAAATTTTTAATGTACTTGTTTTCTTTCTTTTAAAAACAAAGAATTCTTGTAATGATGTTTACTTTCTGTTCCATTTTTTTTTTTGTTCTGATATTTAAGTAGCGACAAAAATTATGTTAAAGTCCTTTTAGTTGAGTAAATAAAATTCTGTTACAGAAAGTTTATACTAGTTTTTGATTGTTTACATCTGGTATGAAAAACTTCGACAGTTGTTTTTAGTATAACGGTATTTTTTAAAAATTTCGTTATACAGTTTTAGGAACTTAATTTAAATTCTGCATTTCTATCTTTCAACATTTTTAATTGTTAATTTTATTCTAATGAAATGCAAGTTTCATTTTGTTTTTTAATTTCTATTCATTTTTTTTAAATTTTGCAGTAAAAGGTAACCTTGTAGTTAATGTTCTGTTGTTCCAAGCTTTATTATAAGAGATTGGACTTAAGAGATCTAAGATATTGAATTTAAGAGATCTAACTGATAATTTAAGAGATCTAAGAGACTAATTATAAAAGATCTAATTGATAATTAAAGAGATCTATGAGATTGAATTTAAGAGATCTAATTGATAATTTCACCATCATCTTCATCAACATTGACAGACCAAGAGAACTCAGGACTTTCCTTTGAAGAGATTTCCATGCTTTTGCCTATTGATAAAAGTTTCTCCAATTTTTAACCTTTTACAGCAAAATCTTTTGAAATGCGTCTATCCATCACAAGATGTCCCCTTCCTAATTTCCCTGTGACTTTGCTAAAAAGAGCCTTTTCATTTTATAGTTCATGCCATTCTAAAGCTGAGCAGCCCAGTTTAAATTGATTTATTTTTAGATTAAACATTTTTAATATCTGGGTCTTTTGACTCAGTTGACAATGGTTGTACATCATTATTCCATCCATGTTAACTTGTCCAGAATAACCCTTAAAAATCTTCAGTTCCAAATCAAACCCCATCAGAGCTCATAAATGTTCTTCAATGCCATAGACCAAAATGGGTGTAAGGGTTCCCATCCAGTGAAGATTTAGTTTTTTATTTGAACTAATTATAATTCTTAAATATTTAAATTGATAGTTTAGTTATTTAGTTTATAATTTTAGTTAATCTAATTGATAAACAATTTAACAATTAGATCTCTTAATTGATAATTTTGAAAGATTGAATTTCTAAGATTTCTAGGAGATGGAATTTAAGAGATCTAAGAGATTGAATTTAAGAGATTTAAGAGGTTGAATTTAAGAGATCTAAGAGATTGAATTTAAGAGATCTAAGAGGTTGAATTTAAGATCTAATTGATAATTTAAGAGATCTAAGAGATTGAATTTAAAAGATCTAAGAGGTTGAATTTAAGAGATCTAATTCATAATTTAAAAGATCTTAATGATAATTTAAGAGATCTGAGAGATTGAATTCAGAGAACTAACTGATAATTAAAGAGATCTAAGAGACTAATTATAAAAGATCTAATTGATAATTTATGATATTTAAGAGATTGAATTTAAGAGATCTAAACGATAATTTAAGAGGTCTAAGACATTAGTCTAATTAATAATTTAAGAGATCTAATTGATAATTAAAGAGATCTAAGAGACTAATTATAAAAGATCCAATTGATAATTAAAGAGATCTATGAGATTGAATTTAAGAGATCTAATTGATAATTTAAGAGATCTAAGAGATTGGTTATAAAAGATCTAATTTCATTTATATAGTTACGATGCTATTCAGAAGTTGATTGCAGAAATTCATTTATTATAAGAGAAACATTTTAATTCTTTTGACTCAGTTGACAATGGAACCACATCATTATTCCATCCATGTTACTTTGAGACCAATTAAACCAATTCAGTTCCAAATCATCACCCCCTCAGAGCTCATAAATTGTTCTTCGAAAGAGAAAGATGGGTGAGGGGGCACATTTCCAGGGTAGACGAGAAAAAAAGAAGATGAAAACGATTTGAAAATCTGCCCTTGTCATTTCCTCCTCAAAAATAAATGGATCTCAATTTACGAGCAACTGCAGATGAAAAAGGACGGAAATAATAATAATGAAAAGAAAAAAAGAAAAAGAAAAAGTGCCAGAACTCAAAAATTGTCATCGTCTGCAATGAAGTTAAGATTCGGAAGACGATAATCAAGAAAAAGGAAGAGAAGTGAAGAAAAAAAACTTTCTTGCTGAGTGTGACGGAAAAGTTGAAGATGACGAAAAACAGCCAATCAGAGAGGGCGGAAAAGAAACGTCACCGGCATTAAGATGATAACGATGGATAGCAGTACGAGATCTTTTATTAGGACAATTATATAGAAGTGCAATTTTTATTCTTCCTGGAATTTTTATTTCATTTCATTGGGAAAATTTTTATGTCCTTCTTCTTCAGTTATCAGGAGAAGTGTCCATTAATAAGGAGAGATATCTATTTCCCTGAGGTCACATAGCAATATATTGAATGAAGTGATGCTTTTAAAATAGTGCATTCATCATCAAAAAATTAAGCACAAAGATAAGAGCTTAAGCTTTTGTGTGAAAAAAATAACAGTTATTTTGCTCGTAAATCACGCAAAAATTTGCTTTGCAATGCAGTAATGATGGGTTCGAGATTTAGGGTGAAAAAGAAATTAACGGAAACCAAAAACAGAAATAAACATAAGGTGTCTGAAATTTGACAAAGGCTAAATAATATCTTTCTTTTTTTGCTAATCCTTTATTAGTTCATTTAACTTTTTCTTTTCTCTGTAGTTGACGTTTATAAAATATTATATATATATACTATTTCTATTCATTTTAATGTTTGTCACATTTTACTATACCTGATTCTTTTAAGACATGCGAGAGATATTTTAGAAGAAAAATATTTTTTTATAAAGGGCCATTTCAACAAAGTCCAAACAAGCAGTATTAGCATTGTGTGTAATGACCAGGCACCTTGATATGCGTATGTTCTGAAATAAGTCCAATTGGATATACGTCTTGTTTAGTCGCGAAAATTATGTTTTGTATTAGACCCTTTTTTTGGGAAAGAAGAAATGGAATAATTGTCTCTCAAAATTTGTCGAGAAATATGTATACAGAGGTACTACTGTGTCCAAAAAGTAGGACCAATTATTTTTTTTTCAAAAACTCTTTATTTGTTCTTCCAAATTTATTTCATCGCCTTCAAAGTATTCCCCTCCGGACACAACGCACTTATGCCAGCTCTTTTTTCCAATCCTCAATGCATGCTGAAAAGTCATCGGCAGGGATGGCCTTCAAATCGAGCGGCGATTCACGTTGAATCTCTTCAATCGACTCAAAACGTGTCCCCGGAGTGGCCTTTTGAGTTTAGGGAATAGCCAGATGTCGCACGGTGTGAATACGATGGTTGTGGAACGATATGGGTTTCATTTTTGGTGAAACATTCACGAAGAATTAATGCATAGTGAGCTGTTGCATTCAGTGTTTACGGTACCCATCGAGATTTGACGCTTTTGAGGCCCAAAAGGAAAATGACATATCCTTTTGAAATTCCAACATCATCAGCAAGCTCTCTAATTGTAAATCGCAAGCACCAAATCTTTAATTTTTTGGTCGTGAGCTTCGTCGGTTGAGGCTGAGGGTCGACCAGAGGGCTCTTCGCCTTCAACGCGTTCTAGGCCTTCTTTGAACTGTTTATACCACTTGTAAACATTTCTTTCCGATATAGGAATGCTCCCAGAATGCCTTCTGCAACATTTATACGTTTCGCAAACAAAATTTGAATGCAAGTTTTTTGCTCAATTCATTCAGACATTTCAAAAATAGCGTCTCACAAAGCCAAGCGTAACTCAAACACTAATGAATATTTAGACGTCAAATTTCGCACAGATGTCAAGGACAGTGCCAGCAACCTAAAAAAGAAAAAAAATTGAAATTCTATAAGCCCCGGAAATTTAAATTGAAAATTGGTCTTACTTTTTGGACACAGTATTATATTTATAAATTCGGATATAAATTTATAATTTTAAAATTATCAATTAAATCTTTTAAATTCAATCTCTTAAATTATCAATTAGATCTCTTAAATTCAATCTCTTAGATATCTTAAATTATCAATTAGATCTCTTAAACTATCAATTAGATCTCTTAAATTATCAATTAGATCTTTTAAAATATCAATTAGTTCATAAGCAGAAAAACTAAATTATTGTTATATAAAATTATATAACACGAATAAGGTTATATATCTCATTATATAACCTTATTAGACCTATTTTTATCTATGGCTCTGAAACTTGGACTTTGGCAATATCTGATGAGGCCCATTTAGGTATATTTGAGAGGAAGATTTTAAGGGCTGTTCTTGGAGGTGTTAGGGAAAGTGATTGTTGAAGAAGACGGTACAATGCAGAAATTTATAAATGCTATAAAGACCCACATATTATAAAATTTATTAAGATCGATAGATTAAACTGGGCCTGCTAATGTATTTCGAATAAATGATTTAAACCCTGCAAAAAGGCTTGTTTTGGGAAAGCCACTGGGACAAAAGAGGAAGAGGACGACCCAGGTTGTTGATGGATAGACGCAGTTGAAAAAGATTTTGCTGTACTAAATGTTAAGAATTGGAGGGCCCTTGTCACTCAGAGGAAGGCATGGAAATCTCTTCAAAGGAAAGCCTTGGCCCACTTTGGGCTGTCGTGCTATTGATAATGGTGATGATGAAATTATCAATTAGATCTCTTAAATTCAATCTCTTAGATCTCTTAAACTATGAATTCGATTCCTTAAACTATGAATTAGATATCTTAAACTATCAATCAGATCTCTTAAATTCAATCGCTTAGATCTCTTAAACTGTGAATTAGATTTCTTAAACTATCAATTAGATCTCTTAAACTATCAATCATATTTCTTAAACTATCAATCATATCTCTTAAACTATCAATCATATCTCTTAAACTATCAATCAGATCTCTTAAACTATCAATTAGATCTCTTAAACTCAATCTTTTATAATCAAGCGTCAAACAACAGAACATTAATTACAAGGTCACCTTCTTTTATTGTAAAATTAAAAAAAATGTATAGAAATAAAAAAATAAAATGAAACTAGCATTTCATTAGAATAAAATTAACAATTAAAAATGTTGAAATATAGAAATGCAGGATTTAAATTGAGTTTCTAAAACTGTAGAACAAAATTTAAAAAAATACCTTTATACTAAAAACAATTGTCGAAGTTTTTCATACCAGATTTAAACAATCAAAACTAATATAAACTTTCTGTAACAGAATTTTATTTACTCAACTAAAAGGACTTTAACATAATTTTTGTCGCTACTTCAGCATAAGAACAAAAAAATGGAACAGAAAGTAAACATCATTACAAGAATTCTTTGTTTTTAAAAGAAAGAAAACAAGTACATTAAAAATTTGATGCATACCCCAAAAAGAAGTTACTCAGTAACGCATGTAACATTCTTAATCACGGTTTCTTTCATTCTTCGCGGAACGGTGAGGAATAGAACATGCAAGAACTTTCAACCTCTTCGCCCAGAAAAAGAAGGCCAAACAAAAAGTCTCTGAAAAGCACGTGGAAAATCTCGGACTAATGAGATATTTGCTCCAGCCACCACAGCAACGCATTCGGCATTCTCGAAACGACGCCCAAACACAATGGCGGCTGAAAAAAAAGGCGGGAAAAATCCACTGGCACAAAAGAAGAACTTGTACGAGATTTGCAATTAGTTTGATTATGCAGTCGCCTGCTTCTTTTCCCGCCATAATAAGGTGAGGACTCAATTAGAATGATTCTTTTTTTCCCCAAAAAATAACAAACCCGCAATGATGTTTTCACGCATGGAAAACATAAAATAGTTGTTCTCTTTTTTTCTTTATTCTTCATTCTTCTTTCGTTCCTTCATTCCAAAGTGGCGAAAACAATTAAAATGGCATGTTGAATAAGTTCTTTTTTTTTTTTGTTCAATCTTTCATTCTTCTTTTCTGCACACACAAAAATATAATGGCTTGTTTTTAAGCATTCGTGGAAGAAATGAAATGAAATAAGAATTAAGGTTCTTTATTTCACCTCAGTTTGCAATAGGGTAAAGAAATGAAAGGGAAAAAAATATTCTTGGAGCGAGCTTCTTTGTTAAATATCCGTAACTTAAAACGGTGAATAAAATGAAACATAAAGAATATTTTAATGTTTGCTTGATGGTGGTTTTCCTGTGAAGTTTAAACAGCGTGCAAATCAAGAAATGAAATTTGATTTTTTTTTTTCAGTCTTTTTACTGGATTTCATTGTTCAATGTCTTTTAAGCAGACAAAGAAAAGCAGCCATGGAGTACTTAGCTGATGATTTCCATTTAACCAAACTCATTTTACTTTCATTTCCCCAGAAAAACTATTTATAATAAGATATTCTTTCTTCTTTTTCTTTTTGTTTAATTTTATGTTTTGAAGAAGCAAACGTTTTATTGCAAACTTTTTTTACGGACAGTCTTGTTATTATTTTAATTGTATTTTCTGCATTAATCTAACATTTTTTTGTAAATAACTTACAGAAAATAGATTGTTTTCGGACCAATTAAGCTTAAGTAACGAGGCAATTGAATTAAATCAATTCAAGTCTTCTTCAATACGTATGCTATTGCCCATACAGGTTAAAAGAATTATCCATTAAAACTATAAATTAAATATGAGGAAGCAATAAACGATTTAAACAACCAAAACAGTTATAAAATAAAGGAATACGTAATTAAAGAGGCCTGAAACCAACAAAGACGGAAGCAAGATGTAGTAAAATAATAATAATATTCTATTGACTAATAACGTAACATAGACCTTTTTTCAAGAAATAGTGTCAGGATACACCCAATATTACCTTAGGCACTTACACTTTTGAATCTGTACTTAGTTTAAAATAAATACGATCAGAAATTAATTGTCAAAATAATATCTTACCTGAAATAAAAAACAGTATTATGTCTGCCAACAAAGCCTTTTTGGGTTAAGAAATTTGTTTAAATCACAGCTCACAAGCAGAAAAACTAAATTATTGTTATTATAAAAACCTTATTGCACCTATTTAGATATTATATATGGCTCTGAAACTTGTGACTTTTGCAAGATCTGGTGAGGTCCATCTGGGTATATTTGAGCGGAAAATTTTAAAGGGCTATTCTTGGAGGTGTCAGGGAAAGTGATCGTTGGAGAAGACGGTACAACACAGAAATTTATAAATGCTATCAAGACCGAGATAATATAAAATGTATTAAGATCAATAGATTCAACTGGGCTGCTCATGCATTTAGAATGAATGTTTAAAACCTCTGTAAAAAGGCTCGTTTTGCCAAAGCCGCAGGGACAAAGAGAAAGAGGGCGACCCAAGTTGCGATGGAAAGACGCATATTTTGCTGAACTAAATGTTGAGAATTGGAAATCTCATTCCAACAACAGATGGATACTTAGAGGAATACACGGAAATCTCTTAAAAGGAAAGCCTTGGCCAACTCTGAGCTGACGTGCTGTTAAAGATGATGATAATGAAATTATCAATTAGATCTCTTAAATTCAATCTCTTAGATTTCGTAAATTATCCATTAGAACACTTCCATTCAATCTCTTATAATCAAGCATAAAACAACGGAACATTAATTACAAGGTCTCATTTGTTTATTGTAAAATTTAAAAAAAAATGAATAGAAATTAAAAATAAATCTAAATTTGCATGTCATTAGAATAAAATTAACAATTAAAAATGTTGAAAGATAGAAATGCAGCATTTAAAATGCAGCACGTTCCTAAAACTGCACAACAAAATTATAAAAAAAAAATACCTTTATACTAAAAACAAATGTCGAAGTTTTTCATAGCAGATTTAAACAATCAAAAGCTAATATAAACTTTCTGTAAGAGAATTTTATTTACTCAACTAAAGGACTTTAATTTTTGTCGCTACTTTGAAACAAAAGTAAGAGAAAATAGTTTTTAGAGAAGTTTAAGAACAAAAAAATGGAACAGAAAGTAAACATCATTACAAGAATTCTTTGTTTTCAAAAGAAAGAAAACAAGTACATTAAAAATTTGATGCATACCCCAAAAAGAAGTTACTCAGTAACGCATGTAACATTCTTAATCACGGTTTCTTTCATTCTTCGTGGAACGGTGAGGAATAGAACATTCAAGAAGAACTTTGAACCTCTTCGCCCAGAAAAAGAAGCCCTAACAAAAAGTCTCTGAAAAGCACGTGGAAAATCTCGGACTAATGAGATATTTGCTCCAGCCACCACAGCAACGCATTCGGCATTCTCGAAACGACGCCCAAACACAATGGCGGCTGAAAAAAAGGCGGGAAAAATCCACCGGCACAAAAGAAGAACTTGTACGAGATTTGCAATTAGTTTGATTATGCAGTCGCCTGCTTCTTTTCCCGCCATAATAAGGTGAGGACTCAATTAGAATGATTCTCTTTTCTTTTTTTTTTTTTTTTCCAAAAAATAACAAACCCGCAATGATGTTTTCACGCATGGAAAACATAAAATAGTTGTTCTCTTTTTTTTTTTTTTTTTTCTTTATTCTTTATATTCTTCTTTCGTTCCTTCATTCCAAAGTGGCGAAAACAATTAAAGTGGTATGTTGAATGAGTTCTTTTTTTGTTCAATCTTTCATTCTTCTTTTCTGCACACACGAAAATATAATGGCTTGTTTTTAAGCATTCGTGGAAGAAATGAAATGAAATAAGAATTAAGGTTCTTTATTTCACTTCAGTTCGGAATAGGGTAAAGAAATGAGAGAAGAAAAAAAATATTCTTGAGCGAGCTTCTTTGTTAAATATCCGTAACTCAAAACGGTGAATAAAATGAAACATAAAGAATATTTTAATGTTTACTTGATGGTGGTTTTCCTGTGAAGTTTAAACAGCGTACAAATCAAGAAATGGAATTTGATTTTTTTCAGTCTTTTTACTGGATTTCATTGTTCAAAGTCTTTTAAGCAGATAAAGAATAGCAGCCATGGAGTACTTAGTGGATGATTTCCATTTAACCAAACTCATTTTACTTTCATTTCCTCAGAAAAACTATTTATAATAAGATATTCTTTTTTTTTATTTTTATGTTTTGAAGAAGCGAACATTTTCTTTTTAAAATTTTTTAAGGGCAGTCTTGTTATGATTTTTATTTTATTTTATACATTAATCTTCTAACATTTTTTTTTGTAAATAACTAATAGAAAAAGACTGTTTGCTGACCAATTAAGCCTAAATAACAAGGCAATTGAATAAAA
>BPLQ01010062.1:0-98531 GCA_021605075.1 Caerostris darwini
GTGCCAAAGGCCAAAGCGCTAGCCAATTGACCATCAGGTCCCCGGTTGTTCCATGGATGTGTGTAGTGGTTTAGATTCTACCTTAAACCGTAGATCTCAGTTTGATATAATTGTAGAGCGTTGGGTGTAGGGTTGACAACTCTACACCGTAAAAGGGGGAAAAAACAGCATCTCATGTTTCGAAATCTGCCAGTAGGCGGTAGGCCTTGGCTGATGATGAGGCTGTCGCGCCATTGAAGATTTGGTATGGTTTGTCGCTCTACCGTCACTTTAGGCTAATTAGACCGGGTCCTACAGTTTACGTGGATTTTGAACCACTTACAAATATCCATGCCACAGTGAGGAATCGAACTTGAAACCTATGGCACCAAAGGCCAGAGCGAACAGAATAAAAGAGGAAATAAATTCTTAAATAAGAAAGAATACTAAATTTAATAATATTTAGTACATTCATATTATTTAAGGAGAGTCATTTAAAATCTCAAATTTTTTTCTTAATAAAATTTATCGAAAATAAAAATGCATATTTCTTGTTACTGGGAAACGCCATGTCTCGTCGTTGTTTTTTAAAACCCATATGTGTCAGTGCCTCTGTGGAAATTAAAAATTGCTACATCAATAATTATAAACCACATTGCAACTTCTAAATGCATGACTTATTTTGAGGTTAACACAGAATAACTCTTAAATTTTTTGTTGAGCCTATGTCTCGATTGACCAGTATGAGTCAAGTAATTAAATCGTCTTCAAAAAGCTATCTCAAAGACGAACTCAGACACTCCCACCCGTGTTTGGAACGTTTGATGAGTCAGCAGGAAATGGAATAGTTTTTATTCGGCGGTGTTTATATTAGGCGTAATCATTTCGCGGAAGGATTTGGGGGGCATTTACAAAAAGAATAAAAAAAAAAAGAAACATTGCCAAAAGAAATAGAAAACATTTCGATAAAATATGCACCATTTTAATTAAATATGCATTGTGATTGTAGAATCAAGTAAATTTTCTAAAACAAGAATAAATGAATTGAATGGTATAATGGAAGGGGAAAAACCCAGTGCATTTGTTAAAAAATAAATGAGTTCATAATTATATTAGTTTCATTTATTTATTTCAAATCATGCAATAGTTTGGAATGTTTTTTTATGTTTGTTATTATTTTTAATTTTATTATTATTTTTTTTAAAATTCAATTTAATTTTTTTTTAAATTTACTCGCAATCGACAAGAAATTTTCGAGATCCATTTGACATTGAGCTTACAATTTTGAAAATTCGACAGATAAATTATTCATTTTTTATGACAGATTCGTAATCGACAAGAAATTTTCGACATCAATTTAACATTGAGGATACACTTTTGAAAATTTGAAATATAAATTTAACTAAATTAATGTAATCAATTAATTAATCTTGTTGATTACGATTAGTGCATAAAAAAACAAGTAATATAAAAATAAAAAAAAATTTGAAGTCAATTCCTAGTTTTTTTTCACTATTTTGCAGAAAGTCCTTTATAAATAATTTTCATTCATTTTTTTAAGTTTATCTGGCGCCCTCTATTGGCAGATACATGCAACTTAAATTTTAAAAAAAACCAAAATTAATTAATTAAATTTAATTACTGAATTAATATTTGGAAAAACTGTGTAAACATCCAGTGTCATCCACTACAAGTTAAAAAATATATATATATGAACTCGAGTGGACGAATTAAAAGTATTTTATGAACGATTGGAAATTTGGACAAGATTTATATAGGGAGAGTGTGAGCTATTAGAAGGAATTGAAAAATGTAGATATTTTCGAGATGCATTTGGCCTTGAGGGTACACTTTTGAAAATTCGAAATGCAAATTTATCTAAATTAATTTAATTAATTAATTAATCTTGTTGATTACGATTAGTGCATAAAAAATGAAGACATTTTCGAGATGCATTTTGCCTTGAGGGTACACTTTTGAAAATTCGAAATACACATTTTTAATTTTTTATGAACGAGTCGTAATCAATAACAATAAAACAAATAACGTAAAAAATAAATAACATAATCGTTTGTAGAATAATATTCGTATCTATTTTTTCTTGTAATATTCCGTTTACTTTTAAAATTGTTTAAAGAATTGTTCTATTCTAAAACTGTATATTTTGCTCTAACTGCATATAACAATTTTTTCATGGTTCAGAAGTTGAGGTTTATTATGACTCATGTGACAGAATTTTTTACGAGAATTTTGCAATGCTTTTGTTGCATTTTTGATGATTATAAAAATTAAATTTCAAATTGTTTCTGATTAATTTATAGAAGAAAAAAAAGGCAGACGATAAAAATTGGCATATTTTCTAAATTAAAAATAAAAACATTATTTAACGAAATTAAACTTTTCTATCGGAAAATAGTTTATTACATACAATATCTGAACTTTTATTATTATTATTATTATTATTTACTTATTTATTTATTTTTTTAAATAGAATTTCTCACGTAATTCATTCTTGTTTCCTTTTGTCTTTTTCAAGACTGATATTTTTTAATTATGTTGTTCTTTTATTGTAATATTTTTAGTACAAATTCTTATTTTTCAATTTATATAAGATTGAATTTTAAGATTGAGAATACAATAAAGTATCGTCAACTTTTAACCTAATATTTACAATTTTAAGTTATTTTTTAAAATAAACTTTTGAACGAGGAAGTTCCTGAATGGCCGAGAGGCTAGCGCTCTGGCGCTCGGTACCAAAGGTTTCGGGTTCGAGTTCCGGTGGTGCCATGGATGTTGTAAGGTTCGGAATTCACTGTAAACCGTAGGTCCCAGTCCTTATAGGATCGTAGAGCGTTGCGGGGGCATTGTGACTCCGCGTCCGTGGCTTATCTACAAGTTGCACACACACCCTGGGTAATGCAAAGTGAGTAACGTCTGTGCAGCGCTTGCCTTAAGGCATCCAAGACAATTGTCTAAGTTTTTGCTGGCTGCATAGGAACAAAAAAAAAAAAAACTTTTAAACGAGGAATAAAAATATGGCTACTTCTTAAAAAAATAGAACAATTGTCGAAGCTAACATTAATGATTAACTGGCTGATATCCTTGGACAAATTTACTTTAAAAAAATTAAAAATAATAATAAAGATAAAAATAAAGAACCAATCAACGTTTTTTTAAAAATTGTAAAAGTATTTTGAATTTTCTTTAGAACGCTTTTTATAAAGCGAAATTTTGGAAAATAACTTCTGATTTGAACAATGCAAGAGGTTCTGGTATTCAAATGAAAGATCGATTCAATTATTAACTGTTGTATGACAGTTTTATTTGAAAACTTAAAAAAGAGGAAAGTTATTATATCCTATGTAGAGAGAAACTTTTCCTGGTGTAAAACATGCAATCATGAACAGCCATGATTGCATAAGATTTAAATAAAGGAAGTCCTTTTGTTTAGTCTAGTTTGATGTAATAGCTTTTGTAATATCACCTTTTCTAGACTGAATGATAATTTATTAATGCCTGTTATCATTGTTGATTTAATTTTTCAAAAATATCGTCTGAGGTTTAGTAATTTATATGAAAGCTAATTTAATTTATTGCTAATATATGATATCCATACACATTTTAGACCAAAATGAAAGTAAACCATAGTAAATAACAAGTGATAATCAGCTAAAGAGTGAAAATATTTAATTAAATGTTAGTTTTGACTGGTGATTTGTATATCAATGTAGTTATTAAACTTAATAATTAAAGAATAATTTATTAATAATCTTATCATTGTTGATTTAATTTTTCAAAAATATCGTCTGAGGTTTAGTAATTTATATGAAAGCTAATTTAATTTATTGCTAATATATGATATCCATACACATTTTAGACCAAAATGAAAGTAAACCATAGTAAATAACAAGTGATAATCAGCTGAAAGAGTGAAAATATTTAATTAAATGTTAGTTTTGACTGGTGATTTGTATATCAATGTAGTTATTAAACTTAATAATTAAATATTAATTTATTAATAATCTTATCATTGTTGATTTAATTTTTCAAAAATATCGTCTGAGGTTTAGTAATTTATATGAAAGCTAATTTAATTTATTGCTAATATATGATATCCATACACATTTTAGACCAAAATGAAAGTAAACCATAGTAAATAACAAGTGATAATCAGCTGAAAGAGTGAAAATATTTAATTAAATGTTAGTTTTGACTGGTGATTTGTATATCAATGTAGTTATTAAACTTAATAATTAAAGAATAATTTATTAATAATCTTATCATTGTTGATTTAATTTTTCAAAAATATCGTCTGAGGTTTAGTAATTTATATGAAAGCTAATTTAATTTATTGCTAATATATGATATCCATACACATTTTAGACCAAAATGAAAGTAAACCATAGTAAATAACAAGTGATAATCAGCTGAAAGAGTGAAAATATTTAATTAAATGTTAGTTTTGACTGGTGATTTGTATATCAATGTAGTTATTAAACTTAATAATTAAATATTAATTTATTAATAATCTTATCATTGTTGATTTAATTTTTCAAAAATATCGTCTGAGGTTTAGTAATTTATATGAAAGCTAATTTAATTTATTGCTAATATATGATATCCATACACATTTTAGACCAAAATGAAAGTAAACCATAGTAAATAACAAGTGATAATCAGCTGAAAGAGTGAAAATATTTAATTAAATGTTAGTTTTGACTGGTGATTTGTATATCAATGTAGTTATTAAACTTAATAATTAAAGAATAATTTATTAATAATCTTATCATTGTTGATTTAATTTTTCAAAAATATCGTCTGAGGTTTAGTAATTTATATGAAAGCTAATTTAATTTATTGCTAATATATGATATCCATACACATTTTAGACCAAAATGAAAGTAAACCATAGTAAATAACAAGTGATAATCAGCTGAAAGAGTGAAAATATTTAATTAAATGTTAGTTTTGACTGGTGATTTGTATATCAATGTAGTTATTAAACTTAATAATTAAAGAATAATTTATTAATAATCTTATCATTGTTGATTTAATTTTTCAAAAATATCGTCTGAGGTTTAGTAATTTATATGAAAGCTAATTTAATTTATTGCTAATATATGATATCCATACACATTTTAGACCAAAATGAAAGTAAACCATAGTAAATAACAAGTGATAATCAGCTGAAAGAGTGAAAATATTTAATTAAATGTTAGTTTTGACTGGTGATTTGTATATCAATGTAGTTATTAAACTTAATAATTAAATAATAATTTATTAATAATCTTATCATTGTTGATTTAATTTTTCAAAAATATCGTCTGAGGATCAGTATTTATATGAAAGTTAATTTAATTTATCGCTGATATATTGTATTCAGACACATTTTAGATCAAAATCCCAGTAAGCCATATTAAATAACAAATGATAACCAGCTTAAAAAAGAAAAATATTTAATTAAATGTTAGTGTTGACTGGTTATTTCATTATTAATATAATTACTAAACTTAATTATTAAATGATAATTTATTAATGATCTTATCGTTGTCGATTTAATTTTTTCAAAAATATTGACTTTATATGAAATATAATTTAATGTATTAATTATACATTATATTCATACACATTTTAGACCAAAATTAAAATAAACCATATTAAATAACAATTGATAATCAGCTTATAAAGGTAAAATATTTAAAAAGTGTTAATTTTGTCTGGTGATTTGAATATTGATGTAATTATTAAACTTAATTATTAAATGACAATTTATTAATGATCTTATGGTTTATTGATTAAATTTTATCAAAAATATCGTCTGTGGATCAGTACTTTGTATGAAAGTTAATTTAATTTATTAATTATATATTATATTCATATACTTTTTAGAACAAAAAGAAAGTAAACCATATTAAAAAAATAATAACCAGCTTAAAAAGGAAAATTATTTAAATAAGTGTTAGTTTTGTCTTTTGATTTGAATATTAATTTAATTACTAAACTTAATTATTAAAGAATAATTTATTAATAATGTTATCATTGTTTATTTAATTTTTCAAAATTATCGTCTGAGGATCAGTATTTTATACGAAAGTAATTTAATTTAATTTATCTGATATAATTAGATAATATTTATATCAAATTCGAAGTTGTGTTGCAGAAATAAATCATGCTTATATATGGTTAAATGAAACTCTTTAGATAATGCATACTGTAGTAGTATTTTTATTTTAAGGAATAATACTGAATATGGATTCCAATTCATTTATGTCCGTATTCCAATGACCGTGTTTCCTCGGTTTTTTTTTCTTTTTCTGCTAGCGCTCTGACCTTTGGTACTAAAGGCTTCAGGTTCGAATTCTGGAGGTGGCATGGATGTTTGAATTTAAATTAAACGATAGGTTTCTGTCTAATTAACCTAAAGCATGCAAAAAATAACCATAGAGCGACAAACCAATCTTTTTTTTTTTTTTTTTCTCAGTATTCTGAAAAGAATGTCATGAAAGTTTTCTTTTTGGTGATGTTATAAATGAGAATGCACAAATTTTTAAACTCATAGAACATTCTAAATTTTCAAATTTTTGCAACGTATTTTCAATTACTGTCAGATAGCCAGGAAAACTTATTTATGATTTCGCTTAAATTCATTAAAAATATTATTTAAAATAGTTTTCTGCAATTTATAAAATCTACCTATTGCAATCTACCCTATGCAATTTATAAATTTTACCTATAAAACTTTGTATAGACTAAAGTCTATACAAAATTTTATAGGTGAATCAATATATTCCTTAGAAGAGTTTTGTCTATACAAAGTTTTATAGGTAAAATTTATAAATTGCATAGGGTAGATTGCAATAGGTAGATTTATAGGTAAAATTAGGATTTTATAAGTAAAATTAACAGGATAAAAAAATAGGATTTTATAGGTAAAATTTATAAAACTTTGTATAGACTAAAGTCTATACAAAGTTTTATAGGTGAATGAATATATTCCTTAGAAGAGTTTTGTTTTTCTTTCTTTTACAAAAATTGGCTTTTAATTTATATACAAATTTGAATTCTTAAATTTCATCTGACTTTATTTGGAATTTTAACGTTTGCATTGTTATGACTGAAACGGAGACAGAAAGAAATAGTCGTATATGGCTATGACTGACTTATCTGGTCCAGTCATGAATGGCGTTAAGAATTGCGGTTTCATAGCAATGATTTCATTCTTGTCAAGGTTGCGAGCTCTAAGTTTTTCTTAAGACTTTATTCATGGATTATATAAGAGAAAATAAGTAATCATATCTTAAGATTCTGAAAAAAAAATTAAAATGCAGGATCTACTTTTTGACATATATAAAATAAAAGAGTAGATTAAATTCAATAAATAATGCGTACTGTTTAACAAAAGAATTAGGTCTTTGAAATGAAAAGAAATGATTAAATTTGACGTAAAAGGGAAAAAGAACTTTGTTCAAAAATTATTCTGGAATAATTATTTTTTGAAGAACATAATACAAATTGTTATTATTTTTTAGAAATATGTTTTTACCGTGATTTTAATAGTACTGAATTCATTTGAATATGAAAAAAACAAATTTTTTATTGTGATGTTCCGAGATTTCTATAAAATTAAATATATTAATATTTCACAATGAATTATATATTTGATGTCAGTTTCTGTCAAGGTTGCGAGCTCGATGCTTTTCTTAAGACTTTATTCGTCGCTATTTAAACCACGTAGCAAAAAGTAGTGGAGAAAAATGATGAATTTTAATAATTAGTCATATAAATGGATCATATGAGAGAAAATAAGTAATCATATCTTAAGATTCTGACAAAAATTAAAATGCAGGATCTACTTTTTGACATATATAAATTAAAGGAGTAGATTAAATTCAATAAAATAATGTGTACTGTTTTTCAAAAGAAATGGGTCATAATTTAGGTCTTTGCAATGAAAGAAAATCATTAAATTTGATATAAAATGGGAACAGGATTTTGTTTAAAAATTATTATGAAATTATTATTTCAAGAAGATACTAGAAATTATTATTATTTTTTAGTAAAACTTTTTTACCGTGATTTTAATAGTATTGAATACATTTGAATATGAAACTAACAAATTCTTTATTTTTAGTGAGTTTCTGGATGCGTGAAAACATTAATTGAAATTAAAATATCTTAAAACTGTATTTGAAAGAACTGAATTTTTAATGTTTATCTGCTAATTTATTAAGAAAAAAATTTTAAAAATCATACCACTGGATGGAGAACTCAGTGCGTGTGCCATTTTACCAAACATATCACCCTTTATTACACCACTGTCAGTAGCTTACCCAAAATCGAAAATGCTGCATGTGTAACCCAAAATCGAAATGCTACATGTGTAATAAAATCAGTGTGACACGATATTGCAGCATATTTTTTCTCATGAGAAGAGTTTTGACATTTTATTCCCAGAAAAAAGGAATGTATGTTATTTTAACAACCCATCACTCCAATTTGACAGCAGACGAGCTTTATTGTGGGTAGTTATATTACATGCAATTGTTGTTGTCGTCGTGTCCCTCATGGGAAGATGGGTGCAGCTTCTGTTGTGATGGAGCACCCGTAGGTAGAAGTCTGACTTCTGCTCCGTGACACTCTTACAGTCATAAGAGACTGGGATCTACGGCTTAAAGTGGATTCCGAACCACTACAAACATCCATGGCACCGCCGGGACTCGAACCCGAAACCTGTGGCACCGAGCGCCAGAGCGCTAGACACTCGGCCATTCATGCAATTGGAGTAGTTATATTACATGCAATTAGTGCTTTGGACTAATGAAGGACAACCTCTCACTCAAATCTGATAGCAGATATTCGGTATCATGTATAATGTGGAAATTAACGATTTCTTGTGTGACCATCACAGGTGGAAACAACTACAGATTGAATACGAACTACACCATGAGTTGTTCCATCGTGATGGGTGATAGATCCCGAGTTGGAAATGTCAACTCCAATGTGAAGAGAGGGAAGGTAGCCACCCCTCTTGACAGTCTTAAAAGAAATATTTTGGTGAAGAATAGAGAGAGAGTACTGCGACCAGTTTACCAGAACTGTTTGTTTGTTTTTTCTTATTATTTTCTCTGAAATGACTGATCAGGCCGGAGTTTCAGCTTGTTTACAAAGCCAGCCCCTTGTTGTTTCGTGAATCACGCCGTGTGGTAGTTAAGGTTTGCCGCAGAGTAGGTGTATAGATTCGTCGTAGACTGGAGAACTCGGAAAATCTCAGTCCTTGGAGAGAACTGCATTTGTGTACCTAATTTCTATCCTTAATTTTCATTTTTTGTAAATAGTGTTCTGTATATATATATAGTATAGTGCTTGTAAATAAAATTTAAAATGCTGAGCCTGAAAGTGCCCTCTTCTTGAAGCCGTTTTAAGTCTAGTATAGGGCGATACGTTACAATATGGACGAATGCATACGAATCTTTTATAGTACAATATTTTGTTCGGAGAATTTATTCGAACGTACAAATTATTCAAATGATTCGAATCGTATGTTTCTACCTCTGACCAGTGATTTCAGGTGAATCTATCCAAGGACATCCACCATTCTTTTGCTTTACGTCAACTAAAAAGGAAGGGGGAGGGGGGGACTTCTACAAGATATATCACTCCTTGTACTAATCGGTTTTGAAACCCCACCCCACCACACGAGGACGGTGGAACATGCGCTCTTTGTTTATTGTGCTAAAATCGTTTGCACATGTCGGATTAGACATTTGTCAATCTTTTCTTACACTGATCATTACTAAACGTAAATTACCTTCCTTCTAGCTTTTGTGGTAGCGCTAGAAAAAGCATCGCATCTTTCTGGGTGGTCTGCTTTCTGTTTCCTCATGTGCTATCTGATAGTTTGTTTAAGAATTCATAGCGTGGGAATTTTTAACTTTTGCTACTGTGACGAATTGCTTGGACTGGCATTTGAATTCAAGTTAACATACGATTATAAATCGAATTGTATAATTTCTCAGTATAGAATCACCAAGTAGGAAAATTGCCTCATAATTACTGCTACTCCAACTAAACAAATAATGTTTTTAAATTCAGTAGTCAGCTAACTTTTGGAAAAATATAAAATTAGAATATAGTTTAAGTAGAAGACCCTACATATCCGTTACTAAATTTTTCTATAGTATGCATCAGTGGTTGTTAAAAGGTGCGCCTTGTGGTATCTAACGGAATACGCTGACCTAGATTCATATGTTGACTTTTTTCCCAGTTCGCTCTCCGTTCTCTTAGTTTATTCTTTTTTAATCAATGTTTCCCTTTTTACTTTTCGCTTTTGCATGCTTTTTTCCCTATTTATAATTTGAATGACAATAAAAAATAAATAAATAAATAAATAAATAAAATTAAAAAAATAAATAAATAAATAAAAAAAAAATAAATAAATAAATAAATAAAAAATAAATAAAATAAAAAATAAATAAATAAATAAATAAAAAAAACACTCTCCACTTTTATTTATTTTTCTGTTTATTTAATTATTATTATTATTTTTATTTTTATTTTTTTTTTTTATTGGGCAAGCTCTCAATTTAGTCTTACCATTTTCTACTCAGCAATGTTCGAATTTTTAGTTTATATTTCGAAGGAGCTCCACGAAATATAAATCGTCGTCTAACGAAATATGGGTACCGACATAAAAATAAATTTTGTTACACTTTTTCATGTTGTTTTTCTGTTCAAAGATAGCTTTCATTATGAGCAACTAACCTTTCTGGTTACTTTTTTCTTCTTTTATTCGCGGCCAATTGGCTAGCGCACTGGCCTTTGGTACCACAGGCTCCAGGTTCGAATCCCGGAGGTTCTATGCATGTTTGTAGTCCACTTTATCTCGAATCCACTTTAAACTGTAGGTCCCAGTCTGTTTAGCCCTTGTGTGCACAAGATGTCCGTAGAGTGACACACCAAACCAATCTTCTTTTATTCATATAAAAAGTGCCAAACAGTGATATATCGCCATAAGAATATTTCCGAGAAACTAAAAGCGGTGGTAAGGTAGGAAAGAGCAAAACGGGAAACTCCATGTTTGGCTACTAGAAGCATGAGTGGCTATGTGATATTCAGTGTTAAAAAAAATTTAAATGTCAGCCTATGAGATTCTGCCTTCTGCAAGTATTAGTAGTTTATGGAGTTGATTATGTAGCGTTAACTGAATGAGAATTTCTAATAATTTTATCCACTAATCGTGGATTGTGGATTAAACATAAGGAACTGTCTGTTGAAACCTTTTGGATTTAGAACGCTTTCAATATAAACAATTAACTTTTTTTTTTCTTCTTTTATTCATGTAAAATGTTCCAGACAGCCATAATACACCACACAACGTTACTAGGAGCTGTCACTTCCATTGTTGACTACTAGAAGTGTTAGTGTATATATGAATTTCATTGGGGAAAAAATTTCCATTGCCGTTTATGAGACTCCACCATCTGAAAGTTGTGAAGTTGATCGTTTAATATTAACTGAAGAAGAAATATTAGTTATATCCACTGATCGGGAATTGAGGATTAAAGATACGAATTTGTCTTAGTAAGAATGCTTGTCAATATCTAAAATAGATTTGAACATTTTACTATACTTTTAAACGTCCTATTTATGCGAATTAGGATTCAGTTACGCTTTTTACCGTTCAAAGACAGCTCTCGTTATAAAAAACTAAAATTTCTGATTGCTGTTTTTTTTTCCTTTTATTTACACAAAAAGTGCCTTGCAACGATAAGGCGCCAAAGAATGTAAATAAGAGCGGTAACATCCATGGTTGGTACTAGCAGTATTAGCTTCTATATTATTTTCATTGTTAAATAAAATTCCATTGCAGTCTATGAGACTCCGCTGTCTGTAAGTTGTGGAGTTGATCACTTAATATTAACTGAAGAAGAACTAGTAGTTATATCCACTGATCTCAAAAAGATTTTAAAATTTTACTACAATTTTCAAAGTCCTATTTTTGTGAATTAGGATTTTCTACCCACACGATAATTGTGAAAAGAAAGGAAATCTTAATGTATTCAAGAGAAAATGATAGTTTGCCATTCAAATATATGCCTAAACATTGAAGAAATCCCTACAACATTCCTCATAAACACAAGAATAAATAAACCTAAGGTGCTTTTCATTTTATTTTTTATCGCATTATTTTTTTCTGTATTATTTTAATTAACTATTATAACATGTTTCCCAAAAATCTGTCCATAGTGGGCCTACAATTATTTTAGGATTTTAAATGCACCCCGACTTGAGCTTGAGAATCGTTGGCATATAGACTTGGTCGATTAACAGATGATTTGCAGAGTATCAATATTTACATAGTCTATGAATTTAGACAGGCTATTTACTACTGTGTCCAAAAAGTAAGACTAATTTTCAATCTAAAATTCCCGGGGCTTATGGAATTTCAATTTTTTTCGGTTTTAGATTGCTGACACTGTCCTCGACATCTGTGTGAAATTTCACGCCAAAATATTCATTAGTGCTTGAGTGACGCTTGGCTTTGTGAGACGCTAAAACTGATTCCGGCGATTTTCGAAATGTCTGAATTCATTGAGCAAAGAACTTTCATTCAATTTTGTTTGCGAAAACGTGTAGAATGCTACAGAAGGCATTCGGTCAGCATTCCTCTATCGGAAAGAATTGTTTTAAAGTTGTATAAATAGTTCAAAGAAGGCAGAGAATGCGTTGAAGACGAAGAGCCGTCTGGTCGACCGTCAACCTCAACCTCCAAAAAATTAAAGATTTGATACTTGCAAACCGTCAATTTACAATTAGAAACATTGCTGATAATGTTGGAATCTCAAAAGGATCTGCCAATTCCATTTTGGGCCTAAAATGCGTCAAATCTCGATTGTTACCGAAAACACTGAATGCGCCAGCTCACACTGCATTGATTCTTCGTGACTCTTTCGCCAAACATATCGTTCCACAACCACCGTATTCACACCGTGAGACTTCTGGGTATTTCTTAAACTCAAAAGACTTTTCCGGGGACACCGTTTTGAGTCGATTGAAGAGATTCAACGTGAATCGTCGCGCGCTTTGAAGGCCACCCCGCCGATGACTTTTTAGCATGCATTGAGGATTGGAAAAAAAGTTGGCATAAGTGCGTTGTGTCCGGAGGGGATTACTTTGAAGGCGATGAAATAAATTCGGAAGAATAAATAAAGAGTTTTTAAAAAAATAATAATTGGTCTTGCTTTTTGGGCACAGTAGTATATAATTCTTCTGTACATGTGTTAATCACTGAACTCCTAAACGGCTGGACCGATTTTGACGAAATTTTTTGTATGTTTTTGAGTGAGTCCCTGGATGGTGTAGATTCCCAATTGGACCCGGTAGTTCGCGCTGCAATTGGTTCTAGGTTGTTTTTGTAAAGATATTTCGCATATCACCCACACCACCTCTCCTCAATATTTGAACCCTAACTATAAATTATATGTTGCGTGTTTGCAAACCAGCATTTATACACCTCAGGGATTGACGAAAAACATTGTTCATCAACTAGCGTTAAGATAATAAAAAACGTGTAGAATGTTTTTATGCTACGCCATTTGTTGCAAGTCGCTACCAGATAGTGCTGCAATAAATCAACTTCTATACCATTCAACCCATCGCTGTGAAAATTGTTAATAATATGCTCCATTTTGTAAACATACCATTTATCATTATTCTGGAAACAACACCAACTGTACTGTAAGTCGCCTATCACAAAAAATGAATGGAAGAGTAATTCAAGGTCTCATTACTTTAGTTTCGTGCATGGCATGAATGCAACTGAAACAATGGGAAAAGAAAGAAGTTTATGTCACCTTAAGGCGCTACTCTGTCAGCCCACTGCGAACTAAATGCAAGAAAGTAAAAATTCTGATAGCATTTTCTCTCTTTCATTCACTTTGATGCTTTTGTTATCTAATGAGGATTTATATAACAGTTATTCATTATATTATATTAAAATAATCTTCCCTGTAATCTTTCAAAATAAAAAATGATATTTACATTAGAGAAGTACAGATCGTATGTACTCTGTAAATTGACCGCAACATCGCAAAAAAAAAAAAAAAAAAAAAAAAAAAAAAAAATAAGTGGTAGCCTCAAAAACTATATAATACTAACAGAACCCGGCATACTTTATCCTGCTAAAAATAAAAAATAAAAAAAATGCATTGCAGAAAATCACATCGCGAATATATTCTCCATGTTCCAATATATGTTACTAATTTTCATGGATATTGTATGAACGGTCTATAAGATGAAATGCTGCAGCACCCTCTGGTGGTAGGTAGCAATAAAGCGGATAGCGCGAACCTATTTTCCATACTCGAATATATATTTTTACCAATTTTCATAGCGATTGAATGGTATACAAATTTATAGACTGCAGCACCCTCTGGTGGTGGCGAATTACAACAAAGAGGATAGCACAAAAGCATTCCCCATATTTTGTCAAACACACACAAAAAATTTCAACAAAATCGGTCGAGCCGTTTTGGAGAAGTTCAGTGACAAACATACGCACAGAAGAACTCGATTGCAGCCCCATCTACCGGGTCCAATTGCGGTTCTAAATCATCCAAGTACCCACTCAAACACACACAAAATTTCATCAAAATCGGTCCAGACGTTTAGGAGTTCAGTTACAAACACACGTACAGAAGAATTACATATATAAAGATATATCATTTGCAGCCCTACCTACCGGGTCCAATTGTGTATCTAAACCAACCAGGGACCCACTCAAACACACACAAAATATTCATCAAAATTAGGAGGAGTTCAGTGACAAACACACGTACAGAAGAATTACATATATAAAGATAATCTTCCCTAATATCATTTCAAAACAAAATATATTTACATCGCAGATGAAAATCGCATGTCATTTGTAAATTGACAATAGTATCGCACAAAAAATAATTAAATCAGTGGTAATCTCAAAAACTATATAATATAAATATATCTATTTCTTTTTTATATATAATAACAAATAAATAGTACAAATGAAGAATTTGATAACTCATATAGCAATAATTTAATAATGTTTTAATACTTAGCTTTCTAATCAACCGGAGAAAAAATTAATCAGACTATTTTTATTTAACGATTTATTATTTTTTTTTATATTCAAGCTTAAAAAATGTGTGTCCGTAAATATGTGTTGATCCAAACAGGCTCATGCATTTTAATGTAATGTTATTAAAGACAACTGCATATATTTTGTTTAAAGGAATTTTAAAACGGAACATGTTTTGGGGTAATGACAGCATAATGATAAAAACAAAACAATTATGTTTTTAGCATTCCGGTATTTAGGCTAGCACGTTATTGATAAAGGATCTGGTTTTGCAGTCTGAAATAAAACAGGAAAGATTGAATAAAGTATTTGACAGATATTTCAAAGTTTTTTTTTTTTATTATTAAACTAAAACTGGATTATGCCCTCAATTCCTGTCATTCCACAAAGTCTAAAAACATTTCTAAAAATTAGATGTATTTTTAAGTTTATCGCATACTACTGTGCCCAAAAAGTAAGACCAATTATTAAATTTTTTTCAAAAACACTTTATTTATTCTTCCAAATTTATTCCATCGCTTTCAAAGTAATCCCCCCAGGACACAATGCACTCATGCCAACTTTTTTTCCAATCCTCAATCAATGCATACTAAAAAGCCATCGGCAGGGATGGCCTTCAAAGCGCGCGCCGATTCACGTTGAATCTCTGCAATCGACTCACAACGGTGTCCTCTTTTGAGTTTAGGGAATAGCCAGACGTCGCACGATGTGAATACGGCGGCTGTGGAATGATATGGGTTTCTTTTTTGGCGAAAAAGACACGAAGAATCAATGCAGTATGTGCTGGCGCATTCAGTGTTTTCAGTACCAATCGAGATTTGATGCGTTTGAGGCCCAAAATGGAATTGACCCATTCTTTTTGAAATTCCAACATCATCAGCAAGGTCTCTAATTGTAAATCGACGGTTTGCAAGCACCAAATCTTTAATTTTTTGGACGTGAGCTTCGTTGGTTGAGGTTGAGGGTCGATCAGAAGGCTCTTCGTCTTCAACGCGTTCTCTGCCTTCTTTAAACTGTTTATACCACTTGTAAACATTTCTTTCCGATATAGGAATGCTCACCGAATGCCTTCTGCAACATTCTATACGTTTCTGCAAACAAAATTTAATGCTAGTTCTTATTAATACAATTAATTCAGACATTCTACTACAAACATCCATTTCACCGCTGGGATTCAAACCCGAAACCTGTGGCCCTGAGTGCCAGAGCGCTAGTCACTCGGCCATCAGGCCCCTATAATATATCTAGATTCTGATAATCTGACAATCAGAAGTCGTGACTAATTAGCCTAAATAACTGATTCGATTTCCTCTGCAGTTAAGATATATTATGTAAATGAAAGAGTCACATGAATTTTTATTTTCGTTCAATTTTTGGTGGTTGTTAAATTTATCATTGATTTTCTATCAACATAATAAATGTTCCTTTTTTTCAATTCCTTCTATTAGCTCACACACTCCGTATATATATCTTGTTCAAATTTTCAATCGTTCATAAAATACTTTTTATTCATTCATTCAAGTTCAAATACATTTTTTTTGCACTTGCAGTGGATGACACTTGATGTTAATGCACTTTTTTCAATTATTAATTCAGTAATTAAATTTAATTAATTCATTTTATTTTTTTTTAGAATTAAGTTGCATATATCTTCCCACAGATGGTGCCAGATAAACTTAAAAAATGAATGAAAATTATTTATAAAGGACTTTCTGCAAAATAATGAAAAAAAAAGTAGGAATTGACTTAATTTTTTTTTTTTTATATTACTTTTTTTATTCTCAAGAGATGAGTAATCAAAACTGATTCGACGAACGAATAAAATTAATTCGAACGTATAACGAACGAATAAAATTACTCCAGTTGATAGGAAATTGCAAATTCTATTAAATGAATTTAATTACAATCAAAACGTATGTCTGATCTAATGTATGATTTCATTAATAAAAAAGTCATTTATAATATGGATTTATTAATAAAAAATAGTCATTTTTAATATGAATTTATTAATAAAAAATAGTCATTTTTAATATGAATTTATTAATAAAAAATAGTAATTTATAATATGAATTTATTAATAAAAAATAGTAATTTATAATATGAATTTATTAATAAAAAGTCATTTATAATATGAATTTATTAATAGAACTATATAATTCAGTGAATGCTAATGCATCACGTATATGGAAGAAAGCTATAAATGCAATCACTAAAAAAATCGTCTGACTTTTAATTTTTCTATTTATTTATTTTTTTATTTTATATTTTTAAAAAAAGTATGGCAACAAAAAATATGCGTCAAACGATCTAAAGGAAATAAGTATTTATTTTCTTAAAATGTGACTCGAAAGATGGTTAATCAAAAATGATTCGATGAACGAATAAAATTCTCGACGATTAAAATAATTTGACGAATCAATTAGTTAATAGGAAATTATAGATTCCATTAAATCAACTTATTTACAATCAAAACAAAAGTATGATCTTACGAGAGAGTTACAAAAATTAACTAAAATTGTGCACCTGACAAGAACGAGATACTCGAAGTTCTAAAAGAGGTCAAGACCAGTGGGTTGGGCCTCCGTTGGTGGCCTGGGGGAGGGGAATGACCCCAATCTTAGTGTTAAATAATGATTTGGGGAGCTACTACTATTTAGTTTAACAGCAGTTTGAAAGACTTCTAAGGAGTTCAAATACTTTTTGAATAAAGTAATTCTATTGAAGACGTCAGGTAGTGATCTAAAATCTCTCCCCCTATGTGGGCAGCATTTCTTTTTCCACCCCTCGACTCCCACAATAAGAGGATTATTTCGGTGCGATTTTCAGCTTTATTTCCCATGGACCACCATAATTTTGTTGGCGGCTCGAAGGCGGCATCTAGTAATTCGCAGTCTTCTGTTAAAGTTCACATTCACGACGGTACATACAATCTGTATAGATAATAATTCTCAAATGTTTATTGACTCAGGAGAGAGCGCGGAGTGATACACAGCAGTGAGTTTTGGATTTATATGGCATTAAATAATCAAATACATTAATGTACGAAGAAAAACACATGAAAAGTACATATAAATGTAAATAAGCAAACCAAATATTTGCAGACTATCGACCGTAGACCACCTGTGGTCAAGACCTCCTAGATATGAAGAATTTTTAAGATTTTAATGAATTATTAAAAATAATGATGCAAGTCGAGATTAGTAATAAAAAGTAAATATTTAAATATTAAAAACATGTTATTCAATATTTTCTAATTTATCGTAAAAAAATCATTGAATATTAAATCGTAATCATAATAAAAAATCGTTGAATAACACACTAACTAGCCTAGTCCCTTTTTTTTTTGTTGTTGTATTTTTATTTATTTATTTATTGTATTTTTATTTATTAATTGTTATTTTATTTATTTATTTTTATTTAAATTTATTATTTTTATTTATTAAATTTATTCATTTTTATTTATTAAATTTATTAATTTTTATTCATTTATTTATTTATTTACAAGAGTCTTAACTTTGTTGATTATCAACATATAGCCACCTGTTAAATGTTTGTTTCGAGAATTCATTACTTAGTTTAAAGGATTGCCAAAAACATGTTCCAATTTAAAAGTTGTGCTTTACAAATTGCAGATATAAAATTAATTTTTCGATTGACTACAGTAATTTATTATGCAATAAATTTTCAAACATCCAGTTACATATACGTGCAGTTGAACAAGCTGCCTCCATTTCATCTAGAACAGCAAGTCCTAAATTTATTTATTGTATTACACCTTTTCAGAAAAAAAAAAAAAAAAAAAAAAAAAAAACCTTACTTAGTGCCCTTTCTTCTTCACTTGGAAATCTACCTTCTTTAAGCCAATAGACAGAAAAATATTATAAAAGACTAGTGTTCATTTATATATCTATAAATCAACCTACATATCAAACTATAGTAAATAACGATGTTATAAATAAGATACTTTGAAGATCGAAATTATAAAATCAATCATAATTAAATTTCCATTTCTTTAAACAAATTAAGCCTACGAAGGAAAATGTAAAAATAAAAATTCGAATAACATTAAAAATGTTCTTAATGAGAAGGAGGAACCTGATGCCCTTTTACCAAGAAATTTATCCTTCGCTCTGTTTTTCTTTGCAGCCTCCTTAAATCACAGCTATTTGGTATTTATAATCTGTTTCTGCCTCCTCCCCCCTTTTTGTTAGCAAATTTATGATCGAATTAAGCTAATACCTTCTAGACCAGGGGTCTCCAAACTACGGCCCGCCAGTGTCATCCATCCGGTCCGCGACAGCGAATAAATTATCGTCGCTGTAATAAGTTGGATAAAAAAAGCACAGAATGATACTAACTCGGTTTTATTGACTTGCTAGGTAAAGCTTAATGACAAGCATAATACGCGGAAAATTTAACTTAAGCATAACAACTAACAAGTAATTGAAATGAATCCCACTAACATAATAAACTAGTGAACATCCCGCTGTTACTCTCGGTGGTAGTTATGTTGGGGTAAAAAGTATCGCATAGGTATGTATATCGACGTTTGGAATGTACGTATCCCGAATCAAACTTATGATATTTATCCTGAAAATCCCTCAGGAACGGAAAAATTAAATGAACACGAATGAAACCGCGTGGTATTAACTTGCAAAAAAAAAAAAATTACTAATGAGATTTATGTAATTATGATTTTTCAATGACAATAGTTTGTAGTTAGCAAGCGTATGCTCGCTCAGAGAAATTATAGATAATGACAGAAAAATTAAAAAAGATTTGGACCTTGGTATTTACTGGAGTAAACAGTATGGCTCTAAGGCTGGAAAGTTTGGAGACCCCCTGTTCTAGACTAATCCTTTCCAATACATAAGATGAAGGAAAATGCAATGACAGGAGCCTTTTGGAAAGAATTACAATGCAATCATTTATAGCACGGGTGACTAACTTAAATGATCTTGCGGGCCACTTTGGAAATGCATCCTAACTCCGCGGGCCGCATATAAAATTATATATCCCTATATTAGATTTAGACCAAACTATGGACATTTTTTGGAGTGGAAAATTGAAACAGAATGAGTTATTAATATGTGTGTTTACTATTATTCTTACATGTAAGCGTAGATGATATAATAATAATGATACTAAACGCGCATTGAAAAAGAAAATATATGATATATAAATATAGATGAAATAAAAAGAAATGAAATCATTAAAAAATATTTATTTTACTAGTGCGATATTTGCTTCTGCGCTCTTTCACTTAGCTTGCGCAAATCGATTTCAATTTGGGTATTTGCACATCGTAATGGGTGTTGCGTCTGTTATGTTTGAGCGTGTTTTGGTGTTTGGTCAATTTTATTTCAGAAAAAGAAAAAAAAAAAGATTCGCAGATGTAAGTTGAACTAAAAGCGATAACAACTTCAACTAAGAGTCTTTTTTGCTCTGCTATCAACAATCAGCTGTGCGTATCTAGGAATGGTCACTGCGTCACTGAGGTCACTTAAAGTGAAACATAGAACCTATAATATTAGATATTCCATGATGCAGATGCAGATGATGCATCATGAGTTCGCAGAATATAATTTAATTACTCTGCGGATTCATAACTGTAAACTCATCAATAAAACAGGCAATATCTGTCCTAAACTCGCAAGGATATTATTTTAAAATTAAAGTTAATTATTTCTCATAATTTCAACAGTTAATTTTTGAAAATATGGATAATGTATAACATATTTTGGAAAAGTCTGATAAATTTTATGAGCCGGAAAAATATTCAAGGTGGGCCACGGGTTGGCCACCCCTGTCCTAGACTAGTCCTCTTTCAACTACATAGGATGAAGGAAAATGTAATTACAGGAGCCTTTTGGTAAGAGTTACAATGCAATTTTTTATGGTCTCTTGTGTGACATCCTGATACTCAACGTTTCGCGCTAGTTTCCCAATCCTTCCGTCTAATTTTCAATAATCAGATTACTCGCCATGCTGGTCCCAAAAATCCTCAAGCAATGTACTGAGTGACGCAAAAAAGACGCGCAAATGTAACAAAAGGATTCCGAAAAATACAACTCCAAGAAAGCTGCTTTTAGAATCAAAGGAAGATTTTTTCCCTTTGAAATATGTGACCTTGAAATCACTTCCTATTGACTTCGTCCACTGCTGTAAAAAGGGGTAGTACAAAAGATGTGGTCATGGCGGTCAAAAGGTGTGTTCCTTACATCAAGGTCAAATAACCTCGTTCGTGTGCTCACGAATTAAAAAGAAACATTAAAAGAATTTCTGGTAGGTCCCAGAGAAAAAGCCTGCAATTAACGTGCAGGTTTGGTTTGTCGCTCTGGGGTCATCTTGTGCACATGAGGGCTAAACAGTCCGGGACCTACAGTTTAACGTGGATTCCGAACTACTCACAAACATCCATGCCGCCACCACGATTTGAACCTGAAGCCTATGGTACTAAAAGGCCAAAGCGCCAGCCAATTGGCTATCAGGCAGCTCCGTTTTGTGGGAGTAACGTAAAAGCCCCAACTTCAGCATCTAGGTTTGGTTTGTCGCTCTACGGTCATTTTGTGCACACTTTAGGCTAATTAGCCCGGAAATATGGTTTAACGTGAATTCCGAACCACTCACATACATGCATAGCACTGCCAGGATTCTAATCTGTAGCCTGTGATACCAAAGGCCAGGTTTGGTTTGGTTTAGTTTGTCGCTCTACGGTCATTTTGTGCACACAAACAGACCGGGACCTACAGTGTGAAGTGTATTCCGAATCACTCGCAAACATCCATGCCACCGCCAGGATTCGAACCTGAAGCCTGTGATACCAAAGGCCAGAGCGCTAGCCACCAGACCACACCAAAAGCCAGAGCGCTGGCCAATTGTCCATCAGGCCTCATCCAATCTAATTTGGGACAAACACCTTCATGGATTTCCCACTTCGACAAAACCCAATGAAAATGCTTCTTAGAGACCACATTTAATGGATACTCGATATAGACTTGGTTCCCTTCGAATTCTTCTCCTTAAAATCACCAATCCAAACTGAAGGTTGTGATTTAAATCTTAATAATAGAAACTCGAGCAAGTTGATGTCTCCAAAAGTAGAACCACGTTTAGCATTCAGATCACTCACCCTCATTTAAATGCGGTCACTCGATGGAAATGAAAACATTCTCTCCGCATTAACCTGGTGATCTTGAGATCCACTTCCCCGACCCCAGAAATCGTTTCCCGGGCACCCCACGTGAATTACAAATCCATGCGGTGTCGGCGTACTCGACCGTATCGGGTTGAACATGTGTTTATGGTGATTGCCTGAGACAGATTCGAAACACACAAGAAAAGCAGTAAATGTGTCGAAACCTGTTTTTGCCTTTTTACTACCGTTTTATTACTCATACATAAAAGAACAAACTCTCCTGGACTCCATGTTTGGACACTGAAAAGGAAGGATTTTAAATAGTGCGTAAAATCTCTATGTTATGATTTATGTTTTTCAAGTCAAATACTTATTTAAGTGCTTGAGGAAGTTAGTTATATTTTTAAATAAAATTATTATTAATCATCAAATATTTACAGCATCTTAATTGTTATAGTCTAGCACAGGGGTGGCCAACCCAAATGATCTTGCGGGCCACTTATAAAATTATATATCTCCCTATTAGATTTGAATCTACTATACACATTTTCCTGAGTGAAAAACTGAAACACAATGAAACATTATTATTGTGTTTACTATTATTCTTACATGTAAACGTAGATAATATAATAATAATGATACTAAAAGTACATTGTAATCAAACATACAACACTAAACATGAAATATAAAAAATATAAATGTAAACGAAAAAAAAAAAAAAAAAAAAAAAATCATCAAAAAAATATTTATTTTACTAGTGCGATATGTGTTTCTCCACTCTTTCATTTAGCTTTTGCAAATCGATGCGCGCGCATCATGAGTTCGCAGCATATAATTTAATTATTCTGCGAACTATGTAACGAACTTCTGCGAACTGTAAACTCATCAATAAAACAGGCGGTATCTGTCAAGTATTCGCAAGAATATTATTTTAAAGTCAAAGTTAATTTTTTTTCATAATTTTGGCATATAATTTTGGTATATATGGATGCATACATAGTGCATTTTTTTAATACATTGGTTTCCACTACTTTGGCCATTATAAAATAAATATATTTTGCAAAAGTGTGATAAATCTCACGGGCCGGAAAAATGTTCAAGGCGGGCCGCGGGTTGGCCACCCCTGGTCTGGAAGATATAGTATGTTGTTCGTTAGTTTCAGTAGGTAACGTAATTCACTTTGGTAAATTTCGTTGGGAAATTAGAATTCAGTTGATTATTGAAAAATAGTCAGGAAAATTCCATAGAAAGATATTCAATAAAAATTCAAGACAATAGCCCCAATTTATATCGCGCACTTTAAAAAAAAAACGTGATATAACGCGCTAACTTTGATTATGTTTCAACAATTAAATTTTCGCAATATAACAAAACATCGACTTTCTTATAAAATAATAGGCCAGCCCATAATTAAGTCTTAATATCTTAGTTTGAATAAATTATAAAACAACTATTAAAATTTATTTCTAATACATGAGTGTTTACTTTTTTTATCCATCTGGAGCATGTTAATTTTCATGTTTTGATCCTTTTTTAAAAATCTGAATGGCCGTAAAAAGCAAAATAAAAGGACACCTTTTTAAGGCAAGATTGACATACTGACATATGATGACACGGATTACAGAGTGCGCTCCTTTTACAAAGCAATGATGAGTAAAGCGTGGGCACACATGAGATCTACCTCATCGTAGTTCTATTTTACTTATAAAGTCATATGATTTTTTTTTCTTTAGCTTTCCAGATTTTGATGAAAAATTGAAAACATGGAATATGATTCAACTCTAGTTTTATATAAAAAAATAAGTAAAACACATAAATATTTTTTAAAAAAAATTTATTCAGATTTTTTAATTTATTGTCACTAGGGTGACACTTTATGGACAAAAGCTATCTTCCAGTTTGCAATAAATTAAAAAAATCTGAATAAATATTTTAAAAATATTTATGCGTTTACTTTATTTTTATTAAACTACAGCCGAATCATATTCCATGTTTTATGATTATTAAAAATAATATAATTAATATAATGTGATATTTATTTTAATCGGAGCCTGAATGGCCGACTGGCTGGCGCTCGGTACTACAGGTTTCGAGTTCTAGTCCCAGCGATGCCATGGATGTTTGTAGTGGTTTGGAATCCACTTTAAACTGTAGGTCCAGTCTAACATCACTGTAGAGCGCTGGGCGTAGGGCTGACAACCCTACCCCGTAAAAAGAAGCCATCTCATGTTCAGAAATCTGCCAGAAGTCAGACGGCCTATGGAAAACAGTTATCTTCTATTTTGCAATACATTAAAAAACATTTGAATAATTTTCTTAAATATATAAGCTAATATACTTATAAACGAGAAGTAAAAATTAATAAATCAAAATGCTTTGATTGATCATTCTTGCACTTGGTTACTACAAAAAAAAAAAAAAAAAAAGGTAAATCAAGTGTTAAAATGTTTATTAAATCATTGTAATGCTAGATAAATTATTTAAGTAATAATTATTGTTAGTTGTGTTTTGCAAATAATTTTAAAATCAATGCATTGAATTCTATTCTGACTTCAAAATAAATAAATGCAGATTGAATGTTTTCAAAAAATTAATAAAGCACCATGTTGCTTATTCAAGGTAATGTACTGTGTTGCTTTTTTAAAATGTAATTAAGTTTTAAACAATCAATGAAACACGAAAAAATGTAGTAATGTATTGAACAGAATATATAATAAAAATTTCATAATATTAGATCGTTTAGAGTTTGTGTTAGAGGCAGTAGCAATTGTTAAAGAAGAATGTCGATGCATTTGTTGCTTAGCAACGCTATGTATTGAAATATAACTAAGCGAAAAGAATTAGCTAACAGACAGTTTGTATGAAAATCAGAAATACGTAAATATTTTTGAAATTCTTTTTTTTTTTTTTTTTTTTTTTTTTTTTTTTTTGTACTTTTGCAGATTTGTAAATCGGTCATTAAATTAATTTTTCTCATCGAAATATTTATTAAATAAATTTTGAGCATAGGAATTATACTTCGACAACTTTAAAAAACCGGATATAAAACAGAAAAACGTAACCATGTCAGACGATTTTTTTTTTAAATTTAACATTTAAAAAAATTAGACTTTAGGTTTTAAAAATATTTTTTTATTCAAAGAATAATTTTATTAAATTGCTATTAAAACAAAAATTCAAGAATGATTCAAAAGAAGAATAATTTCTTAAGAAATAAATTTTAACCTTTAAAAAAATCTTCAACTTTAATAAATCTTCTATGAGCGGTGATTTAACTCTGGTGAATTCCAATTATTTATTTTCCAATTATTTATAATGTTTTTTGTTTTGACTTATTTTTTTTTATTGTTTAAATTTAAGTTGGAAAGTTTTTGGATAAATTAGATATAAAACAACTTGTGGCAATCGTAAAACAATGTGAGAATGTTTTTTTTTTAAATTTAATATTTAAAAAAAAAGATTAGACTATCTGGAAGTATTAGAAATATATTTCTGTAATCAAATAATATTTTTATTAAATTGTTATTACAACAAATATAAGAGAATCATTCAAAAGAGGGAAGAGTTCCCTAAGAAATAAATTTTAATCTTAAAAAAAAACCTTCAAATTTAATAAATCATCTATAAGAGTAATTTAACTCTGGTGAACTCCAGTTATTAATAATAATAATATTGATTAATAATAATAATACTTTTTCCACACTTTTTCTTAAGTGTGAAAAAAGTGAAAGAAAACGTGTGCTATATTTCTGTCATCTTAAATAAAATTAAATATTTGTGTTATAAAAATATGTACAATAATTGATTAAATAAATATTTTATTAATTAAAATATTTATTTAAATAAATCAAATATTAATTTATTAATGAGTATGTATTGTGTAAATGTGTTTTAAAATTTTTTATGATAATTATGTGTATATCGTATGATAAATATGTTAAACTAATTTTATTACGTATTCAAAATTAAGTCTTGAATGCGTATATTGTTATATATCGATTTAAATATGACAAATATTAGTAAAAAAGAACAACAAAAAGACCTTTTATGATAGGCCTTGATGTTTTTTTTTTTTTTTTTTTTTTTGCTTTATTTAAGAAAAATTAATGTTTAATGACTAATTAAAAACATTAATTTATTATTTTTAAAACATCAATTTATTATGTTTAGAACATTAATTTATTATGTTTAAAGTTATTACTTTTAACCTTTATTTAATTAAAAACATTAATAAATTAGATTTTAAACGTAATAAATTATGTTTAAAAGATCAATTTATAATGTTTAAAACATCAATTTATTATGTTTAAAACATATATTTATTATGTTTAAAACATTAATTTATTATGTTTAAAACAACAATTTATTATGTTTAAAACATTAATTTTTTTTTATCTTTGTTGACTAATTAAAATTTTAAAAAAATATGAAAAGTGAAGAACAAAATATTTAAAATTAATTAATTTACTAGAATCTTAATAAAATAAGGAAAAATTATTTATTATTATTTCCTACGCTGCAACACGTTATAAAATTCGTGAAAAAGAGTGATAAAACGGATCGATACCGAAATCTATCAACAAAACCCAACCAAAAATGAAGTCGACATTCTTTTTTACTTAAACCCGCCCACTGGCGTCACGTGATCAATGACGTCATGAGCTAGTCTGAGCAGAACAAACCCGGTAGAAGAAGAAAATTTTCAGAGTCGCAAAACGTTGTTCTCACCTGTGGAATGAACCCGCGCTTTCTCCGCTTTTGAAGTTTAGAATCTTTTTTACTTTCTTGCTTTCGTTCGAAAGAATTGGAACTTTAGAATTTATTTCATCTCATTTTGCAGTTTGAAGGATTCAGAATCATTTCAGCAACGAATATGTCGGTGAGTCATTTTTTTTTTTGTGTTATAAATTAAATTTTAAACTGGACAATTTTGAGAGTTGTTGATATATTGGAGTGTACTGTTATTTAAGTATGCATTTTAGCAAACACAGTACGAAGTACTGTGTAATATGTATTAGCTGAAACTCAATACACTGTATTTGAAAAATGTATAATGTGCGTTATTTATTTAATTTGGAATAGTTATGTTAATTTTCGAAAATGTTTATATTAAAATTTAAAAGATCTTTCAAAAGAATCCGAGAAATATCCAAAATTATTCATGTATTAAATCACTTAAATTGTTATTTCTCAGTGAAAAGAATTTCGATTAATTTTGATCTGTGATTATTCTTAAAATTTTTAGATTGGAAGAACAGAGCGTTGTTTTCGTTCTTCGAAATATTGTGTATAAAATATAAATAAGTTTTCAGTTTTGTAAATGTCGCGCATTAAATCAAATCAGTTTTCAGTTTTGAAAATGTTGTGTATTAAATATAAAATTTTTTTTTCTCATTTACAAGGGAATCTTCAAAGTGATTTATTAAGTTAATTTGTTATGTTCTTGAAAATTTTGTCTGACAATTATCTCTTATTCTAGAAATTTTCTGTTTAATATTAGTTTTCAAAAATTAATCTGGAGAATGGTTTGTGACACAATATTTTCTCTTTCTTAACGAAGGTCTTTCTCTAGTTGTAACAGTTGAAAATAAATAATTATCTTCAGAATAAGATTATATATTAAATACATTTTAATTTGTTAAATGAAACATTTTTTTTCCAATTACACATTTGTTTAAGAATGTATATCTGCAATTCATACTTTTAAAAATTATTTTATAGACTATATATTAAATATCAAGTATATTTCCCTTATGTTAATAGAAGACTACCTATATTTTTTTATTTATATAAAAAAATTATAGCATTTCCAAAAAACAAACTATTTATGATAATCGTATTTGAGTCATATAGTCAGTTTACGAATTGGAACAAGAAAATATTAATTCTCGATTAAATTCTGGTAAAAAAATATTTGTAAATAGATCACAATCCTTTCGAAAATTAATTTGCATGGAAAATAGTCTAGTTATAGTTTAAATTTTCAAAACAATAGATTTTTTTTTCTTGAATAAATTTTGGTTTCATGCGTTTACAAATAAAATTTATGACAAAAGAAAATCCAAATTACACTTTACGATTCACAAATACAGATTTAATTTAAGTTTAAATTAAATTGTTTGTTAAATTACGATTACTGATCAAGATCCAATTATCCAACAATTATCAATCAATTGATCCAATAACAATATTGTCAGTTTTCAATTCGGATTTAAGTTCGTTGGTTTTTTTTTTTTTTTTTTTTTTTTTTTTTTTTTTTTTTTTTTTACATTTAGAACATGATCGCGGATTCGTTTGAACTTTAACAAATAAAACTAGGATAATTTACAATTTTTTTTAATTGCTGTAATAAACCAATCTTATGCATTTTCCTATATTTATGATTCTGAAGTAATAAAATTTAATACTGCATTTGTTTAGTTCGGTTTAATTTTTTATTTTTATTTATGGGAGAAAAACCGTAAATTTGATTGACAAACTTTAAACCGTTAATTATATAGTTAAAAATTTACATTTTACATAACCATATTCTAAATTTTTATTGAAAAACTTGGATTGCATGTATTGTTATGTACAATTTCACGACTAGTAAATTTCCATGTTTTTTCAAATACATTGCTTTTTTTATAGCAAACTGAAACTGCATGTTTATGTTTGTACACATTTTCAATTTTTAAAAAAAAATAACTTTTTATGATTTTAATGATCATTAATTTTTTACGATGTTTGTGACTATTACATAAACATCGTTAAAAATCTAATGTTTCATGGATCTTTTTCTTTTTTTTTTTTTTTATGTTGACAAGTTTCCTTTTGACATTTGAAATTTCATTCTTTTGTTTCTACTAGAAGATAAATTTTTATATTTCCTCTTTGGATTATGCATCAACACGATTTTAAACATTTATTATTATTTAATTAAAAGTTTACATAACCGTATTCTAAATTTTGTTGAAAACTTGGATTGCACATAGAGGCGTACAATTTCACGAACTTAGAATTGCCAGTAAATTTCCATGATTTTTTCAAATCTATAACTTTTTCATAGCTAACTGAATTGCTTGTTTATATTTGTACACATTTCCAATTCTTAAAAAAATAACTTTTTATGATTTTAATAAACATTAATTTTTAACGATTTTAGGGAATGTTATATCAACATCGTTAAAATCTAATGTTTCATGGGTATTTGTTGACAAGTTTCCTTTTCACATTTGAAGTTTTATTCTTTTGTTTGTACTTTCTACAAGAAGATAAATATTTATCTTTTCTCTTTGGCTTATGGATCATTCGTGATTTTAAACATTTATTACCATTTTTCAATCTTTATTGTCATAACACTACTTTATTAACGAGTGTTTTTTTGAGATTTAAGAACATCTGTTACAAAGACCGGTTCTGCCGGTCATGGACACGTGCTTCCATTTTATTGTCACCTGCCGCACTATAAGCACGCGACAGCAAACGATTTCCATATTTTACTACTGTGCCCAAAAAGTAAGACAAAATTTTTTTCCCCAAAAAAATTTTTTATTTATTCTTCCAAATTTATTTCAAAGTAATCCCCGCCGGACACAATGCACTTATGCCCACTTTTTTTCCAATCCCCAATACATGTTAAAAAGTCATCGGCAGGGATGGCCTTCAAAGCGCGGGGCGATACACGTTGAATCTCTTCAATCGACTCAAAACGGTATCCCCGGAGTGGTCTTTTGAGTTCAGGGAATAGCCAGAAGTGTGCTGTGGAATGATATGGGTTTCATTTTTGGCGAAAAAGTCACGAAGAATCAATGCAGTGTAATATGGCGCATTCAGTGTTTTCGGTGCCAATAGAGATTTGACGCGTTTGACCCCCAAAATTTAATTGACAGATCCTTTTGAAATTCCAACATCATCAGCAAGGTCTCTAATTGTAAATCGACGGTTTGGTTAATTGACGACCAATTGGCTAAACTCTGTTCGTTGTACCGCAGGCTTCAAGTTCGAATCCCGGCGGACATGGATGTTTGTCGTGGTTCGGAATCCACTTTAGGAATTACTCCCAATCTCCATATGATTGTAGAGTGTCACAAAGCCCAATCAGACTTTTCAACCATATTATTCCCAAACTGTAAAGGGGCAACTCGACTCTAGGCGCAGTGGTGTGGTGTAGTCTAGTGTATTAGTAGTGGTTCGGTATCCACATTAAACTGTAGGTCCCGGTCTAATTATCCGAAAGTGTGCACAAAATGACCGTAGAGCGACAAATCAAACCTAAAAAGAAATGAATAGTAAGATGAACTAGTATAGTAATGCTTTAGGAAGTTGTTCAATTTTTTCATTGTGCTATTAACAAATATTGTTGGTAATTATTCTTTACTTAAAGAAAATAAAATGCTTTCTGCTGATATAAAAAAAAAAATTCCTCGATATTAAGTGTTTTTTTCGAAACAGAAATTAATCTTTTGTGTATAGAATGGGATGAATTGCACAATAGCTGTAGTTGTTTCAGTCTTTTCATTCTTGTGGCATAAATATGTAATTTCGAGATAAGTGACTTTCACTTTTGCTTTCTTCTTCATTTTAACAAATATAAAAATATTTTTATTTTTAGATGAGTTTGTTTATACATTTCCATTGAGAAAGGGGGAGTTGTAGAGATTTTTTTTTTACTGGGAAAAGTAATCTATTTCTCAAATCTTGAAGAGTAGCTTTTAAAATTTTGAAAACTAATATTTTCAAATACATTGTTTTTATCTATACCAGAGGTGGCCAATTCAAATGATTTAGCGGGCCACTTTGAAAATGCATCCTAACTCCGCGGGCCGCCTATAAAATTATAAATCCCCATATTAGATTTAGACCCCATTTAGACACTTTTTTGTGGTGAAAAAATTGAGACATAATGAGTTATTATTATTGTTTGCTATTATTCTTACATGCAAACACAGATATTATAATAATAATGATACTAAACGCATATTGTAAAAAATATGTAACACTAAAATTGAAATATAAATATAAATGAAATGATTAAAAAATATTTATTTTACTAGTGCGATATGTGTTTGCGAAGAATATTATTTTAAAATCAAAGTTAATTTTTTTTCTCAAAATTTCGACAGTTAATTTTTGAATATATGGATGCACAAATGTATTTTTTTAATACTTTAATTTTTACTACTTTGGTATTATAAAATACATTTTGTAAAAGTATAATAAATATCACAGGCCGCAAAAATATGCAAGGCGGGCCGCGGGTTGGCCACCCCTGAACTATACTTAGGTTTTAAAATTAGATGTTAATTTTAAGAATTTCTTGATTTAAATATAGATAAAGTTTTAAAATATTATTATAATCACTTTCTTTGGTAAATATATACATTTCTAGGAAATTAATTTTACGCACGTGCAATGGTGTTTTCCCTATGAAAATAAATGGGCCATGAAATAACTTAATAAAACTAACTCGAAAGATTTTTAATTTATAAAAACATGTCATAATTTTCAAAAACAACCTTGATTTCTCCTGTATATTACGGTTTATAATAATAATTAACAGAACTATTTCGAACTAGTATTTGTTGCAATACATTATCAACTTTAAAATCTATTAAATATGCAAATTTATAAAGAAACATTACTTGATACTTGTAGAATAACATTGAAAATAGTGATTATATATGCAATTTTAATTGCAATCAATCATTATGTATTTCTTATGTATTGTATAGAGAAATTTCGAAGTGACAAACCAGGAAACGGTATTCAACCGAACATATTTTGATTTGTGTTACTGGAAATTGAGATTTTTAAAAAAAAACTCGTTGAATAATATACTTTTAATTAATTTATCGGCAACATTGAGCCTGTTTGTGTTGTTTTTGATTGGGAACATTCTTACTGGACAAGTTATGGGAAAATAATTAACTATTTCACTCCATTGCACCTTGAATGTTATACGTGTGAAGTATGGAATAAGATCACGAATCTAAATTAGTGACTCTTTATAAGTATCTCTCCAACCTTTCAGGTTTCACTTTAGCTGTCTGTTTTTTAGAAAGCACAATTCAATAAAAGGAGCCTGCTTTGAATTTCAATTCGTTTTAAATATCTAATCTCACAAAAAGAAAATTTGAGTATTTGTTGTTGTTGCTGTTACTTATTCCACTTGGTCGACAGCAACATCTAGTCCAAGTCCATGAACCTGTGTGTTCTAACAACCGCTCCAGCACTTGAGTACAATTGACCCTTCTGGCAACCAAAGCAAGTCAAGGTATGGTCAGGAGTTGCTTGAGTCAAGCTTCATTTCGTACAAAGGGGATAAGCCTTAAGGTCCGACACATGACATTGAGCACGTAGATGACCACTACGGAGCCTAACAAGATCCGTCTGTTGGTATCTACAGCCAGCCCCAATTAAAACATCACCAGGACAGTTGCAATCATAACACTCATGAACGGGGTCTTTCTTCAAAACGAGTTGGCGGTCTGATTGCCAATTGGCTAGTTCTGTGGCCTTTGGTACCACAGGCTTCAGGTTCGAATTCTGGCGTTAGCATTGGTTCGGAATCCACTTTAAACTGTAGGTCCCGGTCTGTTTAGCCCTTGTATGCGCAAGATGACCGTAGAGCGACAAAACAAACAAACGGGAGTTGATAACTAATTTGGTCCTAGAGGCAAGTTCCGAGAAAGAGAGACAGCCACCCTCGGTAGTACTCCTCCTTGACCAGTTAATCTGCAATCTCGTTGTCGTAAACGCCTACATGTGACGGAAACTACTGAAAAAAAAATATTATTATGATGGCCACTCAAGTAACCCAAAAGCTGAACAATATTCACAGTCGCTCCATCACCATTCAGTCAGGTGCTGAATAGAGCTTCCGGTTTCGCTCGGAATCCAAATGTCTGTATTGACACCCTCATGGACACAATAATTGAGAACTCCCTTAATAACAAAGAGTTCTGCCCGAAAAACCGGGCAGTAATTAGGGTTCCTTTTGCTAATCTTAATGACACTCCCCGGCTTAATGAAAACTCCGCTACCTGAAATAGCAACAACATCACCCCTACTGTATTTCTTTTAAAAAACATTTTATACATTTTTATAAATTACATAAGTGATATATATTAATTGCGCCTGAAGTCCGAGTGACTAGCGCTTGGTTGTACTGATTTTGGTTTCAAGTCCCGGTGTTGCCGTGGATATTGTAATGGTTCGGAATCCACCTTAAACCATAAGTCCCGGTCTAATATGATCGCAGAGCGTTGGACTGACAACTTACCTCGTAAAATCTGCCAGTAGGCAGACGGTCTTTGCTCACCACGAGGCTGTTGCGCCAATGTTGATAACGACGACGACGATGATGATGATGATATATTAATACAGTTTAAAAGTCTGATGCCCATTTATATGGTGCATGTTTTTATTGTATCAGTATAAATTAAATTCATGAATGTATTTATTCAATAAACACACGTACTTATTAATAATAGATGCAACTTATGTAAGCCACATCTATCTCGTCATGGATCATGAATGTTGCAGCTGTCTTTTCATGAGTTCTCATAGACGGATTTGATTTAAGAGAAACAAATGCTAATTAACTATTTGTTTCTTTATTCTTTTAATATAATAGTTAATTAGCATTTTTTTTGTCCTAAATCAAATCCGTCTATGAGAACTCATGAAAAGACAGCTATCAATGAATCCATTTGTAAATAAAATATTGAAAATTATTTCTTATGACCAGTCAATCTTGAGAAAGATTATCGACAGTTTAACAAAAAAGTTTAACAGATTACGAGATATTCCTTCCTTTTCTTCCTATAAGAAAATTGAACCATATTTATTCTTCACTCAAGGTATTTCATTTCAACCATCGAACACTCTTCAGAACTATTTGCAGGAGAAACAAAAATCCCTTTTATTTCTCAAGAATCCTTTTGTCTGCAAGGTCAAAAAGCCCTTCCCCCTTCTTCAACAATGCCAGGGATCCTCCAGCAAGAACTCGGAAAGAATCCCCCCTTCTCCAATACAAAAAGGGAGCCGTTGAGGTTAAATGAGAGAGCGGCTTGAAGAACAATGACCAACGAGTCGTTTTGCCCTCTGGGTAGTAGGTAGAATACAGGTGGTGTTAAAGTTCATGTTGAGGGAGGGGAAGGGGGTGGGGGCAGTTCCATCTTTAGCTCGTGGCCTTGGCCCTAATCCGTGGTTCGCATCGCTGGTTTCGAAATTTGGGTGAAAAATCGGCTGCAGTAATTAGAAAGCCTTCTTTTAGTTTCACTTTTTAAAGGACGCTCTCAAATGAAAATGAATTTTTTTTTTTCAATTCCTTCTATTAGCTCGCACTCTCCCTATATATATCTTGTTCAAATTTTCAATCGTTCATAAAATACTTTTTATTCATCCACTCAAATTCGAATACATTGTTTTTGAACTTGTAGTGGATGACACTCGATGTTAATACAGTTTTTTTAAACATTAATTCATTCATTAAATTTAATTAATTTTAGTTTTAAGTTGCATGTATCTAACAATAGAGGGTACCAGATAAACTTAAAAAAAATGAATGACAATTATTTATTAAGGACTTCCTGCAGTATAGTGAAAATAAGTAGGAATTGACCTTGCAAATTTTTTTTATATTACTAGTTTTTCATTGAATTCATTTTTTCTATCTGGTTCTTAAAAACAATATTTTTAGTATTTTTAATTTAATAAAAACCAAAATTGTTTTATATTAAAATTACGATTTTAATTTATTTAAGAATCGTCAGTTTTCATAAGCGTTTCCTAAATATTTACAAAAAATCAATACAAATATTTTAAATAAACCGATACAATTATAACGAAAATTAAAATATTATAAATTTAATTTTCTTAAGCTCCTTTCATACCAAAACAAGCGCAAAGCCAAAAATGAATGAAAATTATTTATAAAGGACTTCTGCAGTATAGTGAAAAAAAAAGTAAGAATTGATTTTTTTTTTTTTTTTTTTTTATATTACTTGTTTTTCAATGCATTTAAATGAATATTTAAGCTGTGAAATATCAATACTTTTTGTACAAAAAGTAGTTTGGGCGGAGAGCATTTTTATTAATTTTAATGGTACTTACGTATTAACGGTACCTTGGCGACAGTTGCGCCAATAAAGAGCACACGCGCCAACCGCAGCTACAGATTTGGCGCCAATCAATACTTAAAATTTTTGTTCCAAATAATAAAATATATATGAAACACTTCATTTTAAATCAAAACGCTTTCAAAATATTTTTATTCCAAATAATAAAGATTGGCGACACTTAAAAACCGCCAAGTCTGTCGCCAAGGTACCGTTAATACGTAAGTACCATTTTAATTTACTGTGGAAATATCAATATCTTCAAGGATCTTTAAATATTTGTTCATTATTTTCACTATAATATTTCGTGCAAATTTTAAGTGCAAAAATCTTTAACGATATTTCAGGATAATAGGATATATAATATTTCATGTTTCATAATATTCCAGGATAATAAAGTATATCATTCTAGACTGGTACAATCATAAAACGTTGCAGTATCTTTAAATTCATGTATTATAAAAGATTGCGGCATTTTTTTGGGGGAAATTTACAATGTTAAAAATGTTCTAGACTTCCTGCTTGTTGAATGTCTATACTTACTTTCATCTTGACTGATTTATACAATTTCCTTTTTTATATTATTTTGGTCTTTTTGCAAAACTGAAATGAACGAAAAGAAACGGAGCAAAAAATGTAAAATTCTGTATTTCCTATTGTACATAAATTTTATCTAGACATCTAGATTTTTTTTTTATATACGTCATCGACTGAAAAGTATTTTTTGATTTACTTCACTGCATTTTCTGTAATGATGCAAAAAAAAAAAAAAAAAAAAAAAAAAAATCATTCATGCGTACTTTTAAACAAATGTGCTTCATTGAGTCTTTTTCAGATGAGTGACATTTTATTATGACTAGCTTTATAAACACGTGAAACTTTCGCGATATTTTAACTTCTTATTCTAATTTCCGTAAATTTCGTAGCACTATTTAAAGCCGATTTTTATTTTTGATCTATTTAAAAGAATTAGTAGTGTTTCGATCGGTTTTATGAATATATGTAAATATGCACTCAAGAGCCAAAACATTATGACCACCCCTACATTTTGCAATGAACTCGCCTGGATGACGTGGAAGACACGTGATCAGGTGGAAGTGGTATTTAACTGGTATTAAGTGGTGGTATTAATCCATGCCAAGGCGGATTGAAGCCAACTCGTTATTGACAGGTGGCCATAATGTTTGGCTCTTGAGTGTATGTGTATATGTAAATATGTGTGTGTATGTGTAAATATGAATTACTATGCCCAAAAAGTAAGAACAATTATTCTTTTTTGAAAAACTTTTTATTTATTCTTCTATATTTATTTCATCGCCTTCAAAGAAATCCCCTCCGGACACAATGCACTTATGCCATCTTTTTTTTCCAATCCTCAATGCATGCTAAAAAGTCGTCGACAGTAATGGCCTTCAAAGCGCGTGGCGATTCACATTGAATCTCTTCAATCCCTGGAGTGATCTTTTGAGTTTAGGGAATAGCCAGAAGTCGCTCGGTGTGAATACAATGGTTGTGGAACGATATGGGTTTCATTTGTGGCGAAAAAGTCACGAAGAATCAATATAGTGTAAGCTGGCGCATTCAGTGTTTCCGGTACCAATCGAGATTTCACGCGTTTGAGCCCACAATGGAATTGACCGATCGTTTTGAAATTCCAACATCCTCAGCAAAGGTCTATAATTATAAACTGATGGTTTGTACCAAATCTTTAATTTTTTGGACGTGAGCTTCGTCGGTTGAGGTGAATGGTCGACCATAGGGTCCTTCTTCTTCAACGCGTTCTCTGCCTTCTTTGAACTGTTTATACCACTTCTAAACATTTCTTTCCGATTCACCGAATGCCTTCTGCGACTTTCTATACGTTTCCGCAAACAAAATTTAATGCAAGTTCTTTGCTCAACGAATTCAGACATTTAAAAAATCGCCGGAATCAGTTTTAGCGTCTCACGAAACCAAGCGTAACTCAAACACTAATGAATATTTTGATGTCAAATTTCACACAGATGTCAAGGACAGTGGCAGCAACCTAAAAAAGGAAGAAAAAAAAATTGAAATTCCATATGTCCCGGGAATTTTAAATTGAAAATTGGTTTTACTTTTTGGACACAGTAGTATGTGTGTATATGCAAATATGTATGTGTGTAAATATGTGTATGTTATACATAATTAAAACGTGGCTATTTATGTAAAAAAAAGATTATACAGACTAATTGTTTGAATATAAAATATGTTGCAATATCATTTTCATTACCATTTGTGACATATATCTTCTACTTCATGAAAACAAGTTTAAAAATGTTTCTTCGAATGAAATGCCTTTCTACATAATCAGTACTTTAGATTCCCTTAAACCTCCTACTTATTATTCTGAACATCATTTTATCATTCTCTTTTTAAGCCGTTTGAATAAGGCAATGCACTTGGCCTTAAGACAGCTGAATTTTTGAAATTGGCATTTTGGGTTAAAAAATGAATTCTTTTTACTCTCAAAACAACTAACGGCATTTTGTTGTGTCACATTAAAAAGGTCGACGAACATTATAATAAATAAATATAAATAATATCCATTTATTTTTTTTATCTTTATAATAAATATCTTTTATTTTTTTATTTTTTATATTTATTATCTTTTTTTTTTTTATAATAAATATCTTTTTATTTTTTTTCTTTATAATTATCTTTTTTTTTTTTTTTGTCTTTATAACAAATATCTTTTTATGTTTTTTTAAACTTTATAATAAATATCTTTTTGTGTTTTTATATTTATGATAAAGATATTTTTATTTTTTTATTTTTAAACTATGTTTTTATTTACTGTATCTTATTTGTTTCTTCTATAAACGGCACAAATATTTAAAAGACTGATAAAATAAAAATTTAAGTAATTGAAATTTATTAAAAATAAATATAAAAATAAGTTTATTTGTGCGAATATTTATTGTATCATTCACTGTAATTAAAGTCCTTGTATACAAGGCACAGAAAATTTCAAGTTTTCCCCCAAATTTAGTTTTTAATTAACTTAATTTGATAAGAATCCAAATCACTGTTACACATAAGAATATTCTAGGGTGTTTTTGTCTTAACTGTAAACCGCAAACTGCCTTGAGAGGTTATGTTTTTTTAACATCGCAAAGCTAACTGGGTCATTGGAAGTGTCAGATCTATTTGGTTCACATTTTACCTGATTGAGTAACCGGTTTTCGAAAAATTTCTCGAAAGCACGCTTATAAATTCGATTGTCGAGTTGCTTGTGACGTAGCAAGTTTTATAGCACGAGATGGTATATATATTTACCGATTTCTCTAAACTTACAACGAACCTTTTTTAAGCGTACTTCATAAGGTTTGAGACCTCGAAGTTTTGTAAAGGTTTATTGGCTTATCAAATGCAGCGGCAAGATTTATTCAATGCTTGTTTCAATTTCATGAGAGAAGTTATTAAATGTTGCTACGATTAGATATTTCACGTGTCTTGCCGTGCGTGTTGCAGCTTTGTTTGGAAATTGTCTGAATTAATTAATGACGTGAACGTTAATATTTATGGAATTTTGTTAGGAACTTACGTATTAACGCTACCTTGGCTACAGATTTGGCGGTTTTTAAGTGGCGCCAATCTAACAGCTACAGATTTGCTAATTTTTGAGGCCATTTTTTAGTGCTACGAAAATGCGTATTTGGGATTTGCCAGAAACAGAACAAGATGCAATTTTATTTTTTCAGGAGTGAAATATTTTAACAAAAAAAAAACGAAAATGTCCCAATTCCCATGATAGGAAACTTTATTTCGGTAAACGTAAGTTTTGGAAATGCAATTTCAGTCAGTGTGCTTATCATGTGGGACTTAGAAAAGACAACTGGTTTGAGGGAAGCAGAATTCCATTTAAGACCGCCAAATCTGTAGCTGCGGTTGGCGTTCAAAAGATAACTGCGTGCGCGTGCGAACAACAAGATTGCTCTTTATTGGCGCAACTGTAGCCAAGGTAGCGTTAATACGCAAGTACCTTTTGTTATTTGAAATAACAAAAATCAATTTCGATATATTAAAATACATAAAATCAAGAGTATTTTTATTAAAATACACAAAATCAAAACAATAACAATAACTTCATCAAATTTTTTTTATTGTTGAATGCTTGTTCCAACTTCATGAGAGCAGTCATTAAATGTTGCCACGATTAGATTTTTATCGTTTCTTGATGTTGCAGCTTTGTTTGGAAATTGTCTGAATCAATTAATAACGTGAGATCCCATATTGAAAATACGTGAAACATTCATTATTAAAAATACTTAAATATTTATGGAATTTTATCTAATATAACAAAAGTCTGATATTAATTTTAGCAAGATTTTTATACTGTTGTATGCTTATTTCAATATCATCAGAGAAGTTATTAAATATTTTGCTATAATTAAATTTTTCTCGCTTCTTGCAGTGCGTATTGCAGCTTTGTTTAGAAATTGTATGAATAAAGTAGTGATGTATACTTAAATATTTATGGAATTTTATTAATTAAAATAACAAAAATCTCATATTAATTTTAGTAAGGTTTTTATACTGTTGAATGCTTATTTGAATTTCATCGGAATAGTTATCAAAGGTTGCCACGAATAGATTTTTCTAGTTTCTTGCTTTGTGTGTTGCAGCTTTGTTTGGAAATTGCCTGTATGGATTAGTGATGTACACTTAAATATATATGGAATTTTAATGTAAATTGGAAAACACTTAAATATATATGGAATTTAATCTCAATTTATGTAAATTCTTTATTTACATAAATTGAGTTTTTATTTCTTCTTGCTGTGTGCTGAAAATAAATCAAATGGTTTTTAAACATTTTATTGAATGCATCTTGTTGTTGTTTCTTATACAACTTGGTCGAGAGCAACGTCTAGACGAAATCCATGAATCCGTATGGTCTCACGGAAGGAAAGAAAGGAGGGGGGTGCTTCTGTTGTGATGAAGCAACGTAGTTAGAAGTCTGACTTGGCTCCGTATCGCTGAAGACGGTAGACAGTGCCTTCCGGGAGGACTTTTTAGGGGGAACTACCCCGTATTTGCGTATCGTATGAGAGAAAACCCGCAAGACTCCCAGGTTGTCCGACTCACGAAAAAATATGCTGAACATCACGAACTCTATCGAGCCTTCTTGATTTTTGAAGCAATCTCGACAGCAAACCCACCAGCGACTTGAACCTCAGCCCTATTGCTCATTACACGTTGCCACTGAGCCACATGTAGGTCATTCATTCTGTTTTCTGTACATATTCATGTAAATGGTTGGAATAAAAATACTGTATATAATAAAATTGAGAAAAGTATGCTCCAAGCTTGAAAATCGTCGGTTCTTTTAATATGTGGGCGGACACATTAGTAGTCTACTCATGGATAGAGGTAAAGGGGGGCAACTTGACCCTGAGGATTAGTCACAACAGCAGATATCGTAAAACTAGCGTACAATATTCAAAAATTAGTGTCATTTAATAAGATAACAGTTTATCAATATTGATTATAATTTATTTTTTATTTATTTTAATTTTCACGGAAAGATTTAGTTTTCTAACAAATTATATTGGAAAGAATAATTTGATTCATAAACAAGTAATATATAAAAAAAAAATTTTAAAGTTAATCCCTACTTTTTTTCACTATATTGCACAGAAAGTCCTTTATAAATAAAGTTGAAATTTTCATCTTACATCTGGCACCATCTATTGGTAGATACATGCAATTTAAATCTAAAAAAAAACTAAAATTAATTAAATTTAATTACTGAATTAATATTTGAAAAAAAAAACTGTATTCACATCCAGTATCATCGACTACAAGTTACAAAAAAATGTATTTGAACTTGAATAAAAAGTATTTTATGAACGTTTGAAAATTTGAACAATATATATATATAGGGAGAGTGTGAGCTAAAGAAGGAATTGAAAAATACGTTAATGTTCATAAGGGTCTTGAGATCTAATAAGAAATACATTCAGATTAGGACTGAATTTTAAGGATTTCTTTCTATGTAATCGCAAAGAAATAACTAAAATTCATTTCTAAGCGTTAGTTTTCTGGGTACGACTACTGTCTTTTGCAGACATTGTTACCCAATTCGATGCAAGGCTGGACCCTAAATAGAGACAGTCGAATTTATTTATGGCAGCACCAAATGAGCACGCTCTTACCTATTCGTGCTCTCTTACGAAATACGCGATTTATTGTGGTTTTTCCCAGAAATTCAGAACTGGAGGTTAACAAACTTGGATGCTATTTCATTTTTGTTATAAGAACAAAACTCGTGACGAATTTCACATGCATCCCTTTTTCCTAAAATTACGGGGGGATATTTTTAAGAAGGGAGTCACTGAAATATGGGATTGTGTGTCATGCGTTTTGGTATTCCTAGTACCGCAGTGGTGGTGCTATGTGTAAGACAGTCATACTTTTCAGTGACATGCTAGATATAATCATGTGGTGTTTTAAATTAGTGGTAAGTATTATGACTTATTTCAGAGGCATCGAATTAAAAAAAAGATTTGTGAAGGAAAAAGAAATTATAACTTTACTTTTTTAATATTTGTGGACAAGGGATAACATAATCCAGTAGCAGTATGCATGAGAATCGAGGTTTGAAACCCCTGGTGGCATCGTTATCACTGCTTTCAGAAACGAGGGGATTCTATGACGATTGCTTTAATAAAAAAAAAAACGCGGAAATTTAATGTAAAGAAAATTGAAAGCAGTAGGGACTGAATGGCCTTGTGGCTAGCGCTCTGGCGTTCGGTATCACAGGTTTCGGGTTCGAGTCCCGGCACTGCCATGGATGTGCCATGGACCTACGGTTTAAAGTGGTTCGGAATCCACTTTAAACCGTAGGTCCCTGGTCAAACAGGATCGCAGAGCGTTTCGGGGGCATTGTTACTCCGCGTCCGTGGCTTATCTTCAAGTTAATGCAAAGTGAGTAACGTCTGTGCAGCGCTTGCCTTAAGGCATCCAAGAGCAAGCTGTCTAATTGTTTGCCAGCTGCATTAGAAAGAAAATTGAAAACAGTGATCAGAAGGCGCTACCCTCCCCATATCTGCTGCCATCACCCGTCATTCGGGGATGAAAAACAGTGGCAAATATACATTACGCGCACTGATCAAAAGAAAAGTGTTCAGAAAAGCGTTAGTAAAAAAGTGTTCAGTTATTTAATCTCCAAAAAGTATTATCATATGATTGAAAAGTGTAAAAAAATATTTTTCAAAGCAATATTTTTACAATGTTTTTCAAAACAACATTTTTTCCCAATGTTTTTCAAAACAACATTTTTTTCCCAATGTTTTTCAAAACATCTTTTTACAATGTTTTTCAAAATATGAAAAGTAAATTTTTTTAAAACTTTAAATCAAGTCTGTTACTTCAATACTTAATTTCTAATAAAAGTCAAAGAGCGATGAAAAAATCTTAGATAATACACGAAATTTCTTTAAATCTTATATGTATCTGAAATGTATGATAAAATAGCACTCATCTAAATTGTATTTTGTGTGCATACAAAAACGCTTTCATTCTAAAAGACAACTGAAATCATCGCAGTATTATAAATAAAATAACATTACTAATTTTTACTTGCTTTAAGCTATTTGAGAGTTTCTGCAAACCGTATTTTGGACGTCCGTTTTGTTTTTTCCCTCCCTAGCGCGCATGCTCATAGGAAACATTATTACAGATACGCACGCGCGCTACGGAAAAAAAATACCGTATTTTGAAAATACGGTAGCAAAAATTCTCTTTTTTCTGTGGGAAAGAACCTTTAAGGCAGGAAAGGTTAAAAAGTTCACAAACTACAACCGATCCCACTTGTTAATTTGTATGAAATATACAAATGTTCCCTATTTATTTCAAGCGTTAGTAACCTCATTAGTTGTTTCGGTTAATTATTTTGAAAAGTGAAACTGTATTTTTATCGCTTGTTATAATTTAGAAACCTAAATAGCATAGTCTTATCCGCGTTTTATCTAATGCAACATAAAATTGAAGGAAAAAAAACGTACTCGTGAGTTTATGATTACGTAGTTTGCTGTTATTACTTTCGAAAACAAAGGGTCTCGATGGCAATTGTTATTCAAACAGGCTAATAATCGGATTTAGTTATACGGGGATTTTCCCATTTCATAAACAAACAATAAAGCAGTTACTCCTAGAACTGCTTTATGTTTTATACATCTGCCTGATGGCCAATTGGTGGCGGTGGTTTGTCAATGGTTCGCAATCCATGTTAAACTGTAGGTCCCGGTCTAATTAGCCTAAAGTGTGCACAAATGACCGTAGAGCGGTAAACAAACCTAGAACGTAATCTACCCTAGAAGGTCAACGGTCCTGAATGGACGAGGGACTAGCGCATTGGCACCCGGTGCCACAGGTTTCGGGTTTCAGCCCAGTAATGCCGTGGATGTTTGTAGTGGTTTGAAATTCACTTTAGACCGTAGGTCGCAGTCTAATAGGGCTGTAGAGCGTTGGGTGTAGGTCTGACAACCCTAACCCGTAAAAGCTCAGCGACACGGAGAAAAGTCAGATTTTTACCTACGGGTGCTCCATCACAACAGAAGCTCCCCTCCCCATACCTTCTTTCTATGGAACCACATGGGTTCTTGGAATTGATCTAGATGTTGCTGTCTGCGAAGTGCGATAAGAAACAACAATAGAAGGTCATTAGCTGCCTGATGGCGAATTGGCTAGAGCTCTGGCCTTTGGTACCACAGGTTCGAATCCTGATGATGGCATGAATGTTTGAGTGGTTCGGAATCCACGTTAAATTGTAGGTCCCGATGTAGTGTGCCTAAAGTGTTCATAAAATGACAATAGAGCGACAAACCAAATCTAGAAGACCAATAAGACTAATGTGGCACATGAAATCCGTGATATATACATAAATTATTCTCTCATTTTCTACTGCTTACTGATTTGACATACTGTTAATTCATTGAATTTATTCTTTCTGAATAGTCACTTCAATATGAAAGCATCATGCGAAGCAATGGAATTTTCTCTGTAATGATATTTCTCGTCCAGAAAATGTTCGGTACCTTTATATTTTTGCCTTTTTTTTTTAGCCTTTAACTCTTAGATTTCTTTATTTATGAAATACTTTTTCTTGTTAATATGCAATTTGTATTCTGTTAATACCGCCTAAACTGTGCGGGGTGAAATTCTTCGCTCGGAGTATGCATTTTGATTACATCTACGGTGCTTTGTTTTCGAGAAAGATGCGAAAGAAAAAGTATGGCGTCATATCCGTAGCACAGAAAATTATCTTTACTGGAATTATGTGAAACTGTAGAACAGATGGAAAACAGATTTTAGAAAATAAAGATGAAAATTAATTGTACTGCTAGGATTGCAGGGATGTTTGATGGCCAATTGGTTAGTCCTCCGGCCATTGGTACCACAGGCTTCAAGTTTCAATCCTGGCGGTGGCATGGATGCTTATTAGTGGATTCGGAATCCACTTTAAGCCGTAGGTTCCGGTATCATACGACGGTAGAGCGTCACAGAGCCCAATCATACTTCTCACCCACATCGTTCCCAATCTGTAAAGGGGAAACTCAGTTCTAGTGTGGTGTAGCAGCAGCAGCAGTGGTGGTTCGGAATCCACATTAAACTATAGGTACCTTTCTAATTAGCCTAAGACGTGGAAACAAATTACAGTAGAGCAGCAAACCAAACTTAACAAACTCACGAATGGCAATGTCCTTTATCAATAGTACCCGGGCTTATGCGTAAGTGGCACGCGAGACCCACTGATATACTTCTCACACACTTATCAGTGAATAACAATTTTAATTTGTTCAATTCCATCTGTTAACCACCGGCTAACTTATTGAAAACGGATAGTGTCGGTTAAATTTATTGAATTAACTAATTTCAATTGATGGCAAAATGGCTACTCCAGTCTACAAGTCTAAGGTTGCCTTATTTTTATTAATTTTTTTCAACGATAGTAGGAAAATATTCTAATTCTTTTATAATAATGGGTTCTTTTTAAAAGCGGGTGCTATTTAAAGAAGCGTATCAATCCAACTTATGTCACTGCAGCATTTCTATTTCTAGGACTCAAACTACATATGTGTCTGTATGTAATTGGAAATGGGAACAAGGAATGGGACAATCTCTCGACACTATTAGTTTATGCTTTTCGTGACCTTCCCCTCCCAGATATGGAACAAAGTAAAATAAATCGGACGATATTAAAGACCTCATTGTGCTCTTTACTGTACCCTTAACTGCTTTGTTTTTCCGGATCATAACACCCCCCAGCACGTTTTCGAGATCACGAACTGTTGAATGGTTGTTGATCTTGTTTTTTTTTATGGGGAGGGGGAGGTGTATGTTTTCTAACCTGAATATCCAACCTTTATATTTTAGGCAAGTTTAAAAAATTGTTTTTGGGAGGGTAAAAGCGAAATGTGAGGGTTATTTATTTTTCTAAAAATGAAATAGGGTTATTGGTGTGCATTAAAATGGTTCAAGTTTTATTTTCAGCACACAGAATAATCTGTGGTGACCTTCTGAAAAATTTATGTATTTTTTTTAATAACAATTTGTTGATTTTCTGAGTAATGAGAATTGAATTTCGATTGAGAATTTTTACATATTCTTATACTGACACTAAATCCTCAAGTTAAATTCCTTTGTTTGGTGAATTCCTTTAAATAAATTTAATGTTGCCGTAGGGTCCTGATGGCCGAGTGACTAGTGCTCTTGCCCACGGTGCCACAGGTTTCGAGTTCGAATCCTGGCGGTGCCATGGATATTTGTAGTGGTTCGGAATCCACTTTAAGCCATAGATCCCGGTCTAATATGGCTGTAGAGCATAGGGCTCAATGCGTCTCTAGGTGTATAAGTCCAAGGGCTAGTGACAATTGCCTTTCGGGAAGGACTTTTAGGTTACGTTTTAAAATATCCCGAAGAGGATTTAGATAGGGATTGATAAAGAATTCTCTATTATAAAGCTATTATAATGAAGACCCGTGCTATATTCACAGATATCAAATATTTCTAAAGAATTTAGATTGACTATTGTATTGCATCATTTTTTTTTTTAAGTTCTAGCTTGGTAATTTTGCAAGGACCATTCGCCTTTTCTACTCGAATAAAATTTAATTTTAACTCACATTGACAGTCAAACTGCTTGGTAAAAGTTTTCTCCCATATACAAACGTGGTGAAGTTAATCCTAAAAGACCAATAAGACTTTAAAATTAAATTTAAAAAATTAATAATAAAACATTTTAAAATTTAATTTTTAATAAGTTAATCATCTAAAAGCAATGATCTTTTTAATCACTAGTCACTGGTCAATGATTTAATGAATAATTTCATTAAATTAAATCATTTTCATAATTATTTCATATTCTATTAATTTCATAAATAATTATAATTAACTTACCGAAAACAGATCGTATTTATCAAATTTAATAATCCAATTCGCTAACTGATAGTAAATGGCAACCCCAATTTACAAATATGAAGTTAATTTTTGTTGAAAAAAAAAATCAATATCTCTAGGAAAATATTTTAAGGGAAAATTAAAAAAAAAAAAATTTCTGTATGCGAGTTGCACACTGTTGCGAAAACTGAACGTTAATCCACAACGATTACTTTTCCAATACACAAAATCTATAAAAGCTATCTTATGTAAATCCACATTACATTTTCTACAGGTAATTATATTTTAGTGCCCCAACTAGCTCAATGGTGACGTGCCCGTCAGGTGAGCATTAGAGCTGAGGTTAAATCCGTTGGATGCATTGTTGTAGACAACTGTTATAAAACGAGATTTAATTTATTTCTTGTTTTAAAACATCTAACCCTTTAGCAGACAGATAAAATATTAATTTACGACAAATCAGAAAAAATGAACTACTGCCCAAATGTCGAACAATGCCGCGTCGAAATGCACGTTGAAAACAGCATGGTGATGTAACCCAATTAAGTAATGTTTATTTTAGATCTATTTTTATTGGGTTTCATCATCGCAAAAGTGCATATTTTATTTCATATGCTGTGTTATAAATTACAAATGGATTGTTTATTAACCGTCAATTTTGTTTTTATTCATCCTATTTTAGGCCAATTACATTTATTTGAAATCTGAATTCGTATTATTACCGCATTGTTCGATTAATAAAAATTTATGAGTGATCGAAAACTAATATTCTAGTGATTCATATATTTTTTTCCGCGAAAAGTTCGTGAAAAAATAGTTTTCACAGAATGCAAATTTATGAGCTCAACTCATAACTCTTCTGTACTTTAAATAACAGAAAGGAAGCCGGTGAATAATCTGACGATTTTGCAATTAATAATTTATTTTTATCCATAAATGTGCAATGTGGAGTGTTGCGTCAAAATTGCAAAACCTTTATGAAAGGAAATTGCCTAATGTACCATTAGATGTTTTAATATTTGAAAATTTTTATTGAGCATTTTTAGCTTTAGAGATTAATATGTAGTGAGTTTAGAAGGTACTGTGCAATGACGATTTGTAAGAAATTTTTTTTTTATTATTTTATAGACGGCGTAGAAACAACGATCAGAAGTTGCAAAAACACTTTGAACATGAAATTTTAAAATAATTAGCCAACTATTTATACTATACTATATATACTATTAAAATACTATACATGTATACCCTTTTGAAGTGTAATACATAGAAATGAGGAGAAAACGTTCAAGCACATTTATTTCCTAAAAGAAATGAATTTAACAGCTTTGTGAAGAAGGTAAAACATTAAATCAAATTGCAGTTTTGATTGGTAGGCTTTGTTCTATCCTACAATCAATAATTAAAAGATCTGGTACTTTTTCAAGCATTTAGCTATCGACTACCGCTCCTTGTCCCTTATGCGGCCTGGTGGCCAATTGGCTAGCTCTCTGGCCTTTGATATCCCAGGCTTCGGGTTAGAATCCTGGCGATGGTATGGTTGTTTGTGAGTGGTTCGGAATCCACGTTAAACTGTAGGTCCCGATCTGTTTAGCACTCGTGTGCACAAGATGACCGTAGAGCGACAAACTAAACCTTAGCTCTTAAGTTTTTCCATCTAGTTTCAAAAACATAAATTATTTGTATCAAGTTTTTAAGCATTTTTTTTTTGTTAAAAAGTGCTCGTATATAATTTTCAAAATTTTTATTGGACAAAAGGAAACAATAATATAAATAATAAACAACTGATTTTGTAATACTTTTTTTTTAATAAGACATATAAAACAAATCATATTCAAATCTCAATCCGTTCTGTAATAGAAAGGACGGTTGATAACGCTAATTGCAAAGATAGTAATCGGACTAAAGCGGATGATTACCTCTTTAAATGAAATAAAATGATAAAGAAATACTTATTTTAAAAATAGAAATTACGTATAATTTTTTTTAAATTTTTCGCAATAAGTCAATGTGTCTCTAACCTTGACACCATCATTTTAAGGAAAACCGTTGGGAAAGTTTGGATTCCATTTCTTTTTTTCTTGGATCACGAAAACTTAATTATTACCATCATCGACACTTTCTATTTATTTGAATATCTGATTGATTCTTTTAAGTTTATAACTAAGAGATTAATTAAGAAATCACACTCAATGCAATATAGTAAGGACTTACCATTTTTTAAGAATATGTTAGAATCTGCCTGGATTTTATTTATTTTTTTTTCAAAAAGGGACTGATTTGTTTACATAGGTCTTTCTTAGCTTCATTAGATATTTCAATAAAATTGGTTGATGCCATTTTACCATACTTAAAATTTTGCTTTTGCTTAGTCATGATTTCAAATGTGACTGCAATTATATGACAATATAATTAAACAAAATCAATGTTTTTCTGCTCGTGTTTCTTCAATTCTTAATTTTTATTTTTTATTTATTTATTTTATTATTTTGTTTTTTCTTGTGTGTGTGTGTGCGTGGACGATTTATTTTCAATACTATTACTTTTTGAATGACATGCATTATTAATTTGATTTATTTTTAATAGTATTGTCGCTACTTTACGAATGACATGTATTACTAATTTGATTTTTTTCCTTTATAATTTCTTATAATTCTAGTAGGAAAAAAAACTTCATGTTACTTAGTTCCTTGAAATATCTTATTTTTAATTAGATTTGAAATGAATGTCCTTGAAGTTTTCCCAATTCTTTTATAAGATTTAATGAAATTAACTTTAATAATTTTTTTCAAAACAAGTACATTTTATTCAATAGATTTAAAACTTCACTTTCCCCTTCTTTAAAAATATTATTACGAATAAAAAAATCTGATAAAATTTAATACCAGGAAAATTTTATGTACATATAAGTATTTGTGTGGTTAAAAAAAATTAATGATGCTCTGAGGAATCAAAAAAAAAAAAAAAAAAAAAACATTTCAACGCTTACATGTAATAAAAACGTAAGAAAATATGCAATATGTGGATTTATGATGTGTATGGCTATTAACCCTTTGCACTCGAGGGCTCCGGAGCGGAGCCATTTAAAATTTGTCTTCAAGCTCGAGGGCTCCGCTACGGAGACAATGCAAATAACAATATAAATAATGCGTTTCTTTTAATGCGTATATCAAACTTACATGTGAATATGATCTTTTCACTAAAATCGCTTCGACTTGCTGGTAATACGAATGAAAAAAAAACTTCGAGTGCATAGGGTTAACATAATATGTCGCCACTGCTTTAAAAAAAAAACACTTCACAATGTGGTATTTATAATATTATTTACTGGGTAAAATTTTTTTTCTAGTGTGCAGGTTACTGACCTACTGAAACCTACTGAAACTGGGTTGGTTGAGTCGAGATACTTGAGGCACAGGTTGAAGAACTCGTAGCTTTATTGACACGCTCCCAACACCACAGACATAGAGACATACAATATTTAACATATTTAAAGATAATTATAGATTTGCGGAAGGACTCCACTTTTAAGCCGAAAACCCAGAACTCGGGTACGCGCAGGGTTCGCGAAAGATGCTTCCTCTCCGGGTGAGAGTCTGTAGGACAACTGATCATTTCTCCTAAATGCCACAGAGAGCTCTTCTGCCAGCTCCTAGAAGGAAACATTTGCTATTGTTGCTGTTGGAAACCTAATTTTTATTGGTAATCTTTCGCTATATTGCGTATTTTGCTCTCACTTTTTTTCTTTTTTTTTTTTAAAATAAGAAATGTCATTCTTTCAGAGACAACGATTTTGTTTTTCATGTAAATAATTAGATATTGACGTAGAAAAAAATAAAAGTAATTTTCTATTTATATTTTTTAATTAAAACTATATTCCAAGTACCATTTTATAATGAGGAATTGCCACCGTTAACAAATAGGACATTAAAATCATCAGACTATACATTTATTTAATCCTGTTCTGTAAAAATTAAATATTAAATTGCATAACTGAAAAATTATATTAATTTCTTTCTAATATTGAATCCAAAATACCTATCTATCTTGCCGTAAACGCTTGTATCTTTCTTGAACTTTCTCGTGTTTTCAAGAAGCGAGATTTTATGGTATGGATTGTCAACAACATAAAACATTTTACTGCCGATTGAAAGCAATGCAAATATTTTTGTATATTCAGTTCCGCTCTCTTATGGAGACAATTAAGCGGGATGAAATGGCAGCTGTGTTAGGTTCATTCATGTTGAAAGAGACTTTTTTTTACAATATCAGTCCAATCCAATTATTGTTCCGTGACATTCTACAGTCATATTAAACCGGCACCTAAGGTTTAAAGTGGATTCTGAACCATTACACACAACCATGGCATCGCCAGGACTCCAACTCTGAGCTGCTTGATGACCAATTGGTTAGTGCTCTGGTTTTTGAAACCACAGACTTCAAGTTCGTATCGTGGCGGTGGCATAGATGTTTGTGAGTGGTTTGTAATCCACGTTGAACTGTAAGTCCCGGTCTATTAGCCTAAAGTGTGCACAAAATGACCATAGAGCGACAAACTAAATTAAACTAAACTAAACCCTGTGGTATACAAAGCTTGGCACTCGGCCGTCTGGTCCCTTATGATATATATAAATAAATAAAAGGAGCGTAGTTTGTTGGCATTGCTTTTAAAAATAAATACTTCATAATGTTGTATTTATGATATTAATTGCTGTATAATTTTTTTGGTATATTTTTTATTGATTGCTAATCTAATTTTCACTAGTAATCCTTCATTTTATCGCGCATTCTGATTTTCGACCTTTTATTTTACAAAAAAAAAAAAAATCATTCTTTCATGACTTTTTACGTAAATGAATAGACATTAATGTAGAAAAAATAAAATTAATTCTATTTTTATTAAATTAAAATATATTCCAAGTACCATTTTATAATTATGAATTGCCTCTGTTGAAACTACAACATTAAACTCATAAAACTGTACGTTTATTTAATGAGATCTTAATTTGCATAACCTTAAAATTACATTAATTTCTTTATATTAAATTCAAAACGGATTTGTCTCTTTCTTGAACTTTCCTGTGTTTACAAAAAGCAAGAATTTATGGTATGGATTGTCAACAACATAAACTTTTTTTACAGCCGATTTGAAAGCAATCCAAATATTTTTGTATATTCAGTTCCGCTGGCTTATGGAGACAATTTAGTCAGATGAAACAGCACTCCAAACAGCAGCTGTGTTTAGTCCATTCATGTTGAAAGAGACTCTTTTACTTTTACAATATCAGTCCAATTGCAGCCTGTGTCAACAACTCGAAGCCGTATGGACGCAGAGGTCATTTCCTGTAATCTAGAAGTTGTTGTTTATTCTTCAAAGAATGGTCCATGGTGAGGTTTCACCAGAAACAGGACGAATTTTGGAGTGGGGGCATTTTTCTACTTTGTACTTCTTTCAAATCTATTTTAGTTTTTTTGGTTGAATACCCATTCACCGGAAATAGTCACTAGCTTTCTCGATTCTAAGATACTTTGATAAAAGTATTTTCGATTCTAAAATTATTTTTAGAAGGTCTTAAATCTATATTAAAACATATCTGTCAATATATTTTTATTTTGAAATGCATCCGTTTTGATTTTTTTTACGTAAATGTTTTTAGATCTACCAATTGTTCTAATGAAAAGTGTGAGAAATTTATAAAGATTTAAAATTTGTTTTTCCTTATCTACGATAATGAAAGGGACCTCGCGACAGCCGCGCTCGGTGCCACAGAGTTAGAATTCGAGTCCCGGCAATGCCACGGATGTTTGTAATGGTTCGGAATCCACTTTAAACCGTTGGTCCCGGTCTCATATGACAAGAGCGTCACAAAACCCAGTCAGACTTCTCTCGTCCACATCATTCCCAATATACACAGTCCAGTCACATTAATGTGACCACCACCTACTTTCGATGTCAACGTGAAATAACCACTCACAAAAGGCAGGTGGCAGCACATTGCAGTGGAGTGTATATAAAGGATGTCCTAGGGCATCGGAAAGAATATGAAATATTATATGAAAAGAATAGATTATATAATATTTCTGCCAAAGATGGTTATTCTGACTTTTAACGGGCGGTCACATTAATGTGACTGGACTGTGTATATTGGGACTACTCAGATATAGACGGCGTGGTGTGGTGTGGTGGTGGTGGTGGTTCGGAATCCGCGTTAATCTGTTTTTCCCGATCTAATTATCATAAAGTGAGCAAATGACCGTACAGCGACACAAAAAACCAAATAAGTTACTTAGTTGAATGTACTGTCGTGTATAGCATCAAGCAAACAATCACTGCGTTTCAAATAAATTTTATGATAAGCATGATACATTCACAGTGCGAGAAGCCATATTTCATATGAGTTTCCTCAGTTGGCACAATTGAGTAAAAGATGAGCATATTCGCAACATGATAAGCATATTCTTTTGACTCTGGTCTTTGGTACCACAGGCTTCAGATTCGAATCCTGGCGGTGGCATGGATGTTTGTGAGTGGTGCGGAATCCACCCTAATCTGTAGAACCCGGTCTAATTAGCCGAAGTTGTGCACAAAATGGCCGTAGAGCGGCAAACCAAATCAAATCACCCTGCATCAAACAGATTGTTTTAGCAGTCGTAACGATCAAATTTCGCGAAAAGAAAATGATTTCTGTTTGTAAAATTACAAATGAAGTACAAATCGAAATTAATCCATGTTTTTTAAATAGTACACATTTCTTTACATTCTGAAACACGCAGACACGCTTATGAATTTTCGATTTACAAAATTGCGCGTTCTCAGAATTCTATTTCAATAGTTCTGTGCATCGTTTTGTTATTCCTTTCACATGACTAGCATAAGCAATGAACAGAGAATTCTTGCCGGTCTAAAATGCAACTTGTTTCTTTTTATCTTTTTCATCTATTCACTCATTATTTAGTTCCTACGGCAATCTCATTAAAAAGCATAATATAAGTTAGTAGTAACAGCTTTCTTACTACTGTTTTAAAAAAACCCGGAATTTCCTATGAGCGCAATGTTAAAATGACCTATTTTGATGTGCTTTTTCTAAGAAATTGTTAAGTGATATTGCCTTGAAATGTTTTGATGGGGGTTTAAAGTTTTTTTCTTATATTAATATGATGTTAAAATTGAAAGGTTATTTTTCTCGGTTTTTCTTTTAAAAAAATTTTGAACTTGCGCATTTGACAATCCAACTTTTGTCCAAGGTTTTAATTAAAAAAATTCTTCTTCAGTAAAACGTTTAAATTGTTAACCACAGATTGAAATGTAGCACATTTATTACTAAGCAAAACAATTTATTGTTTGTCTAGTAATTTTTTAGAAAAAGTATTTCGAAGTTCACAATTAACCATTTCGAGAAAATGGTATAATAGTTAAACATAATTAAGAGCCCGACAACGTATACTGCTATTTCTAGACCAACGTTTGTGGATTAGACAATTTGATGTGTTTGATTCGATTAATATTTTTTAATGCAGACAAATTTTTAATAATCTGCGTACTTGATTCAATATCATTCATGACTAAGGCGCACATTCAGCGTTACTGAAGATGAATCATAAACATTATACGATTTTTAAGAAACATTTCTTTTTCTAAAAAAGAAATGTTTTCTTCATAATTTTTTAGAAACACAGGCCCACATCGGTGCTATATGAGAAGCAAATGAAAAAATGACTCCTTTAATGTAGTTAAAGTTTATAAGGAACAACGACAAGTAATGTTTACAAGGAATACCGACTCGTGGCTTAGTGGTAACGCACGCCGCTGGTGTACATCAGAGCTGACGTTGAATCACCTGTAGGCTTTCTTGTAGACGTTTCAGAAAATGAGGAGGCTCGATGGTGCTTGTGATGTTTAGCATCTTTCCTCGTGAGTCAGACTACCTGTCAGACTTTTCTCCTATACGATAATCAAATGTGGGGTAGTTCCTCCTAAAAGTCCTCCTCGAAAGGAACTGCCGTCCTTCTTCAACAACACGGTGTCAAGTTACTTTTACCTACAGGTACTCCATTATAACAGAAGCTAACCCTCCCTTTCCCTCCATCCTTGACTAGGTTACTCATGGGGTGTCTGTTCCTCACTGTAGGACACTGAGGATTAATCACAACAACAATATATTTTTGTAGGACCTAATGGCCGAGTAACTAGTGCTTTGGTGCTCTGTGTCCTATTAGTTCGGGACCTACAGTTTAAAGGCTTTCGAACCACCACGGGTATCCATTGCATCTCCGGGATCGAATCCGAAATCTGTGGCACAGGGCGCCAGAGCGCTAGTCACTCAGCCATTAAGCCCCTTAAAAACTCCTGCTATTCATTTATTGCTAAAATAAATTGATTATTGTTATGATATTGCTGAATTAGGAAAGGGGGAAAGGCACAAAAGATTTCGCCTGCTAAAAGGGGATGAGGGTCGCGAATTTAAAAAGTTTGATTATTACTTACAAGGCAATCCAGCCTTGCATTCCAATACAATGTTTATATAAGGATGTGATGAAAATCAGCAAGCGTGTGATGTTAGGTTAATCAGAGATAAATACATGTCATATCACAAAATGTTTTCACGCAAGTCGTGATGGCCATGTAGGCAGCTGTTCGATTCGTGATCGTGAGATTTTTCACGAGATTGTAACTCAAGTCCGATGTTTATTTCTTGGATATAGCACATTTCTTATGAATAAAATCTGTTTAATCAAACGGTAAATCACGCTTATTTGAACCGCTGTTACTCTGATGAAAGAGATAATGTGTCACGGGATTTTGGATATAGGTACTTAGTGGCACACTACAGATAGATAGAGTTGATGGATGTGAGATGTTTTTTTTTCTTATTTCAAAATATATCAATGTTTTTGCTTATGAATTAAAAATTTTAATACATTATAGAACAGAATTGCAGAACATTACAGAATTAGAGATTTTAATACATTACGGAAAATTTTTCCATCATTTTGATATTTAGAATTTATTAATTTTCATACAACAGCGACATCTTATAAAATCGATATATAATACTGAGCAACATTGTTTGATAAACCCAATTTTTAAAAAAAAAGTCAATCTTTTAAACTGTATTATTAAAGATTCAAAAATGTAAGGGATTGATAAGGTAGATGATTAATCCAAACTTAAATAATCTAATAATAAAATTCTATTGTGCTGTTGTAGTGTGCAGGTTGGACAACCAGATTGTAACTAGGTGTGGGTGAGTTGCTTGAGACACAGGTTTGAGAACTCACAGATGTATTGACACATAGACTACCACACACGTACAATATTCAATACATTTAAAGAAAAATAATTATAGATTTGTGGAAGGATTCTACTTCTAAGCCGAAAATTCGTACCTCAAATACGCGCAGGGTGTGTGCAAAATATACTTCCTCTCTGAGTGAGAGTCTGTATGCCAATTAATGCATCAGGATGAACTAAATATTTTCCCTCTCGGGATGAGAGACTATAAACTAAACGTTTCTCAGAGGGAGCGCAGATTGCGATGTACTTCCTCTCAGGTGAGAGTCTCGAAGCCTATTGACCATTTCTCCTAAACGCCACAGAAGGCGCTCTTGCCAGTGCGTAGGAGGAAACACGGTTACAAATTATGAATTAAACCAAATACGTTGAAATAATTAATAAAAAATAAGAGACATGGTACAGTAATGTATGTATATTTCCCAATCGCTGCATTATTTACAAGTGAGATAAGCGACTTTACCCCTTTGATCACTGAAGGACCACTAAACAAGTATATTTATTTTATTGTAAGTTAATAACCATGCATATGCATGAAGTTATATTATACAACAGTACTGAAAAACTTTGATGTGGTGGCGTTTTTGTATTGCTTATAACTATCTTAATTTTAAAACACAGGTGAAGCAAGAAGTTTTCCAAGTAGGAAACGATTAAATCGTATGAAACTGTGTACTTTCTATGTACAACCAATAATACTGTCATTTATCGCATGCATTTATTAGAGGTTGAAACAGTATTTTTGATTAAAGGTTTAAGAACTTCGAATAGTTGTTATTTTACCCAAACTCATGGATCTACAATCTTTTCATAAGTGTGTGTGGTTACCTCGCCACTGATTTAAAAACGCCATCTTTTAATGAGGTATTCAAAAACTTGTAACTGACGAATTGGAGATGAAGTACTACGTCATATGTGCAATAAAAAATAATCACAATTAACGAAATGACAGGTACGGTGATTAATAAAGGAAATCATGTAAAGAATAGAAATATGAAATAAAGAAATAAAGCGAGATTTTAGTCAGCTGAAGCTTAGCTATCTTTCACTTTCAATGTAGTTGACGTTTCAGGAAATTATGAAATTGAAATGATTTATAAGCATTCGGATATGCAAGAATTATAATTACTTCCCTGTGAAGCATCCTAATTATTTCTTCCTGCTTTTAATAATACTACATTACCGAGAATAATTCTTTCACTTACCTATCAAAATAGATAAGTCAAAATATTATAGAAAAAATAATGCGATAAAAAAAATGAAACGCATATTAGGTTTATTTATTCTTGTGTTTATGAGAAACATAAGCCTCAAATATCCTAACAATTTCTTCAATGTTTAGGCATATATTTGAAATGGAAACTCTCATTTTCTCTTAAATACATTGAAGATTCCTTCTCTTTCTACACTTAATTGTGGTGAGGGTAAAAAATTTTAATTCACATAAATATGACGTTGAAAATTGTAGCAAAATATTCAAGGCTTTTTGAGATATTGAGACTCATTCTACTTTTATTAGACAAATCCTCAATTTATTAATCCTCAATCCACGATTAGTGGATACTACTGCAGCACACTACATTACACAACACAACACCATATCACTTTGCCTAGTTGTGTGCTGAGTTTCCCCTCTATAGTTTGGGAAGGATGTGGGTGAGAAGAAGTCTGATTGGGATCTTTGACGCTCTACGGTCATACAAGACAGGGACCTAAGGCTTAAAGTGGATTCTGAACCACTACAAAACATTCACGGCACCTCAAAACCTGTGGCACCGAGCGATAGACACTCGGCCATTCAAACCCCTACGATCAGTGGATATAGCTACTTGTTCTTCTTCGGTTAATATTAAACAATCAAGTCCACAACCTACAGCGGCCTGAAGGTTCAATGGGTAGCGCTATGGCGTTTGATATCATAGGCTTCAGGCTCAAATCCTGGCAGTGGCATGGATGTTTGTGAGTGGTTCGGAATCCCCGTTAAACTGTAGGTCCCGGTCTAATTAGCCTAAAGTGTGCACAAAATGATCATAGAGCGACAAATCAAGCCACAACTTTCACATTGCGGCGTCTCCGTAGAATGCAATGGAAATTTCTTTAACAATGAAAATCACATAGACTCTAATATTTCTAGTACCAACAGCAGCTAGATGGCCAAATGGCTAGCACTCTGGCCTTTGGAACCATAGGCTTTAGATTCGAATCCTGGCGGTGGCATGGATGCTTGTGAGGGGCTAGGAAACCACTTTAAACTGTAGGTACCAATCTAATTAGCCTATAGTGTACGTAAAATGATCGTATAGCGACAAACCAAACCATTCTAGTACCAACCATGGAAGTTACCACCCTTAGTTACCTTTTTTGGCGCCTTATAGCTGCTGGCACTTTTTATGTGAATAAAAGAAGATAAAAAGCAATCAGAAATGTTATTTTTTTTTTAATGAAAGCTGTCTTTGAACGGGAAAAAGTGTAACTGAATCATAATTCACATAAATAGGACTTTGAAAGTTGTAATAAAGTGTTCAAAACTTCTTTAAATATTGACACGCATTCTTATTTGTAGCAATCCAATAAGTTTCAAGAGGCAATTCCTTATGTTTCAGGCTCAATCCACGATCAGTGGTTATAACTAATAGTTCTTCTTTAGCTAATGTTAGATAATAAATTCCACAAAGTTCCACTAGTAGACGGAGGTGTCTCTAAACTTCAAGCTCCTGATGGCCATTTGGCTAGCGCTCTGACCTGGTATCACGGGCTTCAGGTTCGAATCCCTCAGTAGTATGGATGTTTGTTAGGTGTTCGGAATCCACGTTAAACTGTAGGTCCCGGTCTAATTAGCCTAAAGTGTGCACACAACGACATTAGAGCGACATACCAAACCATCTAAATTGCAATAAAAAAATTTTTAACAATGAAAATCATATAGACGCTAACACTGCTTGTAGCCAAACATGGAAGTTACCACTCGTAGTAATATTATTCTGTGGTGTATTATCACTAATTGACACATTTTACGTCAATAAAAGAAGGAAAGGAAAGGCTAGTTGTTTATATTGCAAGCGTTATTCGAACTGGCAAACATGCAAGAAAAAGAGTAACTATATTTATTTTTATATCTAGTCACATATTTCTCTGGAATACTACGAAGCGCATCTTTTGAGAACTGTTCTAAGGAGTTCTTACTTTAAATTTATGCCGAGCATCCTGATGATTTACTAATAGCTTCGTTAACAAATGCATATGAATTAACTGATTGAGGACGTGAATATCTTAGGTTCATCAATAAAAATGAATCGCGATTTATTAATTTCTGTAAAGTATGATTTTACTCGTTAATAGACTGTGAAAAATGCTAGCAGTTGGTATTATGCTTCGATTTGTGTTAAAGTAGTTAAAAGAAGGTAATGATGAGTCTTGGGAGGAATACAAGGACATTTCCTCTGAAAAATTATACCTACAAATTATTATTTTTAGCAATTAGTTGGTATTATACTAATCATTCAGATAATTTTAAAAATCGTGTCAGAATTGTTAACAGTTGCATAAATTGTAGGGAAATTCATCGTTCACATTTTGAAGTTTGTGCATTCATATACGTATTTCCTTTCTATCGAGTGTATATTATGTAAATTCCATGTGAACTTTTGTAGCTTTTTTTTAAATTAAAAAGTCGTTGAATCATTGAAAGATTTTCTTAAATTTTCTAAGCTTTTGAAATGTTTCTGTTAATTTTTAAAAAATACTATTTTTATAAAAAAATTTACTATTTAAAATATCTTAAAACAAAATGAAAATTTTTTATTAAATTAGCTAAATTCTTTTTATAAATACATAAATCTAACAACTTTTTATTTTTAAAATCATTCAAAAAAGATTATTTTATAATTCTGCAATGGCTCATGGCGGACCAAGGCTGTCTGCCTGCTGGCAGATTTCGGAACAAGAGATGTTTTCTTTTTAGGGGTACGGTTGACTCTGTGACGCTCTAAAGTCATATTTGACCGGAATCTACGGTTTAAAGTGAATTCCGAACTAGTTGAAACATTCATCTCGAATCCAAACATGTGGTACAGAGCGCTAGTTACTCGGCCATCAACGCTTTCTATATGGCCCCTGGTGGGATAAAGCCTTCTGCCAGATTCTATAACATGATATGTTTTGTTTTCTTTTGGAAGATGCTGAAATTATTTTGTAATAATAGTAAATATGCTGAGGTTTTAGATGTTTGATAAACTTTTTTGAATCACAAATAAGTGGTAGATACTATGATGGTAGCATTCAACTGATTTTTTAATAATTTTTAAGATTACCATTATTTACATTCCATTTCAGAACATATAGATTTACAGCAATAGCATTTTTACTAGATTGAGACTTTATAAATAAAATATTTATACTATCCTAATCAACAGCACGGCAGACCAGAGTGGGCCTAAAGCTTTCCTTTGAAGAGATTTTCATGTATTCCTCTGGGTGACAAGAGTCCTCTAATTCTATCGCAACTCGGGTAGTCCTCTTCCTCCCTGTGGCTTTGCCAAAACGAGACTTTTTACAGGATTTAAACCATTCATTACAAATACATGAGCAGCCCAGTTTAACCCATTGATCTTAATTATTTTTACAATATCTTGATCTTTATAGCATTTATACATTTTTGCTTTGTACCGTCTTCTCCAACAATCACTTGTGGCCTGATGGCTAGAGCTCTGGCCTTTAGTACCACTGGCTTCAGGTTCGAATGTACTTTAAACTGTAGGCGCCGGTCTGTTTAGCCCTCTTATACACAAGATGATGGTAGAGCGACAAACCAATCCAACAAGCATTTAAAATATTTATAACACTGAAAAAAAAACCAATGTCACGCAGGAAGTCGATCAAAAATTGTTAAATAGTTTCCTGGATGGATAACTAAAATTACTATATTATTTTAGTCATTCTTCTCAATAGCTTCAATGAACAGATCTCATTCAATTTCTTCCGAAATAATTGTTAAATCTGTACATTTTTGTTTCTACATAGAACTAAATTAAAAATATGCCAGTTGCACTTTTAAATCTCCTAAGTACATGAATAAATTCCAACTGTCGATGTTTGGACGGATAGAACGACTGCAATTTTTTTTTCAAACTAAACAACGAAATTTAAGCTACTTTGCCGAAAATTTTTCTATTGTTGTCTCTAAAAATGTTTTTTTCACAGCTGTATCCTGCTTTTCATGAATTCCTAACTTTTTTTATGAATCTGTTTAAAATAGGAAAAGGGTTGAAACTCTTGTTCATTATCTCACGTTTTAATATATGTTTTGTTTCTTAATGCAGCTGACAATACTGAGACAATGTCTTTTATGCCATAAACAAGGGCTGCACCAGCTGTTACTCATTTAGAACTACCCTGGGGGCACGTGTAGCTTGATGATAGGCTACGAACGGACGGATAACACTTCCCCCACAATGCTCTACGATCTTATTAAACAAGGACCTGCAATTTAAAGTGGATTCCGAACCACTACAAACATGAATGGCACCGCCGGGACTCGAACCTGAAACCTGTGGTACTGAGCGCCAGAGCTCTAGCCCCTCGGCCATCAGGGCCCACGTTTAAATATTTATATCTCTAATTTTACTTCAGAAAGTGTTTCATACAACAAATGTTATTGCTTTTGGGTAAAGTCGCCCAAAAAATTTCCAAATTTATAAATAGTTCTTCCATTATTTTATAGCTTAGAAAATATTTAATGGAAAGAGTGATTTCAGAGTTAAGTAGTTATCAAGTCAAGTAGAGATCCAATCGTATAATTTATCAGTTTCTTGACCCGACTCGTGCCTTAGCGACGATGTGCGGCGCTGGGCGGAGGTTCCATCCTCTGGCGGCTTTGTTGTAGGCACTGTCTCAAACTGAGACCCGGTGGCGTTTGGGATGCTCAGCATCGTGTATCGTGAATCGGACTATCTGGTGGGAGTTTTCTGGGTTTTCTGTCATACGATACACCAAATTCGGGGTATTTCCCCCTAAAAATTCCTCGCGGAAGTCAGTGCCCTCCTTCTTCACCCACACGGTCAAGTCAGACTTCTACCTACGGGTGGCGACTTGATGGCCAATTGGCTAGCGCTCTTGTCTTTGGTACCACAGGCCTCAGGTTCGAATCCTGGCGGTGGCATAGAAGTTTGTTAGTGGTTTGTAAACGGGCTTGATGGCCGATTGGCTAGCGCTCGGTACCACAGGCTTTGAGTTCGAGTCCCGACGGTGCCATGGATGTTTGTAGTGGTTCGGAATCCACTTTAAGCCGTAAGTTCCGATCTCATAGGACCATAGAGGATCACAGAGCCCAATCAGACTTCTCACACGCATCATTCCCAAACTGTAAAGGGGCAGCTCAAATATAGCCGCAGTTATGTGTGGTGTGGTGTAGTAGTAGTGGTTCGGAATCTACTTTAAACTGTAGGTCCCGATTCTAATTAGTCTAAAATGTGCAAAAAATGACTATAGAGCGACAAACTAAACCAAATTTATCTACGGTGGTCCATCACATCAGATGCTGCCCCTTTCTCTCCATCCATGAGTAGATTACTCATGAGAAGTCCTTCCCGCACTGCAGGACACTGAGGATTAGACACAATATCAGGTTTTGGTTGTTGCTTTTAATTTTTGCAAATTAACACGATTCTTTTGTTGTATTTTGTAAGATAATTGTTTTTTTATTGGATTAACTATTTTTTTTTTTCAAAATTCTAATCCGGTTTCTAAAAATGCATTCTTGGTGTAGTCTCCAGAGTGGAATGATTTTCCATGTTTGGCAGTTGTTTTGTCTACTTTAAAGTTAGCGCAGTACTGGTATTGCAATCACTACTAATAAACCTTATTAAAGCTGTTGATTGTAGAGTTTTGTTTTTAATTGGTCTTCAAATGCATTTCTTTTGACGGATGATGTTCTACATTCTACCGCCAGAGAGTATAATTTTCACATTGCTGTGCTCCTTTTCGCAATTTCGCCTTATACTTCAGGTTCATCAATTTTGTGATTATCTATCCGGATTACTACTTCTAGCTTCATTAAGTTTTTGTTTCTTTTTCACGCAGCCTATTTTTGGGGTGGTAAAATAGGTGAAATTAAAATGTCGTATAGGTGACTAAAGACCGTATCAGTTAGCGGCTGAACTATCAAAAGCACTTTAGAAAAATACCACATAAGCAAATACCAACTTAAATTGCAGCTCTATTTATTGCTACATGTCAAGCTGTAGCTCTGCCTTTCAAAAATGCCAAGTTACAGCTTTTTGAATATTAAATTATATGAATTATGTTGAAGTATATATGGATATGTATGAATTGTGATGGAAGTATATATGGATATGTATGAATTGTGATGGAAGTATATATGGATATGTATGAATTGTGATGGAAGTATATATGGATATGTATGAATTGTGATGGAAGTATATATGGATATGTATGAATTGTGATGGAAGTATATATGGATATATATGAATTGGGATGGAAGTATATATGGATATGTATGAATTGTGATGGAAGTATATATGGATATGTATGAATTGTGATGGAAGTATATATGATATGTATGAATTGTGATGGAAGTATATATGGATATGTATGAATTGTGATGGAAGTATATATGGATATGTATGAATTGTGATGGAAGTATATATGGATATGTATGAATTGTGATGGAAGTATATATGGATATGTATGAATTGTGATGGAAGTATATATGGATATATATGAATTGTGATGGAAGTATATATGGATATGTATGAATTGTGATGGAAGTATATATGGATATGTATGAATTGTGATGGAAGTATATATGGATATGTATGAATTGTGATGGAAGTATATATGGATATGTATGAATTGTGATGGAAATATATATGGATATGTATGAATTGTGATGGAAGTATATATGGATATGTATGAATTGTGATGGAAGTATATATGGATATATATGAATTGTGATGGAAGTATATATGGATATGTATGAATTGTGATGGAAGTATATATGGATATGTATGAATTGTGATGGAAGTATATATGGATATATATGGACTGTATGGAATTAATATGAATTATATGGAAAGATAAGTTCTGATAACTTATTAAAAATATTTATTTGTAAGGTTTTTCTATAAAAACGTTTAACTTAATATATAATTTTTTATGAAAAGGAATTAGTCGTGTGCTGAAAGTTTGTCATAAATGTATTAAATGCTAAAATAAATTCTGATGTCATTTTTACATCATTATTGCAACCATAGATGTTCAGAAGAGACGTTTTTGATGCGAGTGGATGAAACAACTTATTACTTGCCGCGCCAATATCTAATTAATCAATCAATTAGTTGCACACAATTGAAATGGGGTTGCTTCAAGTATAATTATTCTGCATATTACTGAAGAAATATGAGTTAGAACCTGGCTATTTAAGTAAGACCAAAAAAGCTTTTAAAATGATTAACACATTTTAACTAAATAGTTTAACCATTTTAACTAATACTTCCTTAAAAGAACTAAAGGCATATGTTTTTTTTTCTTACTCGTAAAATATGAGTATTGTTTTCGGGCCCGGAATTTTTCGTTCTCTTAACCGCTATCAATTTTATTATATTGAAGAGAACTCGTCCTCTCCATGTCCTCTCCATGTCCTCTCCATGTACTCTCCATGTACTCTACTCGTCCTACCATGGTAACTACTTTGTATTTATTTATTTTTTTAAATTTTCACATGCTTTTTTATACATAATATTTATTTAAAATCTTTTCACAATGTAATAATTAAATAATGTAAAATTGTACAAAAAGATCGCCTGGTGAAAGCAAAGATAATTTTATTTAAACGTGATTTAAACGTGAGATTTTTCAACAAAAGAAAATCGTTTGGAATTCAATATTTTTTTATTTTTATTTAAGATTACTATTATGCGTTTTGTTCTTGGAAAAAATCGTTTATTATGCGTTTTGTTCTTGGAAAAAATCGTTTATTATGCGTTTTGTTCTTGGAAAAAATCGTTTATTATGCGTTTTGTTCTTGGAAAAAATCGTTTATTATGCGTTTTGTTCTTGGAAAAAATCGTTTATTATGCGTTTTGTTCTTGGAAAAAATCGTTTATTATGCGTTTTGTTCTTGGAAAAAATCGTTTATTATGCGTTTTGTTCTTGGAAAAATCGTTTATTATGCGTTTTGTTCTTGGAAAAATCGTTTATTATGCGTTTTGTTCTTGGAAAAAATCGTTTATTATGCGTTTTGTTCTTGGAAAAAATCGTTTATTATGCGTTTTGTTCTTGGAAAAAATCGTTTATTATGCGTTTTGTTCTTGGAAAAATCGTTTATTATGCGTTTTGTTCTTGGAAAAAATCGTTTATTATGCGTTTTGTTCTTGGAAAAAATCGTTTATTATGCGTTTTGTTCTTGGAAAAAATCGTTTATTATGCGTTTTGTTCTTGGAAAAATCGTTTTGTTCTTTAAGTTTTATTATGCGTTTTGTTCTTGGAAAAAATCGTTTATTATGCGTTTTGTTCTTGGAAAAAATCGTTTATTATGCGTTTTGTTCTTGGAAAAAATCGTTTATTATGCGTTTTGTTCTTGGAAAAATCGTTTATTATGCGTTTTGTTCTTGGAAAAAATCGTTTATTATGCGTTTTGTTCTTGGAAAAAATCGTTTATTATGCGTTTTGTTCTTGGAAAAAATCGTTTATTATGCGTTTTGTTCTTGGAAAAAATCGTTTATTATGCGTTTTGTTCTTGGAAAAAATCGTTTATTATGCGTTTTGTTCTTGGAAAAAATCGTTTATTATGCGTTTTGTTCTTGGAAAAAATCGTTTATTATGCGTTTTGTTCTTGGAAAAAATCGTTTATTATGCGTTTTGTTCTTGGAAAAAATCGTTTATTATGCGTTTTGTTCTTGGAAAAAATCGTTTATTATGCGTTTTGTTCTTGGAAAAAATCGTTTATTATGCGTTTTGTTCTTGGAAAAAATCGTTTATTATGCGTTTTGTTCTTGGAAAAAATCGTTTATTATGCGTTTTGTTCTTGGAAAAAATCGTTTATTATGCGTTTTGTTCTTGGGAAAAAATCGTTTATTATGCGTTTTGTTCTTGGAAAAATTCGTTTATTATGCGTTTTGTTCTTTTTGTCCCTATAAAATTTAGAATTTAATATATCTATTGCTCCATCCGGTTATTATTAATGTTAATTATTCAAAATTTGATCTTAGAATGGTTTTTATACATAAAAAAATTCTTCAACAATTCTTTTCTTTTATACATATTACTATTGTGCGCAAAAAGTAAAACCAATTTTTATTTTTTAAAAAACTCTTTATTTATTCTTCCAAATTTATTCCATCGCCTTCAAAGCCAACTTTTTTTCCATCCTCGGACTAAAAATGCAATTCCAAATCCTCAGTGCATGCTAAAAACTCATCGGCAGGGATGGCCTTCATGGCACGTGCCGATTCACGTTGAATCTCTTCAACCGACTCGAAACGAAGTCCCCGGAGCGGTCTTTTGAATTTAGGGAATAGACAGAAGTCGCACGGTGCTAAATCTGGTGAATACGGTGGTTGTGGAGCGATATAGGTTTCAATTTTGGCGAAAAAGTAACAAAGAATCAATGTAGTGTGAGCTGGAGCATTACCGTGATGCAAAAACCAAGAGTTGTCTTTTCATAAATGTGGCCTCTTTTTGCGAATTGCTTCCCGCAAACGACGCATAACACTCAAATAAAATTCATTGTTGACAGTTTGGCCCATCGGAAGGAATTCATAATGCACTACACCATGGTAATCGAAGAAAACTGTCAACGTGATCTTCATTTTTGAGCGACTTTGGCGTGCTCTATTCGGTCTCGCTTCAACTTTGTCACGATATTAGCTCGATTGATCTGTTGTTTCCGGGTCGTAAGCATAAATCCAAGTCTCATCTCCAGTTATGATGCATTTCAACTTGTTCCTGATAGTCAGAAAGCTTTGTTTCACACACTTCAACGCAACGACGTTTTTCCAAAAAAATCAGTGTTTTCGGTACCAATACCAGATTTGACGCGTTTGAGGCCCAAAACATCTTTTAAAATGGAATTGACCGAACCTTTTGAATATAATGCATATCTAGCATCGCATTCTGAATAACGTTAAATCGACTGGAGCTTCGATAGTTTTAAAACAAATGGTTTAGTAACGTGCCAGTTAATAAACACTTGTTTATTCTTTAAATATCAACAAAGTTGAATATATTCAAGTATATCTACAAAAAGCTTTGATGGAATTCAAAAGTTACTGCGTAAATTATTCTTATTTAACATTTTAAATGCATGCAAATTAGTTAATTAAATTTGCTTTGTTGTATGTTTTTTGGGATTGGCAACAATACGTTCAAGGTATTATGATATTTAACCCAATTACAACATTAAATATAATTTTTTATCACACATTTTCATGCATATTTTACTAAAAACATTTAACATCTTCCAAAATTTAATTTTTTTTAGATGAAGTTGTTAAAAATAATTTTTTAATATAGCGCATATTTGTTTGTTCTACAAAAATATTAAATACAAATACATTTTTAGATAATTTTTTGCCGACTCATATGTCAGTGGCAACATGCGCCGCTGGTGAACATTAGCGCGGAAGTTCAATTCACTGGCGGCTTTGTCGCAAGCAGTGCTGCAAAAAACGCAGAGACTCGAGGGCATTTGTGATGTTCAGCATCTTGCCTTGTTTGTCGGACTACTATTACTACTACACCACACATATCACTGTGCCTAGAGGAGATGCCCCTTTACAGTTTGGGAAAGATGTGGGTGAGAAGTCTTATTGGGCTCTGTGAAGCTCTACGGTCATATGAGACAGAGACCTACGGCTTAAAGTGGATTCCGAACCACTACAAACATCCATGGCACCGCCGGGACTCGAGCCTGATACTGTGGTACCGAGAGCTATAACGCTAGCTACTCGGCCATCAGGCCACTATTTGTCGGACTACCGGATGCGAGTTTTCTGGGTTTCCTCCCATACGAAATACAAATGATGGGTAGTTCCCCCTAAAGGTCCACCCGGAAAGCACTGCCATCCTTCTTTAGCAATGCAGAACAAAGTCAAACGTCTACCTATGGGTGCTGCATCACAACAGAAGCTGCTCTTTCCCCTTCCCTCCTTCCATGAGACCACACGGGTTCTTGGACTTGATTCAGTTATTGCTGTCTACCCAGTGGGATAAGAAACGACAACAATTAATTGAGAGGGCTACTTTGTTTCTCCTTACTTAAAAAGTCGTATTAATATAGTTGAAGTATAAGAAAAAATGACACCTCAAAATAAAGATAATAAAGCGGGGTATAATATCAGAACTGTTGAAATAATATTTGAACTTTAATTATTACGAATTTAAACAAAATCGTTAATATGTTCTGATTAGTAAGAAAATTTTGATATTAAATATAAAAATATAATTTTTTTTATTAAATATAAAAACGATTAAGTTCGAACGATCTTCTCAAATTTTATATATTTCTTCTAATGCAGCTGGCAAATAGACCTAGATCTTTTTATGCCATAAGGGCTGCACCGGCGTTACTCACTTTGCACTACCCAGGGGGCGCATTTCATTAATATTGTAGCTAATTATTGTTGTTATTCATTAATATTGATTATCATTGTAATTAATAATTTGCAATTACAGATTTTACTTCAGAGTTTTAAAAATTCTTGTTATTCATTTATTGCTAAAATAAACTTATTGCTATTATATTGATGAATTAGGTGACAGGGGCGGTGATAGAATTTTTCACTTGTTAAAAAGGGGTGAGGGTCGCGAATAATAGTATAAGAAGCAACAGATAATTTCTTTTTAAATATGCAAACTTTCGGACTTCTGCAGATATCATTATAAGTCATTGCACTGCGTTTTATTGTAGTTAGAAATCTTATAAATAGATCATTACACAATCGAAATCAGTTTTTATTTTTTAACACTTATCTCACTCTCTGTATCTACTTCAAAATATTATGTTCGAGATTCTTCTGCACTTGACGCGCTCCTTTAAAATAATTCCCCCACCTGTTTGATCAAACTCTTCTTGAAGTGCCATGCTGGCTTATCGTTCTCTGGCTTCCGCTCTCTTACGTCGCACCTTCTACGTCAAGGCAGGAAGGTCATATTTGAAGAAAGAACGAAATAGAAGAAGAAAAAAACAAAATTCCCGTTTTGTTGAAGCGATAATAAGCTTTCGTCATTATTTCCAGAGAACAATGACTGTCGTCTCTTCCCTAAAAATAAAAAAAGAAAAGTAGCTAGCGTATGAAAAGAAGCATCATCTTCTTCCAGCATTCTTGTTCAGCAATTTTCTTTTGGTTTAGGAAGTGCTTGCTGTGCCTTTTTTTGTTTGTTGCCTTTGAGTTTATGGAATTAGCTGGTTGGCAACATTTTTAAAGCAGCAATTCATAAAAAGGCCTTTTAAGCTGCGTTGTTATTGTCTGAGGTGAATTTGTGGATGGGTTTTATTCTTTTATGTTAAGTTAATAATTGTCTTTTGCACATAATGGAATGGATACTCGTACATTTCCTGCACTAATGATCTTCTTTTTTGTCTGTTTTCCGTTGATTGTGTATGGATACAAAGGTAACGGTACAAGTGCCTTTGTATTTCTAAAATAAAAATCTATTTAGGTGCTATAGATAGAGGAAAATAATTTTAACCTTATCATAGTTTCAACTTATTATTTTTTTAAAATGTATAACTGTTTCTAATTTCGTGCTCCTAATTTAACGAGTGTAAACCAATGTTATCTAAAAGCAGACATAATTTCTTTAAGTTCGAATCCTGACGCTGGGTTGAATGTTTGTTAGTGGTTCGGAATTCACGTTAAACTGTAGGTCCCCGTCTAATTAGCCCAAAAAGTGCAAAAAATGTTCATAGAGCAACAAACCAAACCAAATCTACGCTCTGCAAGAGCGCCCCCTGTGGCTTTCAGGAGAGGTGGTCAGTTGGCCTCCAGATTAAGTACTGCGCAACCAGCGCTACCGCTGAGAAACTACGTTTAGTTTACAGTCTTTCTGCATGAGAGGAAACATATTTAGCACAACCCTGTGTATGGGTTGGTCTACAGACTCTTACCCGGAAAGGAAGTATATTTCGTTCATCATGACTGTCTCCCCCCCAAAAAAAAAATAATAAACGATAGTAGCGAGCGTATCAAAAGGAGCATCATCTTCTCGCATTCTTGTTCAGCAATTTTCTTTCGGTTGAGAAGTGCTGGCTATGGCTTTCTTTTATTTGTTGCCTTGGATGGGTACGGTTGAGGTTGTGGAATTAGCTGGCTCGCAACATTTTTAAAGCAGCAGTTCATAAGAGAAACCCTTTGGAAGAAAAGAGTGGTTCTTTTATGTGAAATCAATAATTGTCTTTTGCACATAATGCAATAGATACTCGTACATTTCCTGCACTAATGATCTTGTCTTTTTTTTTCTTTTTACATCACCTATGTGTTCTCAGTGTTCCATTGATTGTGTATTGATCCAAAGGTAACGGTAAAAGTGCCTTTGTATTACTGAAATAAAAAGCTATTTAAGTACTATAGCTAGACGTAAATGATTTATTCTTATCATAGTTTCATCGTATCTTTAAAAAAAATGTATAACTGATTCTAATTTCTCGCTTTTAACTTAACGAATGTAAACCAATGATAGTAGCAGATTGTACTGATTTTATTATATTGCCCAATTGAATTTTAGTTCTCTAGGAAGAGTATTTTTGGTGTTTTTGTTATAAAGAGTTATAGATGATTTGCTAGTTTAGTATCGCTTATTCGTATTTAAATGTTATAACCGTGCTTATTCGCTCTTCTACCGCTGCAATGGCCTAGTGGCCAACTAACTAGTGCTCTGGCCTTTGGTGCCACATACTCCAGGTTCGAATACTGGCGCTGGGATGATTGTTTGTTAGTTGTTCGGAATCCACATTAAACTGTAGGTCTCGGTCTAATTAGCCTAAATTGTGCAAAAAATGATCGTAGAGCGACAAACCAAACCTATTAAAATTGCTTCCTGATCGCCAATTGACTGTCACTCTGGCCTTGGTGCCATATGCTTCAGGTTCAAATCCTGGCGCTGGGATGAATGTTTGTTAGAGGTTCGGAATTCGCGTTAAACTGTAGGTCCCTGCGTAATTAGCCTAAAAAGTGCACAAAATGTTTGTGGAGCGACAAACAAAACCTACACATTATCATAGTACCCCCTGTGGCGTTCAGGAGAAATTGTTCAGTCGGCCTGGAAAATCTCACTCGAGAGGGAATACCGCGCAACCAGCGCTTCCGCTGAGAAACGTTAAGTTTACAGTCTGTCACCCCGAGAAGAAATATAGTTAGCACAGCCCTGTGTATTGGTTGGCCTACAGACTCTCACCCGGAGAGGAAGTATATTTCGCTCATCATGACTGTCCCTGCCCAAAAAATAACGAAAGTAGCAAGCATATCAAAGAAGCATCATCTTCTGGCATTCTTGTTCAGCAATTTTCTTTTGCTTAGGAAGTGCTTGCTGTGCATTTTTTTATTTGTTACCTTGGGGATGGTGTACGGTTGAGGTTGTGGAATTAGCTGGCTCGCAACATTTTTAAAGCAGAAACTCATAAAAGAAAAAAGAATTATTTTCTGAGGTGAATTGGCGGATGGGTTTGAGTGGTTCTTTTATGTGAAATTAATAATTGTCTTTTGCTCTTAATAGAATGGATACATTTAAAACTCGTACATTTCCTACACTAATGATCTTTTTTTTTTTCTCATCACCTCAGTTTTCCGTTGATTGTGTATGGATACAAAGGTAACGGTAAAAGTGCCTTTGTATTTCTAAAATAAAACGCTATTTGGGTATTTACTTATGGTTAGAGGTAAATGATTTTAACATGAACATAATTTCATCTTATTATTTTTAAATGTAAAACTGATTCTAATTTCGCTCTCCTAACTTAACGAGTGTAAATCAATGCAGAATAGTAGCTGAATTGACTAAATTTTAATTCAGCTACTAGTTGAGGAACGCAATATACCGATTTTATTATATTACCTAAATGAATTCTAGTTTTCTAGGAAGAGCATTTATAGAGTTTTTGTTTATAGAAGTTCAAGATGATTTGCTAGTTTAGTATTGCCAATTCGTATTTAAATGTTGTAACCGTGCTTCCTTCTACGCGCTGCATTTTAGTACCACAGGCTTCAGATTCGAATCCTGTGATTGCATGGATGTTTATGAGTGGTTTGGAATTCACTTTAAACTGTAGGTCTATTTAATTAGCCCATAAAGTGCACAAAATGTTCGTAGAATGACAAACCAAACCAAACCAAATCTACGCGCTGCAAGAGCGCCCCCTGTGACTTTCATTAGAAATGCTCAGTCGACCTCAAAATTCTCACCCGAGATGAAGTACTTCGCAACCTGCGCGCCCTCTGAGAAACATTTAGCTTACAGTCTCTCTCCCCGAGAGGAAATATATTTAAAGCAATTCTGTGTATTAGTTGACCTACAGATTCTCACCTGGAGAGGAAGTATCTTTATTTTCGACTTAGAAATGGAATCCTTCAAAGATTCTATAAATATGTCTTTAAATAAGTTGAAATTTGTATGTTTGGGGTGTTTGTGCATGTATAAATAAAAATGCGAACTCTCAAACTTGTGTCTTAAGTCTCAACCCAGCCACACCCCCAGTTTCAATAGAGTTGCTCCAACCCATAACACTACAATGTGTTAATCTTCGTGTAAAAAAACCGAATGATGTTTTCTACTTTTTATGGTATAAATAACTTAATAATGTTTGGGGGAAGAAACTTTACTGCTCTTAGATCAGTGGTTCTCAAAGGGTACTGGTGTGCCCTAGAAGATTCCAGGGTGCACAATTACTTTTTTTTTTGTCAGCTTTCCAATTCAACGATAGCTTTCACTACAAGCAACGGACCTTTCAGTTTTTTTTTTTCTTTCTTCACATAAGAGGTCGGCAAAAAATGTTTCCGAGAAATTACGATCGGTAATTTCCACGGTTGGCTACTAGGAGCGCTAGCGTCTATGTGTTTTTCAATGCTAAAAAAATTTCATCAGCCTCCGAGATTGTAAGTCTGTAAGTTGTAGCCTATAGAGTTGATTATCCAAATATAAAACTGTAAGGCGTTAATAGCGATGCTTATTTGTCAGAAATTTGTGTATATAAAGTGCTTAATATTATTTGTACATTTTTAAATGCGCCCCGACTACAAAAAGCTTGGTGACTACTGTCTTACTTACTATATTTATATATTCTTCTTCATTAGCGCAATAGCCCGATGGTGGGCAAATGCCGTCTGTCTATTGGCAGATTTCGAGTCAGAAGATGTTTTCTTTTTACGGAGTTAGCTTGTCAGCCCTACGCCCAATATATGAAGTCCAATCAGATTAATATGACCACCTACTTTCGTCGTCAACGTGAAATAACCCATCACAAAAGGCAGGTGGCTGCCCATTGCAGTGGAGTGTATATAAAGAATTACACTTAATACCCCGTTCCACACTCCACTTAAAGCCAGAATATACAAGAGTGTATATTCTGGCTTTTGACTGGTGGTCACATTAATGTGACTGGACTGTGTATATATATCTTGAATTTGTTTTATCAACATAAATATATTTTTATGCATTTGATCTAATTGGATAGATCATTTTCACAGTATTTGATATATTATTTTATATATTATAAAATTGTTTTGTAAAGCAAGATAAAAGTAACTGAAGTTAAATAAATATTTGAAATAAAATATTTTGTATTTTTGAGTATAAAACTATTGCAGCATCTCAATTTTTTTTCCCAGTTACCAGAATAATTCAGTACAAATCCTGGCAGTTCAGTACAATTCAGTACAAATATTTGTTAACTATTTTGATCCATTAGCTCTTTAGTTGTGACAATTATGATTTCATTTATCTCAAAACCAAAACAAACGATTTTTAATAGTTTAATTAATTATTTGTTATATAAACTTGAAGTGAAAAAATAAGTGCTTGTAAAATTTTAAAGAACAGAATTTGTTTTACCTAGAATTATTTGAAGTAAACCTATACATAATACAAATTTTAAGCAGTGTTTACTTTTAATCTCTAAAACATAAATTTCCAAAACTTTTTTAACCAAGCATAAATGAAGATAACGTAAACTAATGTTACGCTAAAAAGTTTACGAACAATTCATAATTTAAAATAGCGGAATTTAAATAAAACTTCTTTTTCTATTATTTTTTCCTTACATCACCAAAAGCCTTTGCACTGTTCTATGACTTTCAATATCATTTTTATCTCGTTTTATTTTAGGCTATATATTTTCTGTTTATTGCATAATACAACGTAGTGAACCCGCGTAATTCCACGTTGAATCTGTCACATTTTGATGATGAATGACTGTGAAAGGAGTGCCATATATCTTATTGTGTCATTTTAAATACTATTGTAGAACACTTTGTTTTTTAAAACTCTTCAATCCAAATTGTTTCATAAGGGGAAAAAAACTTGTTTTAAATGGTAAAGTCTTTATTACGCAAACTAAGATAACTATTTTTAGTGGTTGTACATTTTCTTTTTTTTTTAACTTTCTGTTTGTCTTTATCAGCGTTTTCCACTGCAAGTTACTAGTTCGTTAAACTTACTTTTTTTAAAAATGCCACCTTTATTGTGTTAACATTATTTAGTTTAGGGAAGAAGCTTCTGTTGACGAGACTTGATCCTGCATCATATAGAAGATAACAGAAAAATCCACCTGACGAATCAATGCGAGTCGCTCTATCACAATCTCCAGCGAATCTACTCGTTTTTTAAAAGTAGCAGGAATAGATCTTGGATCGATTCACACGCTATAACTAAAGCACGAGTCAATACTATATAAAATAAATAGTAATATAGGGTTTATAATATTAAATATCAGCTGCAATAAATGAAAAAGTGAGTAGCTATATAGCGCTGAGACTAAAATATGCAGAATTAAGCACTTTCACAAAAATATGATATATATTGGCATTGTGTTGTTTCTTATCACACTTGGTAGACAGCAACATCTATGCCAAGTCCAAGAAACCATGTGGTCTCGTGGAAGGAGGGAGACAAACTTCTGTTGTGATGGAGCACCCGTAGGTAGAAGTCTGACTTGACTCCACGGCGCTGAATTTTTGCGAAATGGGGTTGTTAACCATACGCCTACGGCTTAAAGTGGATTCCGAACCACTGTAAACATCCATGGCTCCGCCGGGGCTCGAACCAGAAACATGTGGCGCCAGAGCGATAATCACTCAGCCATCAGGGTCTTATATTGACATTGTAAATGTTTTGAAACTGCTTCAGAGCTCATGGCCAATTGGCTAGGGCTCTGACCTTTGTACCACAGGCTTCAGGTTCGAATCTTAGCTGTGACATGGGTGCTTGTTAATGATTGTTGTTTACCCATCCTGTGCGCAAATTGATAGCAACAAACCAAAAAAAAAAAAAAAAAAAAAAAAAAAACCGCTGAGCTACTTCCTGGAAAATTAATTTGGTTGATTTCAAATTTGCTGCAATTATTTTCTGTTACATAGACTATTTTACGGTATAATTTGTTTGTAACATTTTAAAGATTTCGCTCATATCTGTTATTATTATAATAATCGTTTATTTTAATTACATTAAATTTTATTTTAAGATTTTTAATTGAGATAAAACTAATACAAATGATCAGATAAAAACTGGATGCAAAGATTACAATTATGAAAAAACGCGTTGTTTGAAAGACTAAAATTTAATACAACAATCAATAATAAATTTAAAACAACAATAATAAAACAATAAATATTACATTAAATTTCAATTGAATTTTCGAAAACATTTAAGACGATTTTTTTAAAATTTATTTATTAATACTACTGAATAGAAAAAAGGTTTCTAGTTGAAATCATAGTATAAACAATATTTTTTATAAATTAAACGAGATATCTAAAATATGATATTATTTTATAGCATAATGTGTAGTATAAAATTTTAGAAGTATTTAAATTCGCTCTATAATTTAACGAATTAAAAACATTACAATAAAAACTAAATCTTTTATGAAAAGGCGGGTTATATTATTTTTTTTAGCGCGCAATCTGAGCATGCGCCCTAGGGAGAAAAAGCTAAACGTTACGGTAACTAACGCACGGTTGCAAAAAAAACATGCATGAAAAGTTATCTATTTTCGGGGAAAAAAATGGATGGTAATAACGTACGGTATGCAAAAACTGAACTTATGTTAAAACATGCATGAAAAGTTATCTATTAAAAATGGATGGATTTGGCTACAACTCAGTTGCAGAGCAATAATGGCAATCATCTTGTCACAACCTAAGAATTGATTCGAATCTTTTTCTCATTCTTACAGTTGGTTTATTGTTAAATGTTATGATGACCTTTCTACGTCTGAAAAGTTGCGCTAAATAAAGGTAGTTATGAATAATTTGAATTCCAAACAAATTTAAGCAATTTCCAGAGTTCATCTTCTGCAAAGATTTATATCTGCTTTGTTTAGAATTTTGCGACTCTACAAATAATTGCTTCTCTATAAAATGAATATATACTTCTATTTTTATTACACCTTGTTTTGGTAATCTTGAAATTTAGATATTTAAGTTTAAATAAATATGCAGTCGCATGTACATTCGTTTGCTTTTATTTTTTTTTTACATAAATTAAGATAAATATTCTATAAATAATTTTGATTAAATGCAAACGATTTTTAAAGAATTATTTTGAAACACAAAATTCAATTGTTTTATAATTTTATTCTAAACTCACTAGAGCTTTCAATAGAAATTAATTATTTATTAATTAAGATCATTAATAATTTATTTATGATCTTAAATTAAAACGAAAATAGTTTCACTTTTTTTATGCTATTTTTAAAATACAATTTAAATACAAACGTAATTTTTTTCTAAATTACGATAAATATTCCATAAATAATTTTGATTAGATGCAAACGATTTTTAAATAATTATTTTGAATCACAAAATTCAATTGTTGTATGATTTTATTCTAAACTCACTAGAGCTTTCAACAAAAAAATGGGCTAATTTATCTATGTAGTTCAATTAAAATGAAATTAGTTTCCGTTTTTTATATTATTTTTAAAATACATTTTTCCTAAACTGAAACCATTTTATTGAATATTTCTTACGATGAAAAAGCATGATCCCATTAGATAAATGCACATCGCGAACAGCCATAAACAATTTGAATAACATAAATTAAAGGAAAAAAAAAAAGAAAAATATTAATCGCTTCTGAAATTAATAACACATACGAAGCAAATATGCTAAAAGAAATTGTTAAAGTTTTAAGACAAAGATTATTATATATTTTTAATATGACGATTTATGGTTGATATGGATTTATAGGAATAAAATATAATATTGAACATAAAAAGAAAGCTAATATTGAGAATCTCTTTGCATAAATGAAATTAAAACATAATAAATTATTAATTAAAACATAATTGTAAGTTAAAGCATAATAAATTATTAATTAAAACATAATTACAAGCTGAAACATAATAAATTAGTAATTAAAACATATTTGTAAGTTAAAACCTAATAAATTAGTAATTAAAACATAATTGCAAGCTGAAACCTAATAAATTAGTAATTAAAACATAATTGCAAGCTAAAGCATAATAAATTATTAATTAAAATATAATTTCAAACTAAAACATAATAAATCTTCTTCTTTTAACAATGATAATTTGGAATTAATGACTTTAAAATTTCTATTTATTTGACTGTAAGAAACATAATTTTAACTAAATATAATACATATAGAGAATTATTTTCACTTCATTTATTAAGAATTTTAATATTTAACACGAATAAATCTTCTATTGTGACTTAAAAAAAAAATGAGCAAAATATCCAAATGCTACCGTAATAAAAATAGGTGAGGATTTTTCAGACGATGAAACGTATTGCATTGGAAGAACAAAAACAATTTATAGTATGTAGGGTGTTGGAAGATGACTCAGAGGTAATTTAGGGATTTATGGTAATATTCAAAGGTCACCATTAACAGACTGAAGTTAGCTGTTAACATACGAGGTTCTTGTAGTGTTTTAGCGACTATTTTTTTTATCCAGATAAGGGCGTTGCCGTTTTTCTACTGAAATATTTCTATTTTTCTTCTTGAAAACTACTAACTTCTCCGTCGGTCACAAAATTTATGAGATTTAGTAGGGAGGTCAACGACCGATGTCTCAGATGTATGTGGAATAATATCTTTAAGTTTTACTTAAAGTTATACCAGAATATTTCACTAATTAAAAAAAAAATTCTTTCAGGAATACATTAAAAGTTTTAATGTACGTTTTATTATTTTTTTTCGCCCATTTAGTTTTTGGAAAAAAAAAGGAAGTGTTTACCAATACCAAAATGTTTATGATGCATCCATTTTATTTTTTAAATGTATTTTTCCCTATTTCGATTCTAACGAATCTGAAAATGAAGTATATTTTTATACTAATGGCAGACTTTAAATAGGATTATATTGCTGAGCTGCTGCTTCTATTACTACTAGGGCATGATGGCCGAGTGACTAGCTCTCCAGCGCCCAGTGCCACAGGTTTCGGATTCGAATTCCGGTGGTGCCATGGACGTTTGTAGTGGTTCGGCATCATTGCGTTAGTTATGTTCAATATTTCATTCCGGCATGATGGCCAATTGGCTAGCGCTCTGGCGTTGGGTATCACAGGCTTCAGGTTCGAATCCTGCCGGTGGCATGGATGTTTGTCAGTGATTCGGGATCCACATGCCCGCTCTAATTAGCCCAAAGTGTGCACAAAATGTCCTTACAGCGACAAACCAATATTTCATTCTTCTAACAATGTTATATTGATATGTTTTCTATAGAATATATTAATTCTTTAAAGCATAAAACTAATTAAAAAATTTTCTAAGCTATGATATTAATAAAGGTTTGATGATTTTATTAAGATTGTGAACAAGTACAAAATCCTGAAGATCCATTTTGTTTTCCAACGGCTTTTTAAAAATCTATCAATGCACTCATATACATGGCGAAACATTAAACTGCCGATAAACTTATATATTAGTAAAGCTTTAGATATTATTTTAAAACCATCTTATTCTACTGAAAAAAAATTGAACGATTGACATTATTTTACTATCGTCAAAGTGTTCTTTTTCTTGTTGCAACATAATAGCCCTGTGTCCAAAGGTTTGTTCAGCTCCTTTAGTTTTTATTGTTTTCGAAGGAATGCGCGCGTCAAAAAGATCTCCTTTTTTTTCCAAAATATTTATTTTGATTTCATAAGCGATATCAAATTTCCTTTACTGGAAACATATTTGCGAAACATATCGTAACATTATTTAAAAAGTATTGCGAAAATTTTGAAAAAAAAGCTGTAAAGAATTTACGGAATGTGATTATGAATGACGAATCTCAAATTGATTAAAATGTTTTTAATACTTGTTTACATTTCATCAAAATTTTCTTTAGCTTGATATCTTGTGTCATCAAAAGTTTATCGGGTTACAATAGTTTTGTTTTTCTTTTCTTTCTATATAGTAGTATTCCGTCAAAAAAGTGTTTTTAAAATATTCATTACATTGCCAATTTGAATTGCCTCGTGTTGATCATCATTCTTATTTGTATCAAGTGATTTTATTTCTGAGAATAAATTTACGTGATACATCGAGGTCAATATTTGTGGAATATTAATTTTTGTGATTCTAAGAAAGGAATACAGACACTTGAGTTAAAATGTATGGATTATTTTAATAGTTAATAACATTTGACGGAATGCACACTCAGGATAGATGTTACGTTATGATATTTATAGAAAATGTAACTGAATTTGTAGAGCTTTAATTGTCCTAAAGCAGAAAATATTTCGAAAAAAACAATGAACTTCAGCTATTTCAAATTTTAGAGCTCTATATGAAAATAAACTTTATAGTTTTGGAATTTTTAAGTTTTAATCTGGCTTCACTCGGGGCTCAGTGGCAACATGCTCCACTGGTGATCATGTTGTAGACACTGTTTCAAAAAGCGAGGAGGCTTGGTGGTGTTTGTGATGTTCAGCATTTTGCCTTGTTAATGCGACTACATGCTGGGAGTTTTCCGGGTTTTCTCCCATACAATACGCAAATATGGGGTAAAAGTCCTCCCGGAAGGCATTGCCCTCCTTTTTCAGCGACTCGCTGCCTAATCAGAGTTCTAACTACTTGTGCCCTCTCTCAACAAGAAGCTGCCCTTTTACTTCCATCCATGAGTTGATGGCCAACTGACTAGAGCTCTGATCTTTGGTACCACAGGCTTCAGGTTCGAATCTTGGCGTTAGCATGGATGTTAGTTAGTGGTTCGGAATCCACGTTAAACTGTAGGTTCCGGTCTAATCAGCCTAAAGTGTGCACAAAATGACCGTAGAGCGACAAACCGAACCATCAAACCCATCCATGAGTAGACTACTCACAGGGTGCCCGTTCCGCGCTGTCGGGCACTGAAGATTACTAGTCGCAATAACGATTTTCTTCTTTCCATTAATATATCCTAAATGTAACTTCGAGTTTTCCCAGTTCGTTTAAGTTCAGTGCCATCTAGTACGGCGATAGATAGATGAACTCTTCATCAAAATCATTTTAATATCATAAAAATTAGATTAAATAAAAATTGCCTCATCATGTTTCTAATAATATATTTTTCATAATTTGAATATAAAATTTGTAAGATATTAACAAAACAATATATACTTTTATTGGTTGAAAATTTTTTTCTGATATCGAAAAAAAAAAAGATATATGAAAAAAAAAAATTTCAACTGCTGAACAGCTCCGAGTTCGGTGTTTCTTATCTCAAAGTTTTTCGTCACATTTTCACTTAAAGATATCAATTGGCGGCGATTAAACTTATAACTCGATTACAAAAGTATCATCATCAATCTAGTACTTCTGATAAACTGATATGCATAGACCTGTCTTTCTTAACTCCGAATTTCAAAGATTTTCTTTGCAATTGACTTTGTCGCCTCTGAGAAAGCACTGGTGTCTTTTTCGCTCGTCCTACCATAGGAATGTTCAAAATTGTCCATTTATTTTAAAATTTTCCCATCTAAACTGAATTTGGAGCATAGCATGAGAAATGGAAACCAATACTTCCAGAAGCAGATCCATGTCTCTGCCTATTATATGGGGTGCTTTGGAATTGTCTGATGAAGGAATCCTAAAATTGTGTTCGCAGACTAGCTTCGTAGACAGCGAGCTATTGAAAGCTCACGAAACAGCAGTTATCAAGATTCTAGCTGTGCAGAAGCAACAGTTGGAGAAAGGATATACCCATTGTATCACTTATCAAAGGGAATGTGCTAAGAAGGAGTTGGATGGGGTGAGAAAAAATCCTTTTTATAATGTCATTACTTACTTGCCTTTAGCGAAGAACTGTTCTTATTTTAAGGAAATGATAAAATATTTTAGTTACTACAATAAGAAAAAAAACATAGCTTGTTATTATGTATCATTACTTTTTAGTAGCGCTCGGTGCCACGGGATTCTTGTTCGAGTCATGGATGTTTGGTGTCACTACTGTATCATGGATATTTGTAGTGGTTCAGAACCCACTTTAAGCCGTAGGTCCCGGTCTAATATGAGTGCAGAGAGTTGGCCTAAGGCTGAAAACTCTAACCCGTCAAAAGAACGTTGGTACCACAGGCTTCAGGTTCGAATCCTGGCTTTGGTATGGATGTTTGTTATGGTTCAGAATCCACTTTAAACTGTAGACCCCTTCTTATTAGTTTAAAGTATGCAAACAAATTGTCGTAGAGCGACAAACCAACCTCATGTTTCAAAATCTGCCAGTAGGCAGACGGCCTTGGATGACCATGGGGCTGTTGTGCCAATGATGATGATGATGATTACTTTTTAGTAAAAATAAGATTTTGTTTTATTTGTTTTTATCTTGTGTGAACATGGTGTTCTGGTTAGAGGTCCGTGGTGTCATCAAAAAAGTGATGCCGTAAAAAGTGAAGCTATAAAATTAAAAATAACTAAGAGTGTAAGTTATTATTTAAAACAAATTATTCTCCTCGCGCAACGCGAGAAACTTTGATTTAAAATAAACGCTGATTTTCACGTGATTTTATTTGTGTGTTTCAAAACTGGCATCAAATACGTGTTGCTAAATCGAACGATTGATCAATATCAAGTCACGTGTTCTGTAGTTCATTTTGAATTGTGTGGCTTTCAACGTATAAACAGATATTGTTTTAGTATCATCAAAATAGTGTAGGATTAGTTTATGATTACAAAGGTTAATTGAACTATCACCTTAACAGACTTCTCTGTCTGAATCGAGCAGTGCTTCTTGTAGTGTTTCGAAAATGCTTCTTCATAAAGTTGAGTTATTAAATTTTGCCTAATTGCTTATTCATAAAGTTGAGTTATTAAATTTTGCCTAATTGCTTATTCATAAAGTTGAGTTATTAAATTTTTAATTTACATTCTGTCGCTATTGAATTTGACAGTTGAATTTGACAGTTCTTGAGTATTCTGCATTTTAGGTTTCTAATTTCGCCAAGCCCTTTTTCGCGTCAAATAGAATCGCAAAACTAGCAGTATTTTGTAAGCACAATTTTGTTTGTTTAGGAGGGCAGTTGGCGAAACCTCCAAAGAAAAAGTCGCCAAATAAGCAAGCCGAACCCTAAAGTGCAGAACTTCCAATCTGACCAATTGCTTCCTAAATTTCCTTGGGTTATTGAACATTGGTATATTCTTATGTGTATTATTTCTGCTAAGTATATTGACACATAATAAATCGAAATTCGTGAAATTATTTAACTTTTTTAATTTTATATCAATTATGAAATCTTTCCCTGATGTATCATATTGCAAACGGGTTTCTTTTTATATATTTCTTTAACTTTAGAACTTTATGAAGAAACAACTGTTAAAAGTATTAAATCTTGTTATATTCCTATTGTTAGTGAAGTCGCTTATAGTTTTAATGTTTTAATTCTTTAGAAATTTGTACCTTAATCACGATACCTATTTTAAAATACAATATGGCTTCTTTCACAATATGATTTTATATAAACCCTTTTTTTTTTCTTTTTGGATGGTATATGTTCAAGATGAGTTATGAATGGCGTTAGACATATATATTTTTTTTCATATTTTTAATAACGCATCTGTGGGACCTGATGGTCGAGTGGCTAGCACGATAGCACAAGTTGAGTCCCGGCGATGCCATGGATGTTTGTAGTGGTTCAGAATTCACTTTAAACCACAAGTCCTGGTCTAATAGGATCGTAGAGCGTTGTGGGGGTAGTGTTATTCGCGTCCGTAGCATATCTTCAAGCTACACGTGCAACCTGGGTAGTGCTAAATGAGTAACTTGGTGCAGCCCTTGCTTGTGAATCGGTGTAGGTGAACGGAGTACCTTGTCGCGAAGCGACCAAACCTCCTAGTTGCAACATAAAAATATTGTCAGTCGGCTCAAGGCCCATAGTAAATGTAAAACACATTGCATAATTTTAAAGTAAAAATAAAAACTTAGAACTTGGAAACTTGGGTTGTTTGAGTTGCTAGGCCACTAATGAAGACCTGCAATTTACCTACCTTGTTATCCGCGTTTCTAATTTGTTGGAGAAGTTCTCCAGAGTTTTTTAATTCCGAGAAAATGGATACAAATCCTTTCATAAGTAGCAAAGCATTTTGGATAAAGGGGCTTGATCCGCGATGCTCCGTAAGTGAGTCAATTGATTTTGGGAGAAGTCATTGTTGATGGTGGCAGTAGTGGCTGGTTGTTGAGATGGTGGTTGATTTTTCGTTGCCGAATCATAGGAAAAGTTTGGTGTCACCTGTCTGGCTGATACGTGTTTTGGGTATGTGGCGTACTTGGTGGAACAGCCCTTGCTTATGGCATAAGGATAACTGTCTCTAGTATTGCCAACTGCATTTAAAAAAAAATAATAATAATGCATCTAATGGTTTCTATTATTCACATAAATTGTTTAATTTTGCCAGGATATTTCAGTTGATTCAAAAGCAAGCTATAACTAGAAAATTTTAAGTATCTGAATACATTAGCATAACAACTTTCAATTGAAATTACTCGCATAAATCCTCTTATGTTTATACATCTATTAAAAAAAAAATAACAGTGCTCTGTGTCACAAAACTCGATTGGCGTTTTTACTCTCTATGAAAACCTTAGATGTGAATTTAATGCTCCTAAGGCACCGTCAAGCCTTTTCGTCTTCTAATGATTGATACACACACAACGAGCTGTTTTATGTATGCATGCTTTCCCTATCGTCCTAGAATCGCACCTGTTCAAACTTCAAAGCGCTGATAGTGACCGATGGAGACTTGACGATTGTCTGCCTGATGACAGGATGAAATAACGGACTAGACGGCCAATTTTTCAACAAACAGTCCAAATTTCTGAAGGTTAATGGATCGCGCAATTTCCTTTTCTGAGAAATTTTTTAGCTGTCTGTGAATATGTTATTCCCAGTTGATTATTTCGACTACAGTGCTCTTTATATTGACACAGCTGCTGTAATACCAAAAGATGGATCGTGTTCAAATGAGAAACAAACTGAGTGTTAAGTCAACTGAATTGGGAATATCATTTAGGTATTCACCTATTAATAAAAATTCCACCGTGTTTCAAAAGTTTTTTATCATTGTCTGATTTTTTCGCTTTCTAGTGAATATAGGTTTTTTTTTTGTTTATTTTAATAGAATTTTTTTTTTTTTAATTTCAGGACTTGACTTGGTGCTTTGAGATGTAGGCTCGCGACGATGCTTTATCTCAATTTATACAAACGTTTTTTGTTGTTGTTGTTTTAAAATAAACAGACACAACGATTTGGCAGAAGTGAAAATAAAACGTTTATAAAGGAACTACTCTAAAACTCGAAATTCTAGAAGTCATTGCTTATGACGGCTTACAAATTCCATTTTAAAATACAATAATCGCTGCTCGCACTTCCTAGAACCAAAAGAATATTAATGAGAAGAGTAAATTTGAAAACGAAAGAAAGATAAAACTACAGATCAAATAGATCCTAATATTTTAAGAGTTTAAGCGGTGGTTAGAATATATGACATACAACTAGTACTTGAAATAGAAAATGAAATAATAACTTCAGAAAGAAAACGTGAAGTTTTGTATAGCTGGGGTTGAGACACAGGGTTACGAGACTTTTCGTAGAAATTGAAATATCGTTGTTGTCGTGTAATAAGTATCCTTTGATGTATCAGACGTCCAAGTTAATTTCATCAAATCGCTTTACTTAATATCGGAATTTACATTTTGGGCCATGTTGCTAATAATAGCACATAATTTAAGATATAGGCTATGTCAATATTTTAGAAAAATTGTAATTTGTATGAATTAACTTATGTTGTTTCTTATCCCACTGGGTCGACAGCAACATCAACATCTAGTACAAGAACTCCGTGGGGTTTCATGGAAGGAGGAAAGGGGGGCAACTTCTGTTGTGATGAAGCACCCGTAGATAGAAGTCTGACTTGGCTCCGTGACGCTGAAGGAGGAGTGCCTTTCTGGAGGAATTTTAGGGGGGATTGCCCTTAAAAAGGCGTACCTACTGGATTACCCCCCTTTACCCCATTACTGAATATTGTATTTTTATTGTTAAAAGTTGGTATATATGTGGTGAAAATACAACAATATTTATTACGGAAGCGATCTGCAACATTCAGAAACCTACCTAAGGGTATCAACACTAGTGAATATTGGTTCACGCAGGACGGTGCCCCTCCACATAGAACGCTCAGTGTGTTTGACATCATTAACAATAAGTTTGGAACCCGAGTAATCGCTTATCAATACCCAAACAGTTATCCCATTACTAGTGCATTGCATTGGGACCCTTATTCACAAATTGAATCCCTGTGATTTCTGTCTTTGGGGTCGTAGGAAATATTTGGTTTACAAGAAGCCGACATATCCATAACTTATTCATTTGTGAGCATTAAAAAAGAAACTCTTGAATTTGTAGCTGACTTGTAATCCTAATAATTTATTAATAATTTGCAATCTTAATAATTTGTACTAGGTTGTACTATTGTATCACTTCTGGCGGTTATCACTTAGAAAAGAATTTAATAGACATTTTAGCAATTAGATGTGTCAAACGTTAGACACATCTAATTGCTAAATGTTTCTTATGCGTATTATATTCATTATACTATGCATATATAATTTGTTTTAGAATTAATAAATACGTATTTTCTGAATGACAGCACATGCAATTTTTTTGAAAATGAATCGCTTTCTTTTTTTTCTTCTTTACGTCGAATGATATTTTTTAGCATAACTTATTTCATTATTCTGCATATTTGATCTTTTTATTAAACATCAAACATTTTGTAATACACAATTACCTTCATTCTATATGTTTTTAAAGTTTGTTTCCGGCACTGGTACGTTACCACCACGCCATCAGGACGTCGTTATTGTCACGTTAAAATAGTTATGTAACGTGAGAAAGGGGGATATGGGGGAGTCTTTTTATTAAGGTCACAGTAGAGTGTTTGTAGACTACTGACAATGGTACATTTTCATTGTTCTGTGTATCTATCATTTACCTTATAATTAATAAATAAGTAATTTCTGAATAGCAGCACATTTAATTTTTTTTTTTAAATTGAATCGTTTTTTTTGTTTTTTTTTTTAAGTCAAAAGACATTTTTTATCATATTTTATTTTTTTGTAGTTAATAGTTTTCTTAATTCTGTATTACAAATGTTTGATATTTATCTTCATATTGCATGTTCTTTAACTTTATTTTCGGCACTGGTACGTTACCACCACGCCATTAGGACGTTATTATTGTCGCGTTAATATAGTTATGTACCATGAGAAAGAGGCAGTGTGTCTTCTAGATATGTATTTATGTGTGTTTTATTAAGGTCACACTAGAGCTTTTGTAGACTGACAATGGTACATTGTCTACCTCAGGGGTGACCAACCCAAACAATCTTACGGGTCGCTTTGGAAATGCATCCTAACTCCGCGGGTCGCATATAAATTTATATATCCCCCTACTGGATTCAGACTCACTTTTTTTGTAGTGAAAAATTAAAGCACAATGAGTTATTATTTTTGTGTTTACTTTTATTCCTATATGCATACATATTATTCCATAGATATTATAATAATAATGATACTAAATGCACATTGTAAAGAAATATAGAACACTAAAACTGAAATATAAACAAAATAAAAAAAAAATGAAATCATTAAAAAAATAGTTATTTTACTAGTGCGATGTTTGTTTGCGGAAGAATATTATTTTAAAATCAAAGTTAATTTTTTCTCATCATTTCCGCAGTTCATTTTTGAATATACAGACTCGCACATTATGTATTTTTTTAATACATTGGTTTTCACTACTTTGGGTACTATAAAATAAATATATTTTGAAAAAGAGTGATAAATCTCACGGGCCGGAAAAATATTCAAGGCGGGTCGCTGATTGACCACCCCGGTCTACCTAATACTATATTATATATTTAAATTAAATGAAAAATTTCATTTTTTTCCAGTCACGCTTAATAAAGACATGCTATCTAAAGAATAACAAGTAATATAAAAATTTTTTTAAATCAATTCCTACTTTTTTTTCACTCTATTGCAGAAAAGTTCTTTACAAATTAAGTTGAAATTTTGCTCTTACATCTGGCGCCATCTATTGGTAGATACATGCAACTTAAATCTAAAAAAAATATATAATTAATTAATTAAATTTAATTACTGAATTAATATTTGAAAAAATGTATTTGAACTTGAGTGGATGAATAAAAAGTGCTTTATGAACGATTGAAAATTTGAACAAGATATACAAGAGGTGAGCTAATAGTAGGAATTGAAAAAGAGAAACAGTTAAGAAAAGTAGGGAATATAATGAGGTGCTCTCCAGTCATGTGCATGTCATAATCGCAAAGGGGGTACATATCTTAATCAGCCAGTCCTATTCTATACAGGTGATTCTGTAAGTAGTCCGTCCTGGCCATCGACAATTCTAAAGCAAGCAACGCTTACAGCTCTAGACAAGGAATGGTAAAATCTCGTTGATTTATTCAATAGGGAATTCCACTTTTTCTCAGAAACCATCTCTCTATACATGTTGAATTTTATAAAGATTTATATCGTGGAAATAAATTTATGGTGCATTTATAATGCTTGGTACTTCTTCATGTCTAGTAGGAATTGAAAAAAATAGTATTCATAATGATATGAAATCATTTATTGTATTTTAGTGAATAAATGGTTTTCAACTGTGTTGTCCATAGTAAATATTGCTAATAAATTGTTGTTGTTTTTATAGTTAATATTTTTCTTAATTCTGTATTACAAATATTTGATATTTATCTTCATTCTGTATGTACTTTAACTTCATTTTCCTTTATTTCCGTTGTTCTTTAACTTTATGTACGTTACCACTACCCCTTCAGGACGTCATTATCGTCATGTTAATATAGTCATGTAACACGAGAAAGATGCAGTGTGCCTTCTAGGTATTGTATATATATGTGCGTGGTTTATTTAGGTCACACTAGAGCTTTTGTAGACTACTGACAATGGTACATTGTCTATCTAATGCAATGTTATATACTTAAATTAAATGGAAATTTTCATTTTTTTCCAGTCGCTCTTAATAAAGGCATGTTATTTAAATATTATTCATAATGATATGAAATCATTTATTGTATTATCGTGAATAAATGGGTTTATCAATTTGTCCACAGTAAATATCGTTAATAAATGAAACCCTTTTAACCTTCCAGGAGTCCCCAGATGTTGCTTCCGATCCCTCCAAGACAAACGGCACACATTCCACCGTAGTCCACATGCCAGTGAATGGGCACAGCAAGAACAGTCCGGACGACGACGTCTTCCCCCTGTCCGACAAGCTGATGGACACTACGGACTCCAAGAAGAAGGACCGCCACCCCGTCTACCAGTGCCTGCGGGGGAACCTGCTCACCATCGCCACCTTCGCGGGCGTCCTGCTGGGGATAGGGCTAGGGCTGGGGCTGAGGGGGGCCAAGGTGTGGACGAAGCGCGAGGTGATGTACGTGAACTTCTTCGGCGAGCTCTTCCTCAACATGCTCAAGTGCCTCATCCTGCCCCTCATCGTCAGCAGCCTCACCTCCGCCCTGGGAATGCTCGATGCAAGGCTCACAGGTAAGTTTTCAATTGGCTTTTTATTTAAATTTAACTAATTAAAAGGATTTTCAATTGCTGCACATGTATATTTTACTAAACAAAACTTTTTTCATTTATATCCTATTTGATAAAATCATTACCTCCTATCACGCGAACTTATACAGTCACGTCAGGGCCGGATTTTCCTATAGGATCATTAGGCTTCAAACTAGGGCATCAAGGTCAATTTCTAATGACTCTAGAAGCAAATTCAAAACTGTTTTTTAAAGCTAAGAGTCTGGTACTTATAATGCAATACATTCTAGAAACAAATTGAAAACTGTTTTTGAAAGCTAACAGTCCGGTCTTTAAAATTAAGCAATGCACTCGAAAAACAAATACCAAACTGTTTTTGAAAGCTAAGAGCTTGGTCTTTAAAATAGAGCCAGGGCCGAGTTTTCCTATAGGGTAACTAGGCTTCAACCTAAGGCCTCAAGATCAAGAGGGGCCTACATTCAAATTGTGAGCAAAATTAAAATGACACTATTCTCAAAATAGTAAACACTAAAACACTGAATCGGAAATAAGGAGAAATTCTACACATATGACTATTTGAATTTTGTTTCTTTGTAAATGTTGTGTGTTATGTTGATTAGTTATTGTTACATGTACTATATAGGGTGCTGAGAATAAATGTCCAAATAAGTGTTCGCGACTTTTTTTTGTGCAACATTTTTAATAAAGCTTAGCACCCATCACAAGATGTTATATATCACAGTAATGATGTATTTCATTATCTCTCACGTAATTTACAAACTTAAAAATTGAAGATGAAAGAGCCTCGTACGTGGAATAGCCTAGGGCTTGTTTTCATCTAAACCCGGCCCTGTGTGGCTCACAGCATCAAGCAAACGACCACTGCCTTTCAAATAAGTTTTATAAATAAACAGGATCATGGGGAATACATTTATAGTGTGTTTCGTCACCCATCCTAATGGACTTGCCTCGTGCAGTTTTTACGGCAAATATCGTCAGGACATGATTTTCTTAATAAACACTTGCACCGCATTGGTGTAGCTACTAATGATGTCTGTCCTGTGTACTCGTCGGGTGAAGCCATGGACTTTTTTTACATTTGACAACATGCACTGCACTTGATTGTATGATTTTTAACTCTAACAACTTTAAGAAGGCTAAATTTTATTGGGCTGCTAGAGGTCTTATGGTGGATATCGCTACAATTTTATGTAGGAAAAATAAACATTTATAGTGCGAGAAGTACTAGGGCCACCGGTTGGCCAATTGGCTAGCACTCTGGCTTTTGGTACCACAGGCTTCAGATTCGAATCCTGGCTGTGGCATGGATGTTTGTGAGTGGTTCGGAATCTACGTTAAGCTGTAGGTCTCGGTCTAATTAGCCTAAAGTGTGTAAAAAATGACTGTTGAGAGACAAACCAAACCTAGTCTGACTTGGAATGTAGAATGTTAAACTCACGGAAATATTAGATTTGCTTCAGTTTGATTTTTTTAAAACTTTGTAGTATTAAATTGACTGGTACATGTATTGTTTCATTTTAATATTTTTTGTTTCAACGTTTAAGCAACTGTTTTTATGCTCGTAATATGTCTACAAATACCACTGTGATGTTTAATGACTATCTATCATGAAAATAAATTATCCTCCTTTATCAAATTATATTAATATAAACTTTCACTTTTTTTATTATATTTTCGTCTGAAGTTTAAGTACGCAAAAGAAAGGTGAATGTTGAATGAAGTATTACTTAAATGACGTCAAATCTTTAAGTTCGTTTACCTACACACACTGCACATCATCTACCTACGCAAACTGCATTGCGCTAAATTTATTATTTAGTATTTTAAACATTAAGCAGTAACCAAGAATTTTTTTTTTATAAATCAGTCACTTACAACATAGATATCCATTTTATTCATAGTTGGCATGCACTTTCTATTAAATCATACATGGAAAAAATGCATTACGTATTGAAAAATATCTGTATTCTGAAAGGTTAAATGAATACGGTGAAGAATTCATTTTTTTTTATTAATGCTTGAAATGAAATATGTTTAAAAAAAAAAAAAAAGGGGGACATAATTATCCTAAAAATGAACAGAAGAATATAAACAAAATGTTAATGATTCCATTTAAAATATTAAAATAGTAGATAATCGCTTGATTATAGAAAGTATTTTGTGCTAGTACACCTATCCTTCTAGGGCCTGATGACAGAGTGGCTGGCGCTCGGTACCACGGGTTTCGGGTTCGATTCCCGGCTGTGCCATGGATGTTTGTAGTGGTTCGGAATCCACTTTAAACCGTAGGTCCCGGTCTAATAGGATCATAGAGCATTGTGGGGGTAGGGCTATTCACGTCCGTAACCTATCCTCAAGCTACACATGCTTCTGGGTAGTGCTAAATGAGTAACAGCGTTCGTCGCTGCTCAAATTGTCGATACGACTCAGTCCTCGACGTAAGGAGGGAAAAAACAATCCTTCTTGCGTATTTGTGACTTGGAGGTTTGATTTGCGGCTCGCTTTTTTTTTTTTTTTTTGCAAACAAGGACTAATTAGAACGAGACTTACAGTTTAAAGTGAATTTCGAACCACTCACAAACATCTATGTCCCCGCCAGGATTCGAATCTGAAACGTGTGATACCAAAGACCAGATAAATATCCTCTTGACCACAAGGTTGTATTCCCAATTCTAACTTGGCCTTTTTATTTTAAACAAATACGCGCTGTGCTAGCGCTAATATGCTAGTTCTCGTCAGATAAAAAAAACTCCTGATATCAAGTCATGCAAATATGAAAAATCTTCTACTTTCAAATTAAAAATATATCCCGTCTTTATTTAATTTGTATTTTTCGTTAAATTATAATTTGGTAGTAAATGGTGATAAAAGCCTTTTTATGCCCCAGGCGCCCCTCGAATGGCTTGGCCACAAGGCCGTTCGTGACTAAGAGAAAAGAGTATAAATCTTCTGTTAAGTAATTGGCATGGTTTTGACAACGGATAAGTACTCGGCATCGTATCTGCGACATGATTTGGTACTTTCTCTTTTTTTTTTTTTACATCGTTAGAAAAGATAAAAACCGCTCTCTAATTAGTGATCTCTTTGGAGATAATAGAGAGTTTTTGCATACCGTATTTTGGAAGTCCGTTAGCTTTCTCTCCCTAGCGCGCATGCTCATAGGAAACATTATTACAAATACGCATGCGCAATTTCCTACGAGCATGCGCGCTAGGGAGAAAAAGCTAACGGATGTCCAAAATACGGTATGCAAAAACTCTCTATTATCTGTCAAATGTGTCGATATTCGCAATTAGATAGTACGTCTTGGTCGGAAAACATGGAGGAAAAAACTTACATTTAAAAACTTAAGACTTAGACACTTAAATTTATTCAAAATTATGTGTCGATTTAGATATCAATCGCGATAATTTTTTTAAACACTCATTCAAATAAAAAGGTGACTGTAAATAAAGATTTTCTGTAGCGTAATTCAATAGCTAAAAAAGCGCGCGCGTGCTATTGAGCATGCGCTTAGGAGAAAAATATAATTGCTAAGTACAAAAACTTAAATATAAATTTTCAAATTTCTTCATAAATAAATATTATGTTTGTACGCAATAGATTTTGAAGAATTGATGATATGAATGCAAGCTAACTAACTCTCAGGCATTCCAGCCGTATGGTGGGCAAAGGCCGTCTGCCTACTGACAAATTTCGATACAGGAGATGGTTTCTTTTTAATGGGTAGCATTACTCCCAACGTTCTACAGTCATATTAGATCGGGCTTGAGGGCCGAGTGTATAGCACTCTGTGGCACAGATTTCGTGTTCGAGTTCCGGCGGTGCCATGCATGTTTCGAGCTATTCGGAATCTACTTGAGCCGTAGGTCCCGGTCTCCTATGACCGTAGAGCGTTACAGACTTCTTCTCACCCACATCATTCTCAAACTGTAGAAGGACAACTCAGCTCTAGGCACAGTGGTGTGGTGTGGTGTGGTAGTAGTAGTAGTAGTCATATTAGACTGGAACCCACGGTTTAAAGTAGATTCCGAACCACTAAAAACAGCAAATGTAAAACTTTGAGAGTTATTTCCACTAATGAACCTGATTGTTACCAAATATTGAGAGTACGACAAATATTTGAATTGCATGGAATTTTGGAGTTGAGTTATGCACGTAAGGGGCAAGTCCGTCCCACTTGCATGCATACATTGCAAACTATAAATATAAAATGATAATAAATTTTTTGCTTTTGATCCAGATATTAGTTATCGTAGGTCAGTATTAAAAATGTAGTTGTATGTCAATTGTAGTATCGCAGTATATCTTAAGTCATAATGAGCAAATTAGTACAAGGTTAGCTTTCACGGTTTTACTAAAGAAAGTTGCATTATAAAAAACACTTTAAGTTGGATTATATTTTTTAGTTGTAAATGGTGGTACGATAAGATTAAAGATTAATTTTATTGTTCTTAATCGTCTTAATCAGTAATCCGAAACAAGAAGCAATGACACCTTTACGAATATTACGAGCGTCTTTAAAAGCGACAATTTTTATTCGTGCTTCGATAGACATAGAAACCGCTGATTACGTTTACAGAACGATGCTAACTGATTACATTTTTACTTACTTCTGCAAAGCTCTATTACGCATATATTTTGATGACTTTTACATGTAGTCATCAATCACCAGAAAGTATTGTTAATGTTGACAACCACTGACAACTTGAAATTCCTTGCGCTCGGTGTCACGGGTTTTGGGTTCGAGTCCCGGCGCTGCCAAGGATGTAGTTCGTAATCCACTTTAAACCGTAGGTCCCAGTCTAATATCCCAGTGGAGCCAAGTCAGACTTCTCTCACTCATATCATTCCCAAACTGTATAGGGGCAACTCAGTAGTGGTGTAGTAGTGGTGGTGGCGGTTCGGAATCCACGTTAAACTGTAGGTCCCGGTCTAATTAACCTAAAGTGTGCACAAAAAAACCGTAGAGAGACAAACCAAACCTCTTACGTCGTTCAACAGTAGCCAGTGAGAAATCTGATCGTCTGTCCTATCAAATGTCAATTAGCTGGTATTCTAAGATGTGAGATTTAAGTATCCTATTCTAATCCACCTTAAGAAGCCCAACATGTTATATTCAGAGCCTCAGTTGAGACTTTGGATCAAAGATGTAGACCTAGACACTGTTTCAAAAAACGAGGAGCCTCGATGATGTTTGGGATATTCAACATCTTGCCTTGTGAGTCGGTATACCTGGAGTAATTTTTTTAAATGGGTTTCATCAAAAGGAAAATTATTTATTTATTCGTGTCAAAAAGGCTAGAAAAAATAAGCTTATCATTAATAAAAAAAAAATTGACAAATTTTTCTGGTGATGATACGCCTTATTTTTTAATTATCTAAATATTTTAATAAATTAAAATTCAGGAAGTGTTTTATTATTAGTTTTAAATTCATTTCGTTGTAAATGCTTAAACGTTGTTAATGGAAGGTATTTTATTTTACTCCAAGACAATAATTAGATTAAAAAGCTATTTGAATCAATTAAAATATTTTTATTTATTTTGATTTATATTTTTTGATATGATTTAAATTATTACTCGAGGCCTGATGGCCGAGTGGCTAGCACTGTGGCGCTCGGTACCACAGGTTTCTCGAATCCTCGAATCCATGGATATTTGTAGTGGTTCGGAATCCACTTTAAACCGTAGGTCCCGGTCTAAAATGCCGTAGAGAATTTTGGGTGTAGTGTTACTCGTGTCCGTAGCACATCTTCAAGCTACACGTGTCCCCTGGATAGTGCTAAATGAGTAACATCCCTTGCTTATGGCATAAAAGTCAACAACTGTCTGTGTATTGCCAGCTGCATTAGAACAGCAACAATAAATTATCACGCATAAAATGATAGGTATTGTTTTGTGGAACTGCATTTTTTGTTTCATTGATCACTTTTTCGTGTCTCCGACCACTTTCAATTTTTATAAAATTAATTTCACGAGCTAATAATTGTATAATTAAGTCATCTAAAATTGTTCTGAAAGATCGTCTGGTGAAAGCAAAAGACAAATTTATTTCAAAAATAAAATGAGATTTTTCAAGAAAATAAAATCGTTTGGAATTCTGTTGGTTTTTTTTAATTGTTATTTTTTAAGATTGGTGCTATGAGTTTTGTTCTTACATTAAATTCTAAACTTCATTGGTAACCTGTATATCGGCTCAACCTATTATATTTTATTTTTGTAATTTTATAAAATAATAATTTATTAATTTTTTTAACAGGAAAGATTGGTTCTAGGGCGGTTGCCTATTACATGATAACAACCGTGATGGCAATTATTTTAGGAATCATTCTAGTGTTGTCCATTAAACCTGGTGTAGGTGGTTCTATTGAAGTGTCTGATGGTGACAAACCCAGTAGCAGACCCACTCTACCGGAAGATACCATCATGGACCTTTTCAGGTAAGCCTGTTTTATATTAAACTAACAAAGCTTGGGACATGCCGAGCCTCTGATTACAGGTTCCAATGCTCGATTAACAGCTTGACAGGGAAGTTCCTCTTTTGCGAATGGATGCGAACTTCTCAAGGATGGAGGAGGATGAAAACTTCTCAAATGTTGTCCGTGAATAGGATGGCACCAATTGTATAATGTTGACCTATCATTGATGTAGTTGGTACCATTGGAAATAATCAACAACGCCTATTGCGCTGGTACTTGAAGTGTAAAGGCCCTAGCATCATTATTACATCATCTTGAGACCAAATTCTTCCATTATATGTTCTTAACTCTCATTTGAATAAAACTTGAAAGCTCTCTGTATATCTGAACTGTTTTAAATAGAATTTTTGTTGATAGAATTGAATTTTTTATATCTTTAAATGCATTTGATTCGATTCGATTTATAAATGCATTTGATTCGATTCGATTTATAAATGCATTTGATTCGATTCGATTTATAAATGCATTTTGATTCGGTTCGATTTATAAATGCATTTGATTCGATTCGATTTATAAAAATGCATTTGATTCGATTTATAAATGCATTTGATTCGATTCGATTTATAAATGCATTTGATTCGGTTCGATTCATAAATGCATTTGATTCGGTTCGATTCATAAATGCATTTGATTCGATTCGATTCGATTCATAAATGAATTTGGTTTGATTCTATTTGATTTACAAATGCATTTGATTTGATTCAATAAATATTTGAATTTGAAATTCCTGTTTTTTTTGTTGTCAAATGTAGATTAATTTAGTATATTTTTATTACTTTTCTTACTGAGCTAAATTTCATAGAATGATAAGCTAATAAAGTTTGTCAAGCAAAGTTCATGACTTTGTCCATTTATATACAATGTTGCAAAATGTCATATTTTTAATGCACATAATTGTTAAGTACATTTTTCATTTTTTAAGCGTTTAAAAGAAATAAATTCCTTTTTTAGCTCATATGATTCTCGATGTATGTTTTAAGCAAGCTGCATTTCTAATTTTGCAGTTTTATATTTTAAACTTTGATTGTTTTTTATTTCAAGTATCATTTATATGTTGCATAAATAGTTTTGTTTGCATTTTTTTATTTCATTGTACAGAATATATTTATATTCTATCAATCGCTAGTATTATCCACAGGGATTAACAATTTTCATTTTAAATGCTTTAGTAATATTTTTTCATTCTTGATTTTCACTCGACTTTATATGTCACGGATTTGACAGATTAATTGCAAATATGCAATTAATCTGTCAAACGGAATATTGCAATATTATCCTCTGTAATTCACAACTAACCTTTTGCATTTTTTATCAGATGTCAGTGTTTCGATTCAATTTCGTTGCTGTAATTCATAGGCATCCGTTATAAGCATTTAAGCATCGCAAATTCCTTCCGCGTAAATAACTTCTGGATCTTTCCAAAAATTTAATATTTTTGATTTCATGGATTCCTCTTTCCTGTGTCTTTATTAGTTCCTTAGCGACAGAAAACTAAAGATAATTTAATTATGTCCAGCATGCATTCCGTTCTATTATTTTAAGTGATCTTTCTTCGAAGATTTAATAGGAGTTGATAATCTTCCTTCAAAGATGTTGTAGTTTTCGAATATCAGCCATTTTGATCTAAGATCATTCACAGGTTTGCCAATGCGATTATTAACTAACATTTCCCCTGACTGAAATTGAAAATTACAGCCCATTCCCTTTTTTTTGAACTCAACTGAAGTTCTATGGCTCAGATTTATGGTGCCCATTCTTCTATAGGCACTGGAGCTTTCGGTTCGGTTTTGCTTGTCTGGTTTTCAAACTGGGGCATCTCTAGCTATGAACCAATCAGCTTCGATCCTGATTTTTTTTTTGTAATGAAACGGTATTCTGATTTTTCTATGTAATTCAAATATTAAATTTTTGTATTAACGTAAAAGTGCGAGGTATTAAAAAAGTAGCAATTCTTCTGAAAAAGGTTAAAATGTTTTTCTCTTTTAAGCCAATATAAAATGATATATACACAATTATTTTAGTCGTATGAAGTGTTTAAATGACATACTAAATTTTAAAACAGTCTGCTGTATATTTATTTTGTTCATGATTAAAAATTAAAGTTTGTGCTTTTATCTTTTAGAAATATGTTTCTCCCAATATTATCCAAGCTTGTCTCAAACAGGTAAATATGAAGTTTAATATTTTTAAAATATCTTTGATAATCTCTATATATCTGTGTTCAAACATGACAGACAGCTGTCATAATAAAATAATATTTATGTTTTTTGTGCGAATCATTTTAACATTAATTTATAAGTAATTGAGTTCCCTCCAGTCTCATTATAACTAATTTTAATTAATTTTTGTTGGTAATGTTTTTTTATTTGATTAAAAGATTAAATTTATTAGAATTAATTAGTCTATAAAATTTAAAGTAGAATTAATTAGTGTATAAAATTTATTAAGAATTAATTGGTCTATAAGGAAATTTGTTTAGACGTTGAGATTACTATCCTTTTATTTGCTTTATTTTAAGACCTGTTTTGTTTCAGTATACAGGCTGTACTCAAGAAACCGAAAGATTTTAATGAAACCGGAAATGATACAGGTGAGACTTTTTGATCAATATTATGGCTGTTTTTGTTTCTTACAAAACCTGATCACCCAGGCACATATATATGGATCATGAAGGCTAAAACCGGGGTAGAGCTTATTCAAAAATGGCAGTTTTTATCAATGTATCGCAATTCCAAAGTTTA